>LR812530.1:11811087-12411087 GCA_903798195.1 Danio kyathit | reverse complement strand
AGTTTAATGGTAGAACTTAATGAATCTTGACTGACCGATCATAAAAAAATAAAATAAAGAACTGATACTTGTAAAATACTTTTGCTGCTAATGAATTGACAAATTTTCCCACTCAATACTGAAGAAACAGGCAAAGAATATGATTTCCATGTATTTACCATTATAAATTAGTTAAAATATACTAGACACCATTTGAAGTGGATCAAAAAAGTTTTTCAAAATTGTCCTAAGACAAGAATGGGTGTTGTATTTTTAAGACCAATTTGACGAAATGTTTAGATTCACTTCAGATGTTGGCTACTTTAAACCTGCACCAACTAAATCAGAGCCTCCAGCTCAATCACTGATGAGTGAAATCTGACAGTTCATTACCCAATGGCTTACAGCAAAGTTGTAGTTGCCCCAATGTAAAAATCTGGTCGCATATGACATTTTTCATGATGTGTGTGCAAAGGAGCATTTAGACGGTTGTCATGGTGTAAAGCTTTTTAAAAACGCATATTTTGAGCTCACAAATATTTCATGCATAGTATTGTTTTGAGGATGATAAAAACAACATTATTTTATAGAGATAGTTGTAGGGCTGCAAAATAAAAGGTAAAGGATTTAACGTGACTGGTTATTTACAGTGTTCAACAAAAATTATCATATCTATCTTGTACATTTTTGTATTCCCACAGGAACTAGCACTCGAAGAGGAAGAGGTGTGAAAAAAGTAGAGGAAGTGGACGTCTCTACAGTGCCAGCTCCCGTCAGGCGCACCAGGAGGAAGTAAAGCACTGATCTTACAGAGTGGTCTTAATCTTTTCTCTGTAATCTCTAGTTTTAGTTTGTGTTTGTACCATTTCATTATGGCTTTTTTCTATACGTTTTTCAGAGTAATTTTAGCTGCTTTTTTAGAGAAGACTGTGTAAACTAAAGAAATGCTTTTTATGTTCTCTTAAACTCCTGAAAGGGGCATTAAAATGACAGGTGAACATGGTTTTACTTTTAAGAAAATATTTTACAACTGTTTCAACTCTTGAACTGTTAACCTTTCTCAGAAACATTTTATCATCTATATTCCCTTCAAGTTCTTTTCTTTTTGTACTGTATTAAAAATAAAATAATTGAGGGGTGCAAAATCAGGCTTTCACAGTTGTTGAGCCTAAGAGTATGTAATGTGGCTTTCTGGTGAATGTGTATGTGACATGCTTAAAAGTTTTCATTAAAAATATCTTTGTCACCTCATTTTTGATTCATTTTGTCATGATTAATTCATTGATGTAAGGATATTAACGGTTAAGTTTAGAAAATGTGTCTGTTGCAAGGTATCAGCAAGAAAGTTCAAAAGTATGTTGTGGGGGAGGTATCTGCAATAGAACACTTGATCTATACATTCATACACACACACACACACACACACACACCTGTTCAAATGTGAACAGCATAGGTAAGTGTGTTTTCTACAAATGAGTTTGACACATAAAAATAGACTCATTAGGTAAAATGTTTGGTGGTACTTTAAAAAAAAATACTGCTATTGTATTTAATAAAATTATTTACAAATGTATAACTTTTTTTATAAAGTATTACAATATTTACAAAGTGCGACAAAGATTGGAATAGATTTTTCCTGGAAGATTCAGTTTTTAATTTTTGTATATTCACTCATTGTTTCACTCCATATAAAAGAAGAGAAATGTTCTGGATATTTTATGGTTTTTTTGTAGTTAAGGCTTGACTTTATTCAGGGTTTATACAGTAATGAAAAACCTGGAAAAGTCATGGAATTTAGTTTAACAAATATTTATACTTAAATTAGGGTTGCACGATATTGAAAAATCTGACATGATATTTTGTATTTCTGTGATGTATATTGCGATATGAATACAATTTCACCAGATGATTTAACAGGGTTTTTTTTTTGATTGATTGGGGGGATTTTGTAGAGGAGTGAATCTCGAGTAATGTATAACAAATTACAAGCACAGATAAAATATAGTAAAGTTAAAAGTGAATTATAGTTTTCAGGTATTTACTAGTCAGGTACAGATATTGAATAATCAACACTGCATCGTCTTCATTGTACATTATTTAATCCTTTTAAAGTTACAAAGTATTTCTTGTGGCCGGATGTTTTAAAATGTTCACACAGTCACAGGCCTTAAAGGGACAGTTTACTCAAAGATTAAAATGTACTCACTATTTACTCCCACTTCAATTGTTTCAATACTATAGAAGTTATTCAATTATATTCTTTTTGTGTTCATTTAAAAAAAAAAAAAAGTGAAGGGTGTAATGAAAATGGTAAGTAATTTCAGTGAACTATCTCTTTAAAAATGCATGCAGATGATACACTTTTACTAAATTATGATTAAACTCTATATTATGTACTCTATAGTCTTTGATATACAGTTGAAGTCAGAATTATTAGCCCCCCTGTTTATTTTTTCCCCATTTTCTGTTTAACAGAGATTTTTTTCAACACATTTCTAAACATAATAGTTTTAATAACTCATCTCTAATAACTGATTTATTTTATCTTTGCCATGATGACAGTAAATAATATTTTACTAGATATATTTCAAGCCACTTCTATACAGCTTAAAGTGACATTTAAAGGCTTAACTAGGTTAATTAGGTTAACTACTCGGGTTATGGTAATTAGGCAAGTAATTATATAACGATGGTTTGTTCTGTAGACTATCGAAAAAATATAGCTTAAAGGGGTTAATAATTTTGACCTTAAAATGGTGTTTAAAAAAATTAAAAGCTGCTTTTATTCTAGTCGAAATAAAACAAATAAGACTTTCTCCAGAAGAAAAAATATTATCAGACATACTGAAAATTTCCTTGCTCTGTTAAACATCATTTGGGAAATATTTAAAAACGAAAAAAAATTCAAAGGGGGGCTAATAATTCTGACTTCAACTGTAGGTTAGTTGTCTTTACTTATTTTCTGTCTTTGGCCAAAAACTTGCTCTCACATTGTTAGTGTTGTATTGTATTGTATTTTTGTATTGTTAGCATTATCAAAATAATTTTACATAGATATAAAAACAAATTTAATAACATAGATTGTTGTGTGTTTTATGATATGTAATAAAATTGAACGCCATTGTTTTTCTTATTATTTATCATGTATATGTAGACATTACATGAAACATTGTCATGAAAACGTACTTGAAAGTTCTGGAAAAGTCATGGAATTTTAGTAGTAAAATGTGTATGAACCCTGTTTATTGGATATTAGAGTGTATGTGCATATGTGTTTTATTTAGTATTGAGATTTAATATTTTTTTTTTTACTATATATTTTAACACTAAACTAATACAAGCACATACCATCAATATCCAAAACAGAAAAAATGGGGACGTAAATCTGAATGCACACAAACTCATGGGGACTTGTCACTGTAGGGACAAAAATGGAGGCCTCCATGAGTAAACCTATAAATCACACAGAATGAAGTATTTTGAAAATGTAGAAATGGAGATTGTTTCCTTTGAGGGCTGGTGTAGAGGATATAATGGTTTGTATAGTACAAACATCATTATTTGTATACATTATATTATATATTATGTTATGTCACCTATGAGAGCCCCAAAGGAATATAGGGTGTAAGACCCAGCAGGTGTATTTATAACTGCGATAAGTACATGAAAAAACAGTCCTTGCCTGAGAGTGTCCCAAGTCCTTTAATATTTCAGTAATCACGCATTATTTTGTAAAACTATTTAAAGTTAAACAATAAAATCATGCATACCATAAGTAGATTTCCTCAGCGCACTGTCCGCCTCACCAGCAGATAGCAGCACTGCCTCCTGCAGCTCAAACAGGCAGTGACGTCATACGAGTGATCCGTTGAGTTGTGCTCGCGGAAATTTTTGAAATTTAACCGAAGCATCGACGGAAGAAAATACTGGTGTAAAGTACCAAACCCGCCGTATTTATGATTCGGATACCGCTGGTGTTTAAGATACGGATACATCTGATATGCTCATTTCTGCAGTGTAGTGCTATAAACCCAACCGAGAATCGTTCTTCAACTTAGGTTAATAAAGGAGGTAACGTTACTGTTTTTGTTTCCAATTATTTACTTGCTAAAGAAGTGTTTTAGCTGTAAAGAAGTAACGTTAATACATTTTTAGTGTATTTCGCAGACAAATAGTTTTTTTCTCAAGAATATGTATGAATAATACCTTTCCATGTTTTTTAATTGTCATTTAAGCTTGCGTGTCTCACGTAAAAACAAGCTAACGTTAAGCGTGTGTATAAATATGTGTGCATGCGTGTGTGTATGTGTGTGTGTGTATATATATATATATATATATATATATATATATATATATATATATATATATGAGCAATTCCATGGAAATGTCAACCTTGCCATGAAAAGAAATAGGTTTTCGCCAAAATACTGAAACCGTTTCTATGTTTTTTGTGTAGGCTTGTATTTTACAGTGCTTTAAAAATACTCAAAAATATCTTTGTTAATGTTTTCAAACAATTATATTTGATTTACAAAAGTCACACAAGTGCCAATTTCACATCCGTCACATCCGTAACGGAGAGATGTCACATCCATAACAGAGCTTTTTCCTTTTAAATGGTTGTGCAGTTTAATTCACAGCATTTCTACAAAGTATGTTGTATGCTGTAAACTTGCAGTTTTTTCGTCACATCCGTAACACATGTTAATTTCTCTCATTTAAAATATAAAATATGTTTACATATTGATATTTTTCTGATCCTATAACTCTGTGGTGAGTTGTTTTGGAAAATATAAACAGATGTTTCAATATAATTTTAACATATAATTTCTCTGTCAATTTATGTTTTGAGATTTTACTGCAAATGTCACATCTATAACGCTGGAATTGCTCATATATATATATATATATATATATATATATATATATATATAATGATTAAATCAGAAAAAATATGCAATGCAAGTGTCTGCTTTACTGTTTCAGATAACGTACCTTAAAATATCAAAATAAAGGTGAAGTAATACTCCATTGTCCTTCAGATATATTTTGGTAAAATACGTGCACTTATTCTGAACTGTGCTTATCCAATTAAAAAAAAAATCATAATCAGATCCTACTAATGTTATTATATTTTTAATAAAAAAAACCTTGGCAGATGGGTAAAATGTAGTTGTTTAAATAATAGTGGTGTAGTATAATGATTTAATCAGTATTTGCCGGCTACACCAAGATCCCCAAGTCATTTTTTAAATTTGTCATTACATGATTCTTAGCCTAAAAATTACAGACAAGATTTTAAATAGACATTGTAATAGACAGGATATAGATCATATACAAAAACTACAACAAAACAAAAACTACTTTTAAGCGATATTACACTTATTGTTGTGATCCTTTAGATGATGATGGGAAATTTTCTGTCTTGTCTGTGAAAAGTGTGTTTTTAAAGGTCAAGATGAGTCGGCGTCCCAGCAGCAGGTATTCGGAGATGCCCATGCGTGTGACAGACAGCAGGATGAGTCTGATCAATGCCACCCCTCAAAAGTACAACCTCAGTCTTTTCTTTCTGTAGTACATTATTGGTCTAAATTGGTTGCATAATGTCACTGTTGCAATAAATATAAAATGCTAACATTCATTTAATTTCAGTAAGGACAATGCATTTGGGAAGCTTAACATACCTAAACCTCAGTCCACCACATCTGAGAGGCGAACCAGCTTTTTTGGAAAGTGAGTCTGAACATGAATCATCAGAGATGAGCAGATGTTGCGTGATCATGATTTGATAACATATAGTTGTACTTAGTAATAGTTAACATATTGTATTCCTGTATTGTAATTTATTAAACCTAATGCTGTCCTCTCTTTACATCTGCACAGAGGCATCGGGGCAGGTGGCCAGAGGAACAGCATGTTTGGGAGTTATGGGGGCTCAGAGAAGATGAAGGATCCCAGAGCCCTACATGACAAAGCTTTTGTCCAGCAGTGCATCAAGCAGCTTTATGAAGTATGCTTGGTTTTATATCTTCTGTATATTGAAGGAATATACAGTTAAAATCAGAATTATTAAAGAATCTTTTTTAAATATTTCCCAAATGATGTTTAACAGAGCAAGGACATTTTCACAGTATGTCTGATAATATTTTTTTGGAGAAAGTCTTATTTGTTTTATTTCAGCTAGAATAAAAGCTTTTAAGTTTTAAATTTTTTAAAAACCATTTTAAGGTCAAAATTATTAGCCCCTTTAAGCTATATATTTTTTCAATATTCTACAGAACAAACCATCATTATACAATAACTTGCCTAATTACCCTATTGTGCCTAGTTAACCTAATTAACCTAGTTAAGCCTTTAAATGTCACTTTAAGCTGTATAGAAGTGTCTTGAAAAATATCTAGTTAAATATTATTTAATGCTATCATGGCAAAGATAAAATCAATCAGTTATTAGAAATGAGTTATTAAAACTATTATGTTTAGAAATGTGTTGAAAAATATTCTCTCTGTTAAACAGAAATTGGGGGGGGGGGGAAATAAACAGGGGGGCTAATAATTCTGGGGATTATTAATTCTGACTTCAACTGTAGATTCAGTTTGTGATCAGTCATTTTCCCCCTTCTTTTTAAAGGAGTCTTAAACTGATCCAGTCACAATTAACATAGATTGAAATGCTTTTAAATAATTTTGTGTTGACATTTTAAAGCATGTACAGTTTGTAACAAAGTATGTGAAAGTTAATTATATGAGGAAATAAAAGTGTTTTATGTCAATTTTCCTATTATAACGTCTGTATTTGTCTACATATTTATGCCTGTTTTAGGCTATAATTTAAAAAAAATATTTTCACAATTTTTTTTTAACTATTGTTATCATCTCATGGTCATGCTATTGAAAATTGTTGAAAGTACATATGGAAAAGCATTTTTCTGTGCTAATTAACTTGCCACAAGTGCAGGTAATAAGGGGACCTGAAGTTTTCTGATAACCATAACATGCAAATTTGCACAAGCCTGTTTGGGTCAGATTTCGCGTGAATAACACAATAATTTCTGTCAATGGAAGGATCATCGTGGATATTTATAACCAGAACATTTCATCAGTTGGAAATTGCTCCATTTATAAACTATCATGAGCAAATGAAAAGTCAGAAATTTGATGGCCCAAAATAATTATAATGAATTTATTTTGTTTCTAGTTCCTCGTGGACAGAGGCTTTCCAGGCAGCATCACAGTGAAGGCTCTCCAGTCTCCATCCACAAAAGAGTTTTTAAAGATTTACGAATTTATCTACAATTTCTTGGAACCATCCTTTCAGATGCCTACTGCCAAAGTGGAGGAAGAGATCCCAAGAATGCTCAAAGATTTGGGGTAATCACAATATTATTTCATTACTACACCCTGTACAATTTACAGTAGTTTAAATAAAAACTGATCTCATGCACACTTTGGCCAAAGTTAACCAATTGGTAAATTACATGTTTTTTATAGATACCCGTTTGCACTCTCAAAAAGCTCCATGTACTCCATTGGTGCTCCTCACACGTGGCCTCTGGCTCTTGGAGCTCTTATCTGGCTCATGGATGCTGTCAAGGTAATTCTTCTTCAAACATTTATAAACTGTACTAACTAAACTATTACTGTTTGAATTATTACATTAGTAGACATAAAGTTGTAACAAACAGAAGACCTCTTATTTTAACCAGAAATGGCCATTGTCACTTTCACTATAGCTCATACTTGGGATTAGTGCTGGGCAATCATGCATGATTTTTCAAGTATAAAGTCTCATTCACGCTATGAGCGACTCACAGCAGCAAAGCAACAAGCAATGTTTCATTTCAACGGAGAGTGAGCGACTTCCGGCGACTGCCTACGTGAGGGACAGTGGCTGTTGGCGACCAGATGGGCATGTCGAGAAATGCGACAAAGTTGAGAATCCGTCAACTTTATGCAAATGAAGAGAGACTTTCTTGAGCGACAGCCAAAAGGAGCACCAGTAGAGCTCACGTGATCCGCTCTCAGCTCGTTCAGAGGCCGGTTGTATTCTCCGTGCTGTAGACCTACACGGACCTGCATTTACAGTAGATCTCCACCCAGAGCGACAGGCAGCTACAAAAGTCGCTGCTAATGTGAATAAGGCATAATGCGTCTAAAGTCCAATAAATTTTTTTATGTCACAGAGTTTGGCAATTAGTTGATTAATAAATCAAACATTGGACTATACAGACTGAATATGTTTAGTCTACTGCTGCTGTTTTCAGTGTCCATTGTTTTAGGGAGTACTCACTCTATGCTATCCGAACCGTGCCCAGGCCTGTTTCCCGAATCGTTTGAGAAGTGCGAGTGCTCTGATTTGGGCTTAGGCATGGTTCAGTTGGCCGGCCCTGCAGCAGAGTATGCAAAATCACTCCTTGATGTTAGATGGCGCTACACAACTTTAAGCTTCTGACACCCGCTTGTTTATTATTATTATTACTATTAGCTTAATTACAATGATAAAATGTATCAACAAATTATTTTACGTTAGTAAATTCAGGGTGTCTGTGGGTTCTTAAAGTATTAAAAGTTGATTAATTAATTATGAGAAAATTTAGGCCCTTAAAAGGTATTAAAAAGTCTTAATTGTGTTTTAAAATTTTGTTCAAGCGTTGTCCAAAGTGTTTGACTCCAAAAAAGCATAAATATATTTATTTTCCTACTTATATTAACAATGACATGCTCAATCCACACAATTGGTTCGGGCCGGGGCATGTCCGGCCAAGCTCCTCTGTCTGGGTGATGTCCTGTAATTTCGGACAAACACTGGAAGGTGATGTGATGCTCTCCACATGTAGCGAAACAGACGGCAAAATGGGAAAATGTAAGTTTGCTTACTCATGGTTGGAGAATGACGAGTTTAAGCAGTGGCTGAAACTTGTCGCTGAAAACAACTGCGTAATTTATTCTTTCAAGCTTTGTTTCTTCCGAGCTTATCTGAGTTCTGTTCCATGGTTGTGCTCACTTGATTTATTTAACTACAACTGTTTATTAGCAACTGTTTATTAAGTTAAAGGTTTGATACTGATTAGAACTTGAAGTGGCGACAAGGTCTTAAAATATTCTGAGAAGGTCTTGAAAATGTCTTAAAAAGGTATTGAAATTACCTTTAGGATTCCTGAAAATACCCTGAGATTAGTTTTTATTTATTTTTGACTTGGGGGTTTTCTCTTCTGATTTGGGCCACATTAGCATTGTGGCATTCAGTTTTTTTATAAATAGCTTTTTCTGCCATCAAACATTTGTATGTGAACATGTAGTCTGACTTGCAGATTTTGTTTTCTTAGCTTTTCGGTGGTCAAAGAGAACAGGACCTGCTGTTCTCTGACTTCTCAGATGAGCTGTGTGATTTAGAGGACCGAACAGAGTACAACAAGGTATTATATCAAACAACACCTCATCTTGTGCAGGACTTAGACATCACACGTTTACCTAATTTGTATGTGTGCATTGTGTTGCATCTGCAGCTCATTATGGAATACTGCTCTGATACCTACAACAAGTTCATGCAGGGAGCAGATACGTTTGATGATGAGGATGACGACTATCTTTATAAACTAAGTAAGTAGCACCGCAGTGTGATAATGATGATGATGAAGTGGATGAATAGTATTCTTTTGGAGCCATCAGAATATGCAAATGAAAAGAACAACGGTACGTTTTCTTAACTCTTTCAGAGAAGCTGTATAATGTGGATGAGGCGCTGTTACATTCCCAGCAGGAGAAGCATAGGATGCTGATGGAACACGTGGAGAGACTTGAAAGGGAGAGCCAAACTGTGAGTCTGTTTAATAAGTGTTTCTTCTTGTGTTTTTCCAGGTTCAATCAAATGAGAATTCTAGTTATTAATGGTGTAACGGTACACTGAAGCCAGGCCTTGGTAGGGTTTTAGGGTCACTGTTCCATACGGGAATAAGCAACATATAGCTTGCTTTTTTTCCTGTTTATTTTGAATTTACATTATTTGTTTTGCCACATTCAGTTAAAGAACTAAAATGCTTCTTGTGATATGAAAGTGCAAAACAATGACAGAGAAAACTTAATTAATAGAAGACTGTTAGGGATGTAATGATTGACCGTGAGTTGGTTGAAAATCGATTCAAATATGTGACTATTCAAATCGATACAATTGTTGAAAGAATCGCGATATATGTTTTGAAAAGAGGTGGCGCTCTGGTTACAGGCGCAAGCTCGCTTTACTTGCACATCAGTGGCGAGCAAGAGGTGGGGCGGCAGAGTAACAGAACCAGGTATTAGATTATTTTTACCCTCTCCTTTTCAAATGAGTTTAGTCATATTTTAATAATTTGATTATTATTATTATTGAATATTTAAACATTTTCAAGATTATCTCTTCTTTAGTGTATCACACTGATACTTATACTAGTTAGTTATACAAGTAATATTATTTACCTTCATAATTATCTTCAACTTCTGTCTCTATTCTACTTTATAATTAGTAATTTTATAATCAGTTTGTTTATGCCAGTGGCCAGTCTCCTGGAGCAGAGGGTCTATTGACCACCTCTGTACACACTGCTCTGTGGTTTAGGAAAGGCTTTCCTCTCCACACCAGCCATCTCAGTCCCCAGTGAAAGAGTATTTTCATTAGCAGGGGACATTGTAAGTGTGCAAAGACCTTAGTTTATGCCAGAAAACAGAGATATGCTGATATTTCTTTTTAAAAATGTAAAATCCCAGCACAGTTTTAGTTTGTTTATGTTAATGAATCTTCTTTAGTTTGTATTATTCTTTTTTTGGAGTTTGTTTTTAAAATAGCAATTTGGCTATGGCAGAAAATTAATAAAAATAATATTTTGCACAAATGTGCAGCATTTAAAAAAAAAAAAAAATTAAAGGGCTCTTCACCTTAAATTAGTTTCAAATAATTTTGTTAAAATCGTGACTAAATTGTAAATCGTTACATCCCTATAGACTGTATTAAGCTAAAACAGAAACAGAAAAACATTAATTGCGCATTTAAAAAATAAAAGATTCAAGAAGCTTCAAACTGAAATCTCTTTAGGAAGTGTGTTAGCACAGTGTGTCCGTTCATCTGTTGTTGATGTAGCAGTGCGTGCAATGATCACCTTATGTTTAATCACTGCTCTCATAGAAAATGGACCCCCGGCTGGCTTATGTGTCTTATATTTTCATTGTTTTTTTATGTACATGTGCTTGACGGGCATGTGTGACTGTTATACACTTTTTTTGCAGTGCCTCACACATGAGTGCCATGTTTTTTTTTTTTTGTTTTTTTTTTTTTAAAGTGACACATAAAGATAAAAGAATTTTAACTTTTACATGCAGCGCTCATCAATGTCAGTTTCAAAGCAGTGGACCGGACAAGCATTGCAGGCTTCTATTTATAGTTGCAAATTGGCATGACAACTTTATTTGACGGCAACATGGTGCTATTTTAAAGGAGGTGCTATTTAAAAACCCTTAAAAATCTGAATTCATTGTTGAAGTACATGTATCGAACCATGACGACGTCTGTACATGTACTATTACATCTCTCCTATTTACATTGATTCTAATTATAGAAGAACAATGATATAGAATGACAGTCCAAACCAAAATGTTTGTGTTGACAGGACCGTTTAGTAGGCAAGAGGACGGAGAAGCTCAGATTGCAGACTGATCTACAAAAGCTGCAGAACTATCGTTGTACTCTAGAGGCCCATAAAACTGGACTGGAGAATAAATCTGCTGGACTGACCGAGGAGCTTGAGGCTGTTGGTAAGAGAATATAAAATGCACATGATTTTTGCAGACGCCATCATCCCACTTGTTCGGGCTTTTCTGTTTGTTTGTTTTTTTTATTGTGGGTGTTCCACATAGTTCGGTTGCGCAATTCTGATTGGGCAAAATTAAAGTGTGCTTACACAATTGGTTAGTAAGACTGTCACACAAAGACGGCAGTCACATTTGCTCTGGGTTGGAAAAGATAAATAATATATCGTAGCCTTTTGCAATTTAGCTAATGCAATGTTTCAAATCACGATTCGATTTTGATTAATCTCACAGCCCTAGTTGTCTCAGCTAGGCATGGGGCGATAACCGTTTTAAGGTATACCGCGGTTTGGAAAAGTCAAGATTTTAAAACCGCAAAAAATTTCTGAAACCATGATATTTTTATTCAAGTTTATCATACCATCAGAATCTTATACCTGCCTATGCCTAGTCACAGCTGTTCAGAAGTGCAATGAGAAGTATCATGTATTTATGCTAAGGTCATTGTACCCTGAACATACTGTATGACAAACTTATGACTTGACTTGTAATATTACACTAGTAACCTCTCTGTTCATTGTGCAGAGATGCAGCTGGACGGTCTGAAGCAGGAGAGGACCAGGCTGCAGCACATCCTGGAGAATCAGAAGTTCACTCCAGCTGATATTGAACGCATTAACCGAGAGAGGAATGAACTACAGCAGACCATTCACGGCTTAAACCAGAGTCTAGAGGAGGGTGAGCAGCTGGTTTGGAATGAGGAGGTCAACCTGTCCAAAACCAAAGAGAAGGTCAGGATTTTTAACCATCTGATCGTCAATAGTCATGTTTGAAAGATGCACGCACAACACACAGGTGTTCCACATCGGATGCGTCTTGTTCAGTTTAATACAGCAGTCTAATTCAGGAATGAACTAATTAACATGAATGACTTTGACATTTGGTGCGAACTGTGCCAAAAAAGAGAGACAACGTCATCTGTGTTTTTGTGCTGTGTTCACACCAGACGCGGTACTTGCGGATCGCGCGTAAATATATTCGATAACATTTTGAGTTTTATTTCATTCATTTCCATGTCAAATCCGATTAATTTGCGCATCAAATTCACTGAGCAATAGACACGGATTCGCGTGATGGGCAGGGTTTCTGTCTGTCCGGTGACTGTGGCTTTGTTGCTAAATGGCTAATATGGATTTTATTGAGAGAATAACTGTGTTTATGTGCTTTAGGAAGACTGAAAAACGGCAACAATTTGTTTGGAGCCGTGTCTGAGTCCACTAGATCCATGAGGTGCACCCAGCTCTTTGAGCTCATAAACTCCTCCAGAAACTTAACCTGGATGATGGAAACTTTCAGCGGTGCTTAGACTGAGCCAAGCTCAGTTTGATAAACTGTTGTCCGGTGTCGGCAGGAGGATTTTTTCCCGGGACACCAACAAGAGGCGCAACGTCATAATCACACCACTACTAGAGAAAGCTTCTGATCGGTCAACTACGCGCAAATGTCCGCTGAAGTTAAGATTTTCTAACTCGCGCCACTTCATTTGCGCCACCTCATTTGTGCATATCGCACCACAGGATGTCTATTCGCGTCTTTGCATTGACTTGCATGTAAATCACTTGCGTTTAATGCTTCTTCCGTGTCTGGTGTAAACGCAGCATTATAGCTCTTATTATGAAACACAGGCTTCAATCAGTCCACAGAAAGTTTAATTAAGACCTAATAAGAGTCACTTTTATAAGGGGTTTAAACACAGTTCAGTTGTGGCAACAGTGTGATTATAACCAGCTTCTAATGATAAAGATGTATAATTTTTATTTGTTAAAATCACACTTCATATAAACAGTCTGCAGAAACACTTTGATATTCTTCCTTTGTATGTGTCATCAGTGGGGGTTAGCCCCGCCCATTAGTGACTTTCTCTCACTCATTAGCATAAGACATTAGTCTTGTTTTTGAATCTGTCACTATGGTGAAACAAAGGCATTTGTAGCTCCGCCCTTCTTTTATAAGAGGGCTGGGAGCACAATCTCGTTTGAATTTAAAGCGACAGTCACCAAAATGGCACAATTAGGATCAAAGACTAAAAGGGGCCGTTTCATGAGTAATGAAGCATTATTTGTGGGGTATTTTGAGTTAAAACGTTACATACTCTCTCTAGGGAAATCAGAGACTTATTTTATATATTTTAAAAAGGGGCATAATAAGCTTTAATGTCAAAAAAGTCAATGCAAATGCAATACCTGCATTTACTCATAACTTAACCAACTACTGCCCACTTAAATATATAAACATGCTGTCAGGGCGATGATGATGCTATTATATAAAAAATTAATGTGAGTGTTTTAGCTTATTAAATCGTATGAATATCAAAGATTAAAAATTTGGTATGTTTGATTTGATGTTGACGTACACACTAGACTAGAATGTATTTCTTTATTAATTGACGTTTTGTTGCAGGCGGAGTTGAAAGTTGCTGAGTATAATAAACTGGGTCGTAAGCTGAAGCTCATCCCGCTGTCAGCAGAGAACGCCTGCGGTCATGACTTCGAGATCAGAACCGATTACAGTGCCACTACCATTACACAATACAAGACACAGATACAGGTACAGTCACTATAGCCAACTAGCCAACCATCTATCAAAGAGGCTCTGTTTTTAAAATGATTAAGGATTTTATCTGACTCTTAACTCTGTAGAATCCTCTGAAGAACATGATGGTTGAGGTGGAGGAGGAATTCAGCAGACTCGCTAATGTAAATCTGAGTTTGGAAGAGACTGTTGAACAGGTGAGGCTTGTTTTGTAATTTGCAGGAGAAAATCATTCCATCCTGTTTAGTGTATTGCATTACTGAGGTCTGATAATTCTCTCAGAATCTGCCAAGATATGTTCAGTTCTGATATTTGTTATTAGTTCACACAAAGCTTATTACAGCTTATTTCCAAATGTTTGGATTGTAACATTATTATTTTTATGAAACGTTTGTGTGCTATGCTTTTGATTTGATTGGTTTTGATTTGATTAATTGATTTGACAGATCCTTTTATCCAAAGCGACTCGCTGTGGATAAAGAGAACAGAGAAGTAGTCTGCTCGAGGAGCAGTTATGTTTTTTTTTTTTTTTTTGTCCAAGTTTTGGAATGTCACGGATTTTTGTTTGTCATTTTATTTTTACCAAGATGTAATCTTTCTATATCATTTTCCCCATGTACTTTCACTTGTTTCACCTATTAGGATTTAGGGTCATTTTATACTGTACACACTTTTTGCCTGATGAGTGCTCCACACACCAGCTGCATGTTTCTCTGTTCATTATTGAACTTATTTCTCACATATGAATGGGTGCAAACATTGTAACCGAATTGTGTCGAGGCTTCTGGTCTCATGCACCTCCATTCATTTTTAACCATGTAAAACAGCTTGTTTTTCTGATTGAGGTTGCAAACTGGTATTTTCTTCTTTTATTATTGTAATGTATTGTCATTGCAAAATAAGGTAAATATGTCATGGAAATGTAGCTATTGTATTTTATTTATTTATAAAAAAAAAAATTAAATCAGGGAAATTAACATTTAAGATTATAAAAAGGTATAAATTGAAAGTAACATTTGGCTTTGAGTGGGCTTAGTGTCCTGGTTGTAAGCATGTGCATTTTATCTTTTTGAATGGGTAGATGTAGTAAATAATATTATTCTGGAAATTATTTTATTTACACGGTAAACTGTATCTGGCAGTTGATTCATTATAAACACTTATATAGCTTCTCTCTGGGTTTTATATTAGCAAGCTTATAACCAATATATAGGCTGATAAATAGAAGTCTATTTTTAATTTAATGTTTTATATTGAGCTGATAATGAAAGCTTTATAAATAAGCAGTAAATATCTGCTGATACTGAAATTGCGCTATGTTGTGGATCACTTATTAAAAGGCGTCTTGATCGTTTGAATATTTATTACTCGGTTTTGCAGTTAAATGCGAGTTCCAGCCTGTTTAATTAAGTGAATTTGAGATTCTTTGTTGATGCTGCTTATGTAGACGTCAGACAGATAGGCTGTGCACTAGGTTTTGGAATAAAGCATGTACCTATAAAGGTGAGCTCATTTATGTACAACTGCATCTGTCTATTAGGTGAAGTCCAACATCTTTGATAAGGAGAATGACATTAAGCAGCTCAAGGAACAGATTCGCAAAGTCGACCAGCAGCTGGAGAATGCCATGCAGGTAAAATACGTCTCCATGAGGAATTTGGGTTTTAAAAATACATGCTGCGTGGAAATCAAAATGATTCATTTTCAGAAACGATACAAATAAAATAGATTCTTAGTGCATGCGATTGATCTAATTCTGCTATTTGTAGGAAATGGCACAAGAGGACGACAAGTGGGCAGCTGAAGTGGACTCTGCTGAAACTCATAAGAAGCTTTTTGAAAAGAATGTAATGCAGGGAATTGAGGAAGCTGAAGAGGAAGTCAAAGCTGCCCAACAACAGTGAGCATCCCTTTTCCACTGTTTTTTTTTCTTATTCTGTTTCCTGTTCATCTCTTTTTTTACATCTATTTGAATGATCTCCATCAGGTATCACGTGGTCGTGCAGGAAACTAACGAGAAGAACCGCATGGTGGTCAAGAATATGACTGATCTCTTCAGTTCCACAGTAAACCACCTGTTTGCTGTTGAAGTATGTGGTGATATTACCTTACCTTGACTTGATATGTGCTGCAGAGTTTGCAAAGTCTTTTAAAAAGTCTTAAGATTTCAAAAATATTTTGTAGGCCTTCATCTTTAAAGTGCCATAGAGTGCATTGACAAGACCACAAAACAAGATGATATGAAGAATGTTGGAAAAAAGCAGCCATTGACATCCATGGTAGCTGTTTTTTTCCAACATTTATTAAATCATCTTTTGTGTTCATAATAATAAATTATGAATAAATAAGTCTTTAAATTACATTCCATCTGTTACGTATCACCCTATTCTTTACCGTTATCAAGTATTTTACTTTGTACTTAGTCAGATATAATCCTTATTATCTTTTTTTTGTCATCTTTTAGAAACATTGTGATGAGCAGCTGAAAAGGTTTGACAAGCTGAAGGATATCGTCCGTGAGGATGAGGCTGACATTAACCAGCTCACAGACCTGGTGGAAAACTTCATTAAGAGAGCCAACAGCTTGTAATGCTTAACTGTCCTGTTTTGTAAATATTTTTACTATTAAACTAATTTACTGATTCTAGCACCACAGAAACATTGTCTTTAAATACAGAATCATATGTTTTGTATTTATCCTGTATTTACATTATTTTAATAAACGTGTTTTCATTTCTAAATGTGATGTCTATTGTTCAAGTTTGATATTATTGTTCATACAGAGTCTTAAGGTATATTATTTTCATATTCAGTATATTGGTTTTGTTTGGTTTAAGTAGTCTGTGAATAAAACCTTCTTTTGACTTGTAAATTTGCCTGTTTCAATATGATTTGTGAAATTTAGACCAGGTGTTAGCACTACATTCTTTGACAATTAAACCTATTAACTATAAAGTTTTATAAAGAATTTCCTTTGAAGGTTTATTGAAAAAACAATTGAATGGCTGCTATCTAAAGATACCTGAAGTAATTATACAAATTTTTTGTTAGATTAAAGTACTTTTACTCATGACATGCCTTTTTCTGGGAAAAATACAAAAATGAATGGTGAAAATCTACATGTGTAAAGCCTGTTGGCAACAATAAATAGCTGAAGATATACACAACCTTACAACTGTCCACATGAAATATATATTTAAAAATAAATGGACTACTCGAGAAGCACATTTCTGTAGTTTTTTATTTGAGTGTTTCAGATGTTGGACAGCTCTTTACTGGCTAATGTAAAGTTACATTATGTGCTACTAACTGATATAAAACATTGCATTTTGATGGTGCATATCTTCCATAAATCTCATGTTTGACAGGTATAAAATGTGCGTGTGGACTGCAGATTGGGGTCGACTACAAATTTACAAAATACATTTTCAAAATTAGTTTATAAACATATATACCCCCCGGTTTCACAAACAAGGTTTAAGGCTAGTCAAGACTAAATTGCATGTTTGAGCGATCTCAACTCAAAATAACTTGCAGTGAGTCTTAAAATACATCAGTGTCATTTTGTTTCTCCAGGTGCACACCAGTAATATATTTTTCTAAGGCCATTTCATAAATGTGGCTTAAATAGTCTAATTTATCTAAGGCCTAGTCCTGGCTTAATCTAAGCGCTGTTTGTGAAACTGGGCCATAGAGTTTATTAAATTCAAGTAAGGTGTCTGTTGATGTTTCAAATAACTTTTTTGAACATAAAATCTCAAAATATGTGTAAGAATGTTTTTTTTTTTGATTCTCAGCATCTCATATTCATGTGAAAACACTTGCTAAAGTATATAAATAATGAATTATCATGCTGAATTTTATAATATTTTAACAGATTTCAGCTTTTGCTGATAAACGAGTTAAGCAAGTAAGAAAAAGTTTAAATGACAGTTAGTATATTGGGGCTGCACTTCTTAAATATAGCGTTAAATCAAACCATTCTTATTCCAAATATGGCTGATGAGATAGTTTTGGTATATGACATTTGAACTGAATGGTGTCTTCTGCAAACCGTGTTAAACTATTCAAGCGATGTATAAAAATATTACATTCATATTGTTTTTGGTAATTTAACATTTATTTGACCTCTTTAAGACGTTAAATGTACATACTTTTGTAGAAATTAAATTCTGCCACTTTATCATATTTTCTGAGAACCTTTTTCTCCAAAGAGCGGAACTCAATTGCCCCGCTCAGCTTTTCCGCTGGACGAATTGAGGCGACGGACGCAGCGGAACATCATGGAGGGAGATTTGACTTGTGTTTTGTAGCTCAGACTCTTTTCTTCAAAAGTAGCAGCACAGTCTCTCAATGGAGCTCGACAAAGACATCCAGACAACTCAAAAGGGATTTCATTGCAACCTCTGCCATGTTAATATACCTAACAGTAAGTAGCAATAATCTACAAACTAACATCAGCGCAACACAAGTGAAACACGTTTATAAAAACAGAAACCTGTTATAATACAATAATTCAACTAAAAGTAATGGAGTTGCTGGAATGTCTATTGGCGTTTCAATTAAACTAAACGTTAACGTTTCATGTTTGATTGTTGTTTTCATTCCATGTTAATTTTACGGTATTTCGTAGCAAAAATCTGGTGCTTAATTTTATTTGGTAATCATCAGGATGATGCTCAAATCTTAATATCTTTGCAATTCGCCATTTCCCCCTGATATGTCTTTTAGTTAATGTACTACTCAGATGTTTGTTTATTGGAAAAAAACGTGGTTTTATATTCGCACATTCGTTCAATTTTGACAGTGACAACTCGTAACAGAGCCCCTATAAAGTTTGCCTCGGTGCTTTGAATATTGGGTCTGAAATCGCAAGTATGTCTTCAAAACAATGTTGTACTTTGATAGTCATTGTCTGCTAATATGATTTCCCGATTCAGTATTTGACTAGAAGAATACTTTTCTGAAACTATATTATTAAGGAGAAAGTCTGAATGTGCTAATATGAAAATAACTTTACCCCAATTGTTTATTTTTACACTTAACTGGAGTGTTTTTGGTCCAGGGCCCAGTCTGGAAGATCATGTTAAAGGAAAGAAACACCAGCATCTCCTGCGCCTCAGAACTCAGCGGAAAACTCAGGAGGAAAACAGCGTGTTTGTGAGCGGCTTTAAAGCAGACACCTCTCAGACTGAGCTGACGGAGTATTTCCAACAGTTTGGACTGGTGACGGATGTCATCATGGACAAACAGAAGGTTAATACACACACTGCCTTTAACCCCTGTGGTATAGTTTTCTAGTGATATTTTAATATTTGTTTTGCTAATCTGTAAAAGAAAAAGAAGAGACAAGCGCCTTTTTTGTTATTTTTGGTTAGTGATTCAAACAAGCAAGACTAACTTTAAATAGTGGCAGCAACACAAAATGGAGAATTTTTTTTTTTATTTCATTGCCTGCATTAACATATATTTAGGGACTTTTTTGTGATTTTTAAAAACCCAGGAAATAATAGACTTGTTAAATTTATTTGCAACTAAATGAAAAGGTGTAAAAAAAAAAAAAAAAAATTAAGAACTTTATCACTATTTTATAATATCAAATGCAGGGCTCGCACAATCTGGTAGCCTGAAGTCCCGGAGCGATTGTTTTTTCAGTCGGGCTTCCAAAAATCTAAACCGTGCCCGGCTAGATGGATATCTACACTGCCCGCCAGGCACAGTGGAGATAGATTTTGGTAGCCCGACTAAAAAAAAAAACAGTAGCCCAGGGACTTCTGGCTACCACATTTTGCGAGCCCTGAATTATAGATAGATAGACAGCAGCCAAATTATGTCAAAATGTTGATCATTATTTTATTAATTGTCTTTCATGCATAAACAGCCATGCACCTTTAGTTAATGAAAAAAAAATATATATTCCTGGTGCTAAATTTCTTCACGGCACAAATTCCTAAACATTAGACTAACATCAACAGGTGTAGCCAGATTCTGTCAGACAGAAGGTTTTATTATTCTGACCTGAGCTAACAATCAACCAATTCACAATTTACTTATCCATGTTGACATGACATTGAAGTAATCTGTTTCTGCTTAGTGTTTCATTGTTGTCTAAAGGGATCGTTTCAACTGCAATACCTGCTCATTAGAACTTTCACCATCTTATTTTTAGAGCGTGCACGCAAAGTTATTGAGCACACACATTAACACAGGCAGACCATGACGAGGAGTAGAAAGTTGGGGGTGGACACAAACAAGATTTTGAAAAGTGTCCCCAGTGGAAGTTATGCCCCTGCAAACAAGCACTATAACAATACCCTTCTGACTTGATAAAAGATATATAGAGAAAGATCATCACAACTTGCATATGGATGTTTATTTATTAATTTGTTTTTGTTAGTTGTCAGTTCCGTATATGCTTACTAGTAATTTACAGAAGTCATCACAGCATTCTACAGCCAAATTAACTCCTGAAAAATACCAAATTTACAAAGCCTCTATGGGAGCTGATTTAAAAAAATAAGGTACATATAAGATATAACGTATAGTATTCTTTAATTATGCATGTGCATAGCACAAGAAATAAAGAAAAGAGGTACATCTTGACTCATTAGTGTTACCAGATTTGGCTGTAACTGATTTATTTTAAAAAAGAGCAATTCCATGCAAATATCAACCTTGCCATGAAAAAAATAGTTTTTACCAAAATATTGGAACCCTTTACAAGTTTTTTTGTGTAGGCTTGTATATTACAGGACTGTAAAAATACTCTAAAATGTCTCTGTCAATTTTCTCAAACTTTTATATTTGTTTTACCAAAGTCACACAAGTGGCAATTTCACATCAGTCACATCCATAACGGAGAGATGTCATATCCATAACAAAGCTTTTTTCCTCATAAATACAAAAGTGTAAAATGAAATAAAATCAATCATGTTTGTTTTATAGTGAGACAACTTTTGATTAGCATTGTTTCTTTTGGGTTATGCAGTTATACTGTAAACTCACAGACTTTTTGGTCACATCCATAACACATGCTTATTTTCCTCATTTAAAATCTAAAAAATGTTTACAGATTGATATTTTTCTGATCCCTTAACTCTGTGGTTAGTTGTTTTAGAAAATGTAAACAGATGTTTCAATACAATGTTAACATATACTTTCTATGCGTATATATGTTTTGAGTTTTATTGGAAATGTCACATGCTTAACGCTGGACTTGCTCAAAACAAAAATAGCCCATATCCCAAAGTACTGTGTCCTTCTTTATTAACTCTGTTAGATGGATTGATTATGCCCATAAACATTGTGAACAGGACAATACTATGCAAAGTAGCCCTCCATAAACAAAATGGTCGATTGTAAAAAAAAAAAAAAAACTGTAATGTTGACGGTAAAATTGATGAGTCTTTGGTCACTGTAATATCATTTTGGTCAAAAATAGCAAATACCAAACATTCACAGATGTGGCTGTGATAAGTATTTGTAAAACAGACCATATAAACAGTTGCAAAAACTATTTTGAAAAAAAAAACATTATCAGATGGATATATTTTTTTAATCTTGTAAAGGCGGGTGTGTGAATAATTTTTAATAGGACATTATTGAACATTTAGATAAAAAAAATATTTTATATATTTAAGTTTGTTTTTATATTTTTGTATCATATTTATGATACATAATTTATTTTTATGTCTCATAGTATGCTATAGTATGGACCTCATTCTCAAGGAAACAAAACACCTCAGGGTTTTATTTGGAGGCCTAGAAGTTGCAGAAATTTATATCAAACATGAGGCAGTGAGGTCTTCAACAGCATAGCATTACTTTAATATTACTTTTAGTATTAAGATCATATGCAAGTGCTTAGTTTTATGATCAAAGCTATTGTTTATTGTTTGACCAAAACACACCGTGTAATACACAATACAATAATGATTTAGAATTGTACAAATAAGCATTCCTCAAAAGCCTAATATATAATTTTTTAAATCTATATTCTACTTTGATTCAATAAAAATGGCTCTTTAACTTGTCTATTTGTAAATTGTAAAATATAAAAGTAATTCATAATTTTACTTTATTATAAGTTTTACAACAAAGATTTTTGTTCCTAAACCTAATTATAATACATATTATAATAAAAGACATTTTGCTTGATTAAAAAACAAACAAAGGTCTTACTCTTATGAAAGAATGCATGTATTCAATTGCATACAATCGGTTTTTAATAAGAGATTTGATGTTGTCATTACTTTAGATGCCTTAGAAATGTGCCTGTCAAATTAGATGCTGTATATATGTTTAATGTAGATGGTAATGACAGCGTTATTGTTCTGTGTAGGGCGTGTATGCTATAGTTGAGTTCTCAGAGTCTCAGGATGTTCAGACAACTCTGGCACAACCACAGCATCAGCTCAATGGGCTCAAGCTCCGTGTCAAACCCAGAGAGAAGAAAGAGTTCAAGCTGGCCAGCAGAGGGAAGCAAGACTGCAAAAACATCCTGATCAGCCTGGACAAACTCAACTTTGAGCTCTGCAAGGCTATGTCTGTAAGAGAGCGCTTCACATTCACACAGTATAAACAAAAAGCATTTTCTACATTTTCCTAAAACAATATTTGTGTGTTTAAAAGGTAAATGAGCAGATACAGAAAGTGGTGGAGAGTTTAGAGCTGAAGGACAACGAGAAGAAAGTGAGAGATCTTCTAGTTCAGCTGCTGCAGGAAGTCTTCACGGAGTTCTTTCCAGGTCTGCTCTTGACTGAAACTGCGTTCTTATCCTTAGACAAAGAGTTTCTTTATGACAAGCTAATAATTAATCAAATTCAATTGAGTTGGTACACTCTGTGTGTTGTGATCAGTGTTGGGTGTAAGTAGTTACTGTAATTAAATTACTTTCCTGCTGAAAAAGTAACAAATGGGATTACTTTACTGTAAATATACTGTAAATAAATTCAACCCACCTGTATAGATTAATTCAGATTTAATTTTTTGTTATGCAAATATATTGTGCAGAATAATTCTAAAGGAGGTTACGTTCAACAAGATTGATTGCACATGCTTTAGAAACATTAATGGAGAAATTAGAAGTGTAGGAAATGTAAGGTATAAATTCAGAGGAGATATTTAGATATTTTGTATAATAATCCAATTTTTAATGCTTAGTTTTGTCTAACAATTGCACATGCTTAATTGAATTGAATTAACCTTTATTGTCAATGTACCTAGCAAATACAACAAAATGAAAAAAACAGCTCCGACATCGTGTTTAAATAAAAGGTCCACGATAATGTTTAAGAAAAAATGAAATTAGTAAGACATTTATGTCAATATGGGGTGTGTATGAAATATGGTGTCATTAATTTGAAACATTTTTTGTTACATATAATGTTTAACATTTTTAAATAAAACTAAAAGCTCCCATTCGACTCAAATTTAAAGTGTTAAGAGTTTATTTTCTATTCTCTATGCGTTTAGAGTTATATGAATATTAAGTAGTATTGAGTAAAGTAATACATTTTCTTATTGAGTAATTAAGTTACTATTCAGACAGTAATTACAAAATTACAATTAAATTATGTAATTGGTAAATTTATTACTTTAATAAAATTAATAATAACTTACCCAACACGGGTTGTGATTTCTGAATGTGCAGTGTGAATTTAATATTGAGTCTAAGGTGCAAATATGTTTTTATGCAGTTTAAATTTAAGCTACTATGTGAAATGCTTATCTTGTAAAATTTCAAAAAAGTTTGATAAAACAGCCACAAAATATATTTTAAGTTCTACAGCACTTTATATGCATGCTAAATCAAAATATCAACATATTTATCTATGTACTTGGATCATTTGCCTATCAGCAGATATGTAAATCACTTAAATGTTATCTTAAAACCTCAGGAATTAAAGTTTATATTTAAACCTAAAGGGGTTTTCAAACAAAAAAAGTATGTTCCTCATGGTGATGTATGTTGGAATTCTCTTATAATGAATATACTAGATCATGTTCATCTGCTTGTACTTTTGAGTGCAACACTTAAAATCCAATCTACAGCTGATGCACTGAATCAACCAGTACTCTATGTTTTTTCACTTTCATGTATATAACAGTACAGAAGAAAAGATCTGTGTCTGCCTCTGATTAACTGTGACTTTAATCAGTGCAGAATTGGATTTTGATCACACACTTTTAATTAGCAGCTTTTGTTCTCGAAATGTTTTCCCCTTTTGTTTTCTAGTGATGTCAAAATGATTCCCCTGAAAGTTATTTGTGTCTTGTTATACAGATTGCCAAATTGTGCCCTTCGGCTCCTCTGTGAACACATTTGGGCTTCATTCCTGTGATCTTGATCTGTTCCTTGACCTTGAGAACACCAAAATATTTCAGGCTCGTGCAAAGTCTTCCGAACAGGTATGTTGGCTACATTATAGGGTTATTTCACCCAAAAAGGAAAATTGTTATTAATAACTCGAATCAAGATATTTTAACACCATTTTGCTCTATAGACAGCAACCTAAAACAATAGGACTTCAGTGGTTCAACTGTGATCAAATGAAGCTCCAAGAACACTTTTTGTGCCAAAATACTGTTAAAAATCCCTTTGTTTCGCCTGTGTTTTCCACATCAGATCAGTCTGCCCTTAGTCAACACACACCCTAATGAGGAAGACAAAAGTCAACAAGATAGTTTTTATAACACAGGGGTTTTTTGGCGCACAAAAGTGTTCTCGGAACTTTGTAGGATTATAGATGAGCCACACAGAATGTTTTAACAATGTTTTTGGTTCCTTTTAATTTCTCATGAACATTACTGTTTATGGAGGATGCAAGAGCTCCTGGATTTCATCTAAAATATTTTTATTTGTGTTCTGAGGATGAATAAGACATAAGAGCAAGTATTTATAAGAGTGCTGTTTTATTTTTGGGTGAACTAACCCTTTAACACTTGACATGTTAACTCAAACACCAAATTATCAAACCTTTTACCAATCTGTAAAATGTCCAATATTCATCAGACAGGAGAGAACCAGTCCGAGGATTGTCGTTCTGAAGACTCCATTTTGTCTGACATTGACCTGTCCACTGCCTCTCCTGCTGAAATTTTGGAGCTGGTTTCTGTTATCTTGAGGAAGTGCGTTCCTGGTGTTCACAAAGTACAGGCACTCAGCACTGCTCGACTTCCTGTGGTCAAGTTCAGTCACAAGGAGCTCAACCTCCAAGGAGACATCACCATCAACAACAGGTGATTTCTGACTGCCGACTGTGGAGTGAAAAACTCCACTAGATTGTAGTGGACTTTGCATCTGTGACATCCAAGTAGACATCCGTGTCTCTAATGTCTCCCTCTTTCTGCACCAGATTGGCAGTAAGGAACACAAAATTTCTGCAGTTGTGTTCAGGTATCGACTCCAGACTCCGACCCTTAGTCTACACCATCCGTTTATGGGCTAAGCAGAAACAACTAGCAGGTAATTCAATTGTATATGACAATTAAGTATATGTCTATTAAGTGTCTTAAACACATTCTGCAGTTTTTAAACATTTTGCCATACATGAACACACATTTTAGAGCTTAAGTTTGTATATATATATATATATATATATATATATATATATATATATATATATATATATATATATATATATATATATATATATATATATATATATATATATATATACATATATATATATACATATATATATACATATATATATATATATATATATATATACATACATACATACATACATACATACATACAGTTGAAGTCAGAATTATTATTATATTTTTACAGTATGTCTGACAATATTTTTTTCTTTATTTGTTTTATTTCGGCTAGAATAAAAGCAGTTTTAAATTTTTTAAACACCATTTTAAGGACAAAATTTTTAGCCCCTTTAAGCTTTTTTTTTTCCGATAGTCTACAGAACAAACCATCATTATACAATAACTTGCCTAATTACCCTAACCTGCCTAGTTAACCTAATTAACCTAGTTAAGCCTTTAAATGTCACTTTAAGCTGTATAGAAGTGTCTTGAAAAATACCTAGTAAAATATTATTTATGTCATCATGACAAAGATAAAATAAATCCGTTATTAGAGATGAGTTATTAAAACTATTATGTTTAGAAATGTGTTGAAAAAAAATCTTTTCTCCGTTAAACAGAAATTGGGGGGGGGGGGGGGGGGAAATCAACGGGGGCTAATAATTCAGGCTGGCTAATAGCTCTGCAACTCTCACATGGTTACCCACTGAAGCTAAGCAGGGCTGCGCCCGTCAGTACCTGGATGGGAGACCACATGAGAAAGCTAGGTTGCTGCCGGAAGTGGTGTTAGTGAGGCCAGCAGGGGGCGCCCAACCTGCAGTCTATGTGGGTCCTAATGCCCCAGTATAGTGACGGGGACTCTATACTGCTCAGTGAGTGTCGTCTTTCAGATGAGACGTTAAACCGAGGTCCTGACTCTCTGTGGTCATTAAAAATCCCAGGATGTCCTTCGAAAAAGAGTAGGGGTTTAACCCCGGCATCCTGGCCAAATCTGCCCACTGGCCTCTGTCCATCATGGCCTCCTAACTCTCCCCATATTATAATTGGCTTCATCACTCTGTCTCCTCTCCACCAATCAGCTGGTGTGTGGTGTGCGGTCTGGTGCAAAATGGCTGCCGTAGCGTCATCCAGATGGATGTTGCACACTGGTGGTGGATGAGGAGATTCCCCCCAATGTGTAAAGCGCTTTGAGTGCCCAGAAAAGCGCTATATAAATGTAAGGAATTATTATTATTAATAATTCTGACTTCAACTGTTTTTATATATATATATATATATATATATATATATATATATATATATATATATATATATATATATATATATATATATATATATATATATATATATATATATATTATTTATATTAGTTGTAATATTAATGCACAAATTATAACTCTCAGTACTGAAAGGTGATAGTACATCACTGTAGCACAGTAATAAATCTTCTGTCTGTATACAGTAGTCAACATTTGTAGTGGATCCAAAAAGTTTTCAAAAAAGAATGTGTTTCAGGACAGCTTTGATGTACGGTTTTGATCCACTTAAAATGTTTACTACTGTATAAAAGAACAGAAATACAACTCAATTCATGAACGTTCTTTATATTTTTTAATAACAGTAATGAAAATGAGGCAATAATTTAAAATGTTCTTGGTTGACAATAATATTTACACAATTATGGACCTAAAATGTTTTTTAAGATTTATTAAGAATACAACTAGTTTTATATTATTTTAAGATTATATATGGCTTGAATTTTCTTGTCAGTTTTTGTGTAAGTTGTATGTACCATAAAACCTTGTGCCTGTTCATAGGAAACCTGTCTGGCCCGGGTCCGTTGTTGAACAATTACGCTCTTACTCTGCTGGTGATCTTCTTCCTTCAGAATCGAGACCCTCCTGTGCTTCCTTCTGTCAATCAGCTCAAAAACATGGCCTGTGCGTTTACCAGAACCGCTGTTTATTTTGTATTTCTAATGTATTTTATATTCAAAGAAATATTAAATGCAGAGGTAGTATTAAGTTCAGGGAAAGCAGCTTCTCTGTCATGTGAGCATATGATGACTAGTAAACGTAATAACTTAATTTTGTTTGTGTAGGTGAGGAAGAAGAGTGTGCTATTGAGGAATGGGATTGCACATTTCCTAGCCTGCCCTTTAGTGTACCGCCCAGCAAAAACACTGAAGATCTCTGTAAGTACCAGATATGATCTTATAGTTACATCCATTTTATAATTACTAAGATGACAAAACTCTTGGTCATGTAAAAGTAATATGATCTTTTATTTAAAAAGATTGGGAAAGAGGCTTTATTTTATTTAATTTTCAGCTTTCCAATTAGCTGGAAGATTGTTAAACTTTACTTCTGTTCTTGTATCTTTTGCATTTGTCAAAAATTATATATGGCTCTAACCTGATGGAGTGAAGTTTTCTAAAGAAACTTATAAACGTACAACTTGCATGATAACGTCTTTAAGGAAATCTACCTCAGTAACATTTAAATCAAGACATTTTGCCATGTGGATTCAATATACAGTTATCATTTTTACAGTCACCATACTAATGTACACTTTCAATTCATGTTTATTTATATAGCGATTTTACAATGTAGATTGTGTCAAAGCAGCTTAACATAGTTCTAGTAAAGTCCAGATTTCAGAGTTGAAGTTTAGTTTAGTTCAGTTCAGTTCAGTTCAGTGTGATTTAAATTTCACTGCTGAAAGTTCAAACACTGAAGAGCAGATCCATTGATGCGCAGCTCTACAAGTCCCGATCCGAGCAAACAAGTGGGAACAGTGGTGAGGAAAAAAACTTCTCCAATTGACGAAGTAAAGGGAAAAAAAACCTCGAGAGAAACCAGGCTCTTTTGGGCACTACCATTATTCTTCTGGCCAAACTTTCAAATGACATTTTGTTTTCAAATACTTCAACAGTTCACAAAACTAATAATAATTAAAGCTAGCCTAACCTTTATTTATAAAACATGTTAATATGACAAAAGGGGTGACCACATCTACTTTCTTTTGCCTACAACAACAACAAATCCCCTGTATAAAAATAACAATAAAATTGCATTTCCACTCAATAAACTAACAGCACAAAGACCACAGATAGAACCTCAGATTCAGCAAGGCAATTAATAACAATCTAAAGGCAAAGATCTTGATTCATGCTATATACACTATACTGTCCAATTGCTGTTGCTGCTGCTTTCAATATTTGGTATTGGTAAACCAGTATATGCTCTATTTACACCACCCAATGTGAAAAAGTGAAGCTTGGTGGAAAAAATTATAATCTTTTTCCTAATAAGATTTGTATCTCACAAATATATTAATAGAATATCATACACTTTTGTTTTCTGGAGTATATTTATTAATATTGCGCATCTGTGCACCCCCGTGAACATGGAAGTGTATTAGGCCCAATCCCAATTCTAGCCCTTGGCCCTTCCCCTTACCCCTACCCCTCGTTTTGCACCTTCCCGTAAAGGGGTAGGGGTGTCCCAATTCTCTTTAGAAGGCATAGGGCTAAGGGGAAGGGGTAGATAGCCCTTCGAACAAAGATTTTTCAGGACAACACTCGAAAGCAAGGGGTAAGAAAATTTCCCAGAATACACCAGCCACAACGGCAGGATAGCAGCACCCGGAAGTAAGGAGAGCCACAAATTAGTATTTTTTTGTCATTATTATGAATTTTTACAATTAACAAGCACATGTTTTAATATTCATAACCGCGTTTGTGTTTTGCTGTCATGCTTTTAAAAATATAACGCTAAAATGAAAACTGCTAAATTTCATATCTATAATCCATAATCATAACTCCTGTACAGCAGTCCCACAACATTCTGACACTCGATGACACTGTTAGTAATGTCTACTGGCTGGGAATGAGCATTTTACAGTGTCTGCTATAATGTTAATGTTGTTATTGGTGTGTTTACATAGATGAATATGGCCACAGTGTAAATGCACAGTATAGTTACGATCTTATTGCCACGTTATATCATTATGATAACATAATCTATGCCTTCGGTGATTTCCTGAAGATAAATACCAAAAAATAACACAACTGGATTAACTGCAGCAGTCGCGATCGTCTGATCTCATATGAAGCAAGAGATCGCGATTACATATGATGATGTGGGCAGGTGCTGTAGTGCTGTCCCAATTCTTAGGGGTAAATTTTGAAGCCCTTCCCCTTCACACTCGGTTTCAAGGGTCAAGGGGAAGGGGTAGGGGTACAAAAATAGAATTGGAATTGGGCCTTAGTGTCTGTTTTGGCTTTTGAGCAGATGCAGTGAGGGCACAAACACTGAGATCAACTCAATTGTGCAGTTCCCCCATGAGGGCCGAGCAAAATCTCGAACATGTCAGAAAAGCGTCGGATTGCAGATCTGGAGAGGTTAATCGCCTCTCTGTTCCCCTTGTACGCTGCACGAACACAGCACGACAAACAATCCATGACAAAGCTAAAATTTAGCTAGATTCACAAAAAAGTCGCACAAGTCAGTATTCGGCTCAAAATCTGACCCAAAATCACAGTGTTTTGCCTGGCTTAAGGTCAAATGCTGCTGTAAATTGTACATTTTTAAACTGTTGTTTAAAATGTCATCTTTAAAAGTGGAGCATTGCCTGATTTTAAGAGGCAGGTTGTTCCACAGAGGAGCGGCAGCAGTGATCTCCTCTCTTTTTTCATTTTTTTTTGCAGGACTACTCGTATAAATTCAGAACTTGACAATCTCTGAGTTCTTCATCTAGATCCGGTATATATGAGGGGGCTGTACCATTAAGGCCAGAAAAAAAAGTCTTAAATTTGATCCCATTTCTCAGAGTGCCTGTCAAGTTTTGCTGCTGCATTCTGCACCATTTGCAGTTTGATAGTCAAATCTAGAATATAATCAAGTCTAGAAAGGATAAAGGCATGTATGACTTTAACCAGGTTTTTCCAAGATAAAAACAGGTTTAATTTTAATGTTAATTTTGAAATTCTAAAACATTTCAATGTAAAGCCCAGCACTTTTGCACACCACCACAAACTTTGCCTCTAAAATCTCAGATCCGTTTTACTTGCACAGACGTCATTACCCTGGCCTCATGATGTTCATTACATCATCCATTGGTGAGGCAGAGTGGAACACGGACAAGCGATTGGTGTGGTTCTCTCTATTATAACTATCCCCATCTCCTCTCCCTCAGGCACTTTGCTTTTTGGATTCTTCACCTTTTACTCCAAGTTTGATTTCCCGGCATCAGTGGTGTCTCTGAGAGATGGCCACGTGCTGCCTATCACAGACTTCCTCAAAAGGGACATGGAAGCATTAAAAACTGCAGATGCTTCTAGTCCCAAACCAAAGCGTTCTTCTGCTCCAAGACTGGGCCCTATGAATGTCCTTGATCCATTTGAGCTTAACCACAATGTGGCGGGAAACCTTAATGAGCGAACGCAGAAGAACTTCAAGAGGGAGTGCTGCGAGGCTGAGAAGTACTGCCGCAGTCTGCAGTACCAGCGCAAATCAGCCAAAGGCAAATCCTGGGGCCTCGTGCGACTCTTTGCACCGCAGAGTGAAGCTACAGCCGCTTCACAGCCCAGAGCTGAAAAGGTTTTGGAAGTCAGCATCCCTTTCAAGCCAGCCAGTCTCCCAGAATCCTTGCGTGTCCAGCTGGCTTCGGCTGGGAAAGATTTTCGGGGTCTCTGGTTTGCAGAGGTCTGCTCTGCTGTGCAGAAGGTGTTTAATGAAATCTTACACTGTTCACCCACAGAGGAGACTCAAAGTTTGGACAAAACTGATAAAAGTGGAAGTGAAATGGAAGTAAATAATAACCGGAGTCTAGAAGATACTAGCATTCAAGTGAAAGGTGAAGCTGGTAAGAAGAGGCCTCTTTCAGTGGAGGAAGGTCCATCAACCTCCACTGTTACACAAGCGAAAAGACAAAGACTAGATGTTGATCTGGAGCACCCAGAGCCACTCCACTGGACTTGGACTCAGAGGAGTCGTGTCTGGGCAGGCCGACGGAAAGTGCGGAGAGATCTCTTGAAGATCAGCGATGAGGCGTCCAAACCTGAAGGAGGCTGCGTTGATATGGAGAGCAGGGTGACGCAGAGCATTGTGGAGAAAGAGGAGAAACTTCACGATGCGTTGGAGTTCGAAGTGGACGCTGAGGTTGTTGGAGGGAATGAAAGCACGAAGGTTGTCCTCCGTTTTCACCCGAGCAATGATACTGCAGGCGTCTTTCAAGATTTCTTCCATTTTCTGGAGTCTTTCCTGCCTAAGATGGCAGAGACAATCATGGGCAGGGCAGAGGACCTCACAGTTATGTCGTAATTTAGTTTATTTGTTTGTTCAAAATTTATTTTGATTAAAATCTTCATAAACTCAAGATTTTTAAGTAGAGCTTAAAGGTTGGCTTTGTAAACCTTCTAAAAAAGATTTCTGTTCTGAGAATATGACAACATGCATGCTTTTGTTTTTTGCATGTTTTGTCTTTAGATTTGTTTCCTGTTCGAATGAGTTTTCTTTGTTTTATTCCTGATGACTTTGGCACGATTGCCTCTATAATGTGTTTATAATTAATGTGAACACTCACATTAAAACTGACGGTTTGTATGATTGAGACCTGGGCTTTGGCTTTCTTTATAAAATGAGGCACATTTTCTTCTGAAAATGTATATACATAACAAAACATCACATATATTGTGTTAATGTGTCTGAACATTTTTTTAAAAACTGGTTGGCATTTGTAGTTCAGAGGTTAGTTGGTGTGAATTAAAATGAATGAGCAACTAGTCAGTTAATCAGTAACAGTAATTTTAATGTGTTTTACACAAACAAGCGATAAACAATGCATTTAATACAGAATTCATTAATCTGTTAACATTACTGAAAATACCGATATGTAGAAATACAGATTTGTATTCCTCAATTGAAAGTCAGTTTATTTTAAGTCTTGTCAAATCTTGTCTTGTTATTTTATATCTTCTCTATATAGTCTATATATTGTCTAAATCAGGGGTGTCCAAACTTGGTCCTGGAGGGCCGGTGTCCTGGAGAGTTTATTTCCAACTTGCTTCAACACACCTGTCAGGAAGTGTCTTGTATATTTAGTAAAGGCGCCGTCACACTGGGCTTTTCTCCCCATAGACTTCCATTCATACGCACGCTAATGCATCAGACCGGAAACGCAGGGTCATGCGTCTGAGTTTCGCTGGTTGCTGCGGTGCAAAGTTCAAGCTTGGTGAACTCTGGCCTGCGAAATCGCATCACTTGACTGAATTTCGCAGCGTAAACCCGCAGTCACACTAGAGTTTGAGCTTGCGAAATTCTGTCGTACGGCGCTGCGAAAAGGGGCGGGATTAAACAAGATGATTAGACCTTTAAAAAAAGCGAGCGATTGCTCCATGTTTTAAATTTCTGTTCAGAGAGGTCATGTTTTGATCCTGGATTGGTCTCACGGAGTCAAGTAATGCGATTTCGCAGGCCAGAGTTCACCAAGCTTGAACTTTGCACCGCAGCGAAATGCGAAACTCGACGCACGACCCTGCGTTTCCGGTCTGACGCATTCGCGTGCGTATGAATGGAAGTCTATGGGGAGTAAAGTCCAGTGTGACCGCGGCTTAAGAGCTTGATTAGCTGGTTCAGGTGTGTTTGATAAGGGTTGGAGCTAAACTCTCCAGGACACTGGCCCTCCAGGACAGAGTTTGGACATCCCTGGTCTAAATAGTCTAGAAAATGCTTCTTGATTTAAGAATTTTTTGATATTTTGTCTAAAAACAAGACAAAAATTGTATTCAGATATAAATGCATTTCGTTAACAGAAACGCAGGCATACTCAACAAACCTTAGTGGTTCTTATGAATAAATATGCTGCATGACATGCAAGAATGTTTCATATCAGTCACTGACTACGTTTACATGGACACCAATAATTCGATTTTAATGCGATTAAGACAATACTCTGATTAAGTCTACCATGTAAACACCGATTTTTGATTAATTTAATCAGATTAAGGTCATAATCGAACTAAAGAGAAATCGAATTAAGACATGTGGAGTATGCCGATTTTAGTCGCATTATTAAAGTGCAGTACAGGCATGTAAACACCTTAATCGAACTATTGCCGTCATGTAGGACTTTAAGCCGCTTTTTGCAACAGGGTAGTCCACACACACACACACACGGCTGATTGACACTTTGCACCTACCGAGTCAGTGCAGACCACAGACAACTGCATCGTGAAATGCGGAGTTTTTTTTCTTCCATTCAGCATGAGGTATGAACTTACATTAAAACAACTCTTCCAGCAGTTCATAGTTGCATCCAATATCTCGTTTGTCACGGTGGGCTTGCATGACATGTTCGTGAATGAAAGTGAAAGTGCCAAACTGCAGTTAAAGTCGACAAATTAAAAATGAAACACCCGAAATTACATGAAACGCCAGAGGAAATGCGGATAGCGCGGTGACGCAATGACGTTAATCGAATTATGAGCTGTAACATGTAAAACGCAATCATGAAAGTAACACTCAAAAAGCAACTCATGTAAACACCTTAATCATATTATTCTCTTAATTAGATTAAAGCAAATAATTCGATTACTGATGTCCATGTAAACATAGTCAGTGATGCTTTAGCGTCTGTGGTCAAATTTCAATGCAGTAGAGATTTTAAACTAATGTTTATTTGTGCATAAAAGGTTTATTTAAATAATCTCTCTGACTGTCAGAGGAGGGACATAAACCTCTCAGATTTTGTGAAAAATATCTTTGTGGCCTGGGTGGCATGGTGACTCAGTGGTTAGCACTGTCACCTCACAGCAAGAAGGTCGCTGGTTCAAGCCCCAGCTGGGGTCTGTTGGCATTTCTGTGTGGAGTTTGCATGTTCTCCCCGTGTTGGCGTGGGTTTCCTCCAGGTGCTCCGCTTTCCCCCACAGTCCAAAGACATTCGGTACAGGGGAATAAAATAAGCTAAATTGGCTGTAGTGAATGCCATGAGCTCTTACTGAGTATTTTAATTAATTATTTACTTTACGTAGGGGGTTAATGACCTAAACTAAAATAAAATAAAAAATTATTATTTGAAAAATAATTTATCCTGTGCATTAAGACATGACAGTGACTTAAAAAAATATATATATAAATATTGATATATATAATATATATATAAATATATATAGGAATGATGACACAGTTGTTGGGGAAATCAATAATGCCTCAAATGGCTTTTGTGCTTAATGAATTCTTCAGTGTTCTTTCCATGTTAGTGTTCAATACCCGTTTTCCCATCAGCTTGATGTCCTTATGGTGGACGTTATGGCCATAAGACATGATTAGAGTGAGAAACCTGTGAGGAATCTGGAATGAGAATTCAAAGGCATCTGCAGAGATAAATGACTGTAATTACACAACGAGGCATCCTCTGCTTCATTACAGCTGTATGACACTGGAGGATTAGTCACAAATCAACAGCACACATCCTGCCTTATTTCATGCAATCTGATGCACATGCAGGAGTAATTAAGACAGATCAAATGGAGGCGCTGCAAGACACATTGGTTTTTCATTCTTATTATGGGAATAGAGTTTGTGGGAGGAAGGAGTGACTCAAACGTTTCTAAATTATTTATCGAATATGATTTCTTTTTTATTATTAAACACGTGTGGGTGTTAGTTTTGTCAGATTATTTGAGTTTAAAATTCAAGTATTAATACAATTTATTGGGCATGTTTGGTAAATGCATTATGCTTGTTTTCTAATATGTCAGATGATTTCATTAGTGACGTCCGTGGATTGAGTTGCTCATGTTTGTTTCATCTGAGGGTCCATGAACCATGAAGATCATCTGTGTTTTAAGATGATTTAAGATCTAGTTTTTTTAAGAACGTTTTTTTTTTCAAAGTGTTTACTGACGTTTCGGGAATTTGATACGATACCTTGAAGAATATTGATTTTCGATACCATGGGGAACAAATTCTGCAACATTAAAAGTATGCAAATTAAGTACCAAGGGGAAAAATAACTAAACCACATAACGGTTATATCAGGTACATCAACAGTCCTTAAGTCCAAAGACACTAAATTACAAAAAAAAAAAGAAAATTCCCATGTTCTGATTGAAACAAGTGTTAAAATCTTAATATTATCAATAATTATTTATCTCCTTGCTAGTAAGAAGAGTCCAAGAGAGTAAAGCCAGTGTAGATACTAACCAAAAGCAAGATTGCATCATTTTAAATATTTCAGTATTGATATTTATTGACATATCGATATTTTTGACAACATATTTTGATGTTTTTTATCTTGATGTCAAGTACAGTACAAGCACAGTGCAGACATAAATATACAGTAATATATATATATATATATATATATATATATATATATATATATATATATATATATATATATATATATATATATATATATATATATATATATATATATAGTTGAAGTCAGAATTATTAGTCCCCCTTTGAATTTTTTTTAGAGCAAGGAAATTTTCACAGTATGTCTGATAATATTTTTTCTTATTTGTTTTATTTTGGCTAGATTAAAAGCAGTTTTAAATTTTTTTAAAAACATTTTTAAGGTCAAAACTATTAACCCCTTTAAGCTATTTTTTCCCGATATTCAACAGAACAAACCATCATTATACAATAACTTGCCTAATTACCCTAACCTGCCTAGTTAACCCAATTAACCTAGTTAAGCCTTTAAATGTCACTTTAAGCTGTATAGAAGTGTCTTGAAAAATATCTAGTAAAATATTATTTACTGTCATCATGGCAAAGATAAAATAAATCAGTTATTAGAAATGAGTTATTAAAACTATTATGTTTAGAAATGTGTTGAAAAAAATCTTCTCTCCGTTAAACAGAAATTGGGGAAAAATAAACAGCGGGGCTGATAATTCTGACTTCAACTATATAAATATCAATAGCAATAAAATACATAGGAAAAGAAAATGTCCAAAGACAAAATTGTGAATGTTGTGGTATTTCCAAATGTATAGTATTGAGGTTTGTTATGTCGTTACATTAGAATTATAAGGTTCTATCTGACATTTTTGTCAAAATTAAGTTATTGACATATTCTTATTAAATGACAGCTTATTTACATTGTGATGTTTTTTTTTATAAGTTGTTTACATTTTAGGACTTTTTATTTAAAAAACAAAAACAGTTTATCTACAAAGTTGAACTCTAGCTTGGCTCTGTAAGGTTCTTTCTGTGAGCCAATCAGCATTCCTAATGCACACACAAGGACCAATCAGCGTCAGCTTTCTTTGTCATTTCGCCGGACTGCTCCATTGAGAGTGGGAAAGACCAGGGGCCTGTTTCAGTAAGGAGGTTCAACCAACTCGAAGTTTAAACTTGAACTCTGAGTTGATTTACCGAGAGATTAAAAACTCAGAGTTTTCGGTTTCAGAATAGCTGATCTGAGTTGGGTCAATCAACTTTAAGTAGACCAACTCAGAGTTAAGCGCGCACACTGTGACTATAAAAAGGCATTATCAATGGAGCGCAGATATTACGAGTTCTCCAGCTGAACTTGATGTGCTTAAAAAAGCAACACCACTGCATCAGTGAAACAGAGACTGTTAGCGTGGGAAAACATAGCTGCTCAAGTTAATGCGCAAGTTTACATTTAAAGTATTTAAATAATTAAGTATAATAAAAAAAAGTAAGGTAATGTGTGACGTTTATAAAATTTTTACTTGGAAAAGTGGGGAATTGGCCATAATTTTGAAGTTATTTCAGATGTAATTGCATTAAATTACATATAATAGGCTAGCGCATTTCTACAACAAATCTGACAAAACAAGAATGCAGATAACCTTAGCTTATTGTTCAGTGGAAATGTTTAATTTAAGGTTCCCACTTTTACACACGTTGATCAGTTTTAATAGATTTAAGTGCACTTGTGTGTCTGCCTTTTTTATTGTTCGAGTGGTAGAGGATGATATGACATTTAGAATGTAAGCAGAACTAAAAAAAAATAGTTTTTAGAACGAGTAATAATCCCATTAATCTAGTTAGTAACGTTACATGTGCCAGTTGAAGGTAAGTGAATTTAAGCTAATTAATTATTAAAAAAAGGACAAACTATTCTCGTAAGTGAGTTTGTTCTTTGTGTGACTGAAATGTATTAGCTTTGTTTCCATCCAAAAATGCGAATTAAATTTATGTGCAAAACTGGAATATCGCATAAAAGATGTGCGAATAAAGCAGCGTTTCCATCCAACGAGTCAAAGAGAACAAAATTGTCACTTGCTGATTAACTGTCGCCAAATATCAACAGTAAAAACAGAATTTACTGCAGTAGAAGAAGCTGCGTGAACCTGTTTTTTATTTAATAAATGACTTGTGCCTCAAAAGACAATGCCGACACTCAATGAACGCGTGGTGGCGTTTGAGACGCGCATGAGACGCGCATGAGACGCCGAGAACAGACGCTCTTGACACGCAGACTCTCTGGAGGTAATTAATAATATAATAATACTGAAACGGTTAAGGCGTTTTAGAATGACCAAAACAACATTTCAGATGTTTTACAACGTGCTCAGCCTGCTGGTTTGTCCATTCACACACATTTTCATCATCATATGATCTCTTATAACAAACCTTTTTTAATGCGTATACTGGAATTTGTTAAAAAAAAAAGTGTTTTCATCGTAGTTTATGCACATCTTTTCTTATCGAATAAAAAGTTTCTCCTACTCAGTTATGCGCATATGTTTATTATGCCTTTTTTCAAAAGTTATGTGCATCTTGGCGTTTCCATCAATCGATTTTTTTTATTTTTTTTATGTATTTATTTTTTTATGCGCATATCCAAAATGCACATTAAAATAGGTGTGTGGAAACGTAAATCTAAGGTGAGAAATACCGCTTCGTGTTTAAAAAAGGACAGGTGACCGACAGAAACTCTGAGTTTAGAGAATAAAACCTGCTCCTGACCAGGTTAGGTTCACAGAGTAAGTTACCACGGTAACTGACTCTGAGTTAAAGTTACCTCTCTTTCAGAAACAGGCTTGACTTACCCTGCTTTCTCGAGTTTGACAAACCTGCCTTTTTGAAACGGAAAACCCAGAGTTTCTCTCATTTCAGGGTTTAAATACTCAGAGTTTTCCCTTAACCTCCTTTCTGAAACAGGCCCCAGGGGTGCGTTTCCCAAACAACGACGTAACTCGCGGCTGAACTATCATAGTGCGATGCATCGTTTGGCAAAAGAACTATGTAGTGACGAGTGTTTCCCAAAACCCGTAGTTTCTCTGTCGCAGATCCATCGCTTGAACTACGTTAGTTATGACGCAAAACGCCCATAATGATGCTCTAAACGGGGTGGAGTAACTTCTTCAGAGAACAGCCCCATCATTTCTTTGTGCAAATTATATTGTTTTACACGCACACGCATTTAAAATAAAATCCAATATTAGTTTTGGTAAGAACATGCACTCATTTTCCATATTAATTAAAATATGTGTAAATGGAACATATAGGGCCTGTGTTTGCTTTACTAATATTATTGAGAAGTTGAACATTACATATTCTATTCTAAAACATAAAATCACTTACAAAAGCTAACACTATTCTAATATCATATATAAATCATATAAATAATGAGGCGATTTATTATAAATATATTTACTTTAATAATAATATTAATATTAATGATGATGATGATGATGATGATTATTATTATCATTATTATTTAGGATATTGTTTATTTATTAAAAAATAAAATACAATTTGACATGCAAACCACAGCAGAAAGTTCTAACCAACAGACCCATGTCATAGACAGCAGAGAAACTTAATAAATAACCCACTATAAAATAAAAGAATTAACGTATGCTATGTTTTTTATTTTCACAAGCTTTGGAGGCGTACTGTAACATAATTTCCGCTTTTAAATATACCCATAGCTTTTGCCATGAGGCTGTGTTCAAAATGATATCAATGTTTTCAAAGTGCACTGCGAAGGGAGCACAATTGTAAACATGAAGATCGCTAAAACTGAACTGTAAAAATACTTTGAAAGCAAATTACACCTAAGAGAGATTAACTTAATGCTTTTTTATTTTTAATAATTCCAGCTTTGAATGTTAGAATGTTCTAAATGAATAGGGCATAGGGGGGATAAGTGGGAATAGAACACAGCCAGGAACTATGCTTTTAACTACAGCTCCAGAGGTGTCGTTTCAAGAGCTCAAGTTTGCGAATGTTCGTTGGAGCGATGGATTTGGGAAACAGCAAATCAAAGAACTATGTTTGTAACGACGGAACTTGCGACCTTATTTGGCTAACGATAGTTTTGGGAAACGCACCCCAGAAAAAAAACACAGAATCAGAGTCGGCTAAATAATGCCGCGCCACAAAAATTGAGATGTGTGTAAATGTGATGATTTAGAAGCATTTTTTGACATTGAGATAAAATGTTATATTTGACATTGTTGAAAAAGAAACGAATATTAAAGAAATGTATATATTAAATGTGAAATATTTTTATTTGTGTGTATTTGGTGAGGGGAAAAAATTTCAGTGTTTATTAAACTCATTTGCTCATTGTCTGTTTTCTTTTAAAGTCCTAAAATTTAATATTAAGCCTTGAAGGGCAAATACTTAATTTAATTCAATATAATACAATATATTCAATAAATATAATTCAATAATTTATATAAAACATAAAATTTTATAAATATTAACATATTGATTTGATAAAATTAACATCTGCACTGGACAAAATATTTAGCACAGGCTTGTATGATTCATTTAAACAAGAAAACATATTCATCCTAAAACATTAATTAAATGTAATAGAAAGCAAAAACTTTACTTTCTCAAGCATCAACATAATGTTACAACACTGAATTATATATATTTTTGATTGTATTTCTTGAAAAGTAATGCTTCAATGAATGATCTGCCAGATAGAACCTTATAATTCTAAGTGGAAAATGACTTTTCAGAATTAGAAGGATCTATCCGCATTTACCGTGGTTTATTTACTCCAATTTGCAAATGTAAGAGAACTTTGATAATGTACATTTAGAGTACTTTTAGGGTCTCTGTCATGTTAATGTATGAAAGAGAAATGTTACACGCATATTGTTTGCTATACGGAATGCAAAAACTTTGAAGCTCAATATCTCGAAATTATTCAGAACGCAGATAGAACCTTATAATTCCAAGGTGACAATGTGTTGTTCAGGTTGGATATGGCCTGTGGGGTGAAACTGTTTTTGTGTCGGGCTGTTTTGGTGCTCAGAGCTCTTTAGCACCGGCCAGGGGGCAACAGTTCAAAGAGAGAGTTGTCTGGGTGTGAGGGGTCCTGAATGAGTTTCTGAACTCTTTTGCTTCCTTTGGAGATGTAAAGCTCTGAGGTTGGACAGGGGGACTCCAATTATCCTTTCTTTAGCCCTTACTTACTTACTTCCTGGGCCGTTTATATCGAAGTTGATATTTAGCCACACAATGTTGGTGTTTTGTAACATCTAATTTTTACGAGGTGGGTCATTAGCCCAACGCTTAACCCCCAACCTGGAGGACATTCATACATACACTACGTTAAGTTTATTTATAAACTAATTTCGAGAGGAGCAAGTGTTTATAATTGACAGCAGCTGGACCTGCATTAGCTAATGTATGATCCACCAATCAGATGATTCCTAAATCACTATAAATAACCAGAGTATCTTACCTTAGCCATCTTCATCTTGAAGAATCTCCCCTTCCACCCCTACTCCTCCCCTTTCCTTGTCAGGGCAGCACGGAGGCTCAATGGTTAGCATCATTGCCTCACAGCAAGAATGTCACTGGCTCAGATCTCTACCTGGCCAAGTCTGCATTTCTGTGCGGAGTTTGCATGTTCTCCCCGTGTTTGCGTGGGTTTTCCTCGGGCTTTCCGGTTTCCACCCACAGACCAAAAACATGTAACATAAGTAAATTGATTAAACAAAATCGACATCATAAACAAGCGTTTAATTCAGCATACTCTCCATAGCTATTCATAATCTATATTCACCATTATTAAGCAGGGGAGTTCTCGAGACCTACCTGAGCTCAAACTCCCCTCTCGCCCTGCAACAGGAGGGAGCCCCGGGCTCGAGGATCATATGAGCTCAGGGCTCTCTCCCAGGACAGCATGCCAAACATGCTTTATAATCAATCATGTGAACTCTTGAAAGACAATTTAGCTTACCCAATTCACCTATAGCGCATGTCTTTAGACTTGTGGGGAAACTGGAGCACCCAGAGAAAACCCACACCAACACAGGGAGAACATGCAAACTCCCTCTTTAGCCCTGACTGTTCTTTATAGAACTATCTGTTGATGTCTTACCTGGTTGCTGAACCAAACCAAGCAGTTATATGAGTTGTTGACATAAAAAATATGAAAATAATTAGTGTTATCATTATCATTATTTAAATTAGAGTAAATGGTTAAACATTTCTTTGTCTTTCATGTATCTCTTAATATAAAAACTGCTGTGTTGTTACATTTTCGAGCCAAATCTCAAAACTGTCCTATGTTGTGACTTTCTCATGCATAGTTTAATCAATTACAGCTCTTATCAATTAAAAAGAAAAATCTCAAATTTTACATGTGGCCTAATTTAGTTAATGGTAATCATTTCTTTCATCCATATATGTCTAAAAATATATGAACTTTATACATTTTGTCACTGAAAATCATGTCCTCTGGTGTGAAACTATATGCTAATTTTAATTCAGCATACTTTAATTAGTTAAAGGACAACATTTTTATGTATTTAACTTTTGGAACCACTATTAAAATTAAGTTTTGTCGTTTGGTGTGACACCCCTGTTTATTAAAAATGGCAGATAACTATTAAATAAATATTTAACTAAATATATAACTAACGAAAAATATTATTCATAATTTCCTAAAAAAAATATATATATATAAATATGTGTCCAACAATGAAGAAGAAGAATCACACACACTCACACTATTTGTATATTATTAAATAGTTTTTCTTAATTTCTGTCATGCCACAACAAAGGACATTTTTACGTTAAGGGATTTGGTCTTGTTTGTTTCATCGGAGGATCCAATAACCACAAAGACTATCTGTGTTTTAAGATTTGTGTTTTTACAGCATTTACTGCCATTTCAGAAATTTCAGAATCAGAAAGTGCTTTATTGCCACATGCACACTAGAGTCGTCACGATACTGATACCTTGAAGAATATTGATATTCAATTGCATTCCCTATATCGGGAACATATTCCACAACATGATTACTATGCAAATTAAGTAAAAAGGGAAAAATAACTAAACCATATAACGGTATACCAACAGGGTATCTGCGGGGTCTTAAAATGTCTTAATTTTTAAAAACTAAATTTTAGGCCTTAAATAGTCTTAAATGCACTGAAATATTGTGTTGTAGGTCTTAAATCATTTTAAACAGGTCTTAATTTTCCTTTGTCCATGCAAAGCTATACTCAATCGGGCCAACACCCATCCAATCACTAACGTTTATTTATTAACTCTATTTACTTAATGTGGTTTAATTATCTTCCTTACAATAACATTTGTTTTTGATGGTTTTTTAAGGTTTTAACTTGGCCATTAACAAAAACGTTAGTGTTTAGCCTCGTGAAAATCTGAAATGTCATTCATTATGGTCTTAAAATGGTCTTAAAAAAGTCTTAAAAAGTCTTAAATTTGATTTGATGAAACCTGTAGAAACCCTGACCAAGTACATCAGTAGTTCTTTAATTGCCACATTCACACCAGTGTTGTCATGATACTGGAATTTACAACTTCAATACGATACCTTGAAGAATATCAATATTTGGTACTACTTTTGATACCATGGGGAACAAATTCTGCAACATTAAAGAGTTTTTTTTCTTACTTTTTACATTATCAAAAAGATAGTGACCACTTATATTTTCTCAAACATCAGACTTAAAACTACATAAGTATAAGAAATTTTTGGTGTTTAAAAAAAAAAAAGCATTTTACTGCCTATTTGTCAAGTACCCATATATGAACGTAGGTCGCAGTCAGACTCATAATAAACTCAATGTGATTGTCCCACTTTATGTTCTGAGAGATTATTTAAATGATGGCGTCCATGACTTTGAGTGACTTTACTGCAGCCCCAGTGCTGTTCATGATGGGGAGGGATGAGGAGTCTTTCTACAGATATCCACAACCATCTCCAGTTATCAGGGGATGTTGAGCTCCAGGTTGTTGCTCGACCTCCCTGATGAGGCCAGTGAGTGTAGCGTCAACTTCAGGAGCTTGAGTTTCTCCAGCCTCACTCGCTGCTACATGTCGGTCAGAAAGCTGGAGGACACAGAGAGCTGAGTCACTTAATATGAGAGAGAATCAGGCTACACTGTAAAAAATAAATCCGTAAAATTTACGGTAAAAAACCGGCAGCTGTTGTTGCCAGTATTTAACCGTTAAACGTATGGTACAAACTGTAAAAGTAATTTCTAATTTTTACAGTAAATTACTGTATATCTTTAATTTATAGAGGTAATATGTTTGTATATTGATTAGCAACATCTACACATCTTTTGTTACAGTACACAGATAGACAGGTTAACAGCCATATGCAGGTGGTGATGAAAGTTCAAACATAATGAACCAATCCTCATCACAAACAACTTTTCCCACAAGCAGAAAAGTGTATCAATGCATAGGTGCTCAGTGTCATTCACACAGCTACTAAACACCAGTATGGTAACACGCATAAAATTAAAGTCATGAAATAAACATTGTTTATCAACATTAGATGTAACATAAATGTCTAATGTAAATTAACTGATGGGGAAACAACTAGAAAGATCCATAGTAATGTCAACAAAAAGCATAAAAAGTGATGTCCCATACAGGGAATTCTGGGAAAGTAAATTTACGGTTATTCGCCATATATTAAGGAAACATACTGTTAACCAGGTTACGGATTTTTACTGTAGCATTTTTACAGTTTTTTTACCGTTGAAATCACGGCCATTTTTTACAGAGTATGTGAATATTGACAGTTAAGATCCTTAATTTTCAGGTCTGTCGAGGTGTTGCAGCATGTAATGCATCATGTCAAGTACAAATTGAATTAGGTAGAAAAAATGTAACATTCTCTTCTTTCTGGTTGTACTTATTCTTCTTTCAAATTTTCAAATGTGATGCTTTTGAACAGGACAACTACACAGAACTGCTAAATCTTTTGTTAAACTAGTTCTTTTATAAATGAAAGTAATTGTATTTTAACTGAAATAATTTACTGAAAACGAAATGTATATATTTAGCCAGTGAACTGAATCAATATATTTAAATAAAGATAATAAGGTTTGACCATATTTAGTCAAGTAAATAAGTTAGTTTCACTCAAATACGAATGTGTTTTGTACTCTATACTTTGTATTAGATTGTACTGTAATTGAACCCCAAAGCACCAGAATAACACGTCTAACAGTCTTATTAAACTTTTTGGCCTCATCTCGCCTGGAGCTCAAAGTGAGACAAAACAACCAGCTGTTCTTTGGGGGATAACCACAATAGCAAATTTTCACAAAACCACCACTTAATGTCATTTCTCAAGTTCACATGACGTAAGATATGCTAATGTATGCATGCGCATTTGGGAAGCTGGCCCAAACCCACAGAACTCCCCCGTCCTTGATGGAGATAGGGATCAGCCAAGAGTGAAGCATTGGGGTGGCAGAGAGGGATGCTGTAAAGTGGTCATGAGACCAATAGGTTGGATTATCTGCACATTCTCCTCCCAAACTATTTTGTGTGGCACATTTGCAATTGTTTTGCGTGCTCCATTTCCAGTTCCAGCATGTGTTTTCTTGACAATCATGATGTGTTGACTGATTGCAGTGGTTATGGTGACAGTTGACTATATTCTTTTAGTGTGAGTATAGTCTGAACAGCACAGTAATCTGCTCTTGTTTTCAGTTGCGTAGACTGAACAATATTTGTAGTTTGCACTCATGTGCCTAATTCATCTTCTTCTTTTTTTATTTTATATTCTTAATATTTATCTTTATTGTTGAAAACTCTTTTATTGTACATGTTGGCTGATTGCCACAGCCCCGAAATGGTTGTTTTAGTAGTTCTGTTGAGTTTAAGTTTGAGTTGAGTTTACAAAGTTAAAGTTACTTTAGTTTAAGTTTAAGTTGAGTTTACAAAGAAGCGAGTTAATGTAATTAAATTACTGTCCATTTTTAGGTAATTTAATTACAGGTATTTATATTATACTTGCCTCTAATACCAAATAAAAGTAATCAGTTCTGTAAAAAAAATTATTTAGAGAAGCAGAGAAATAGAATTTTTTTGTTATACAAATATTTTTTGCAGGTTAGTTCTGTTTGTAAACTAAAGAAAATTACATTTATTAAGATGACTGCACTCGCTTATGATACAATGCATTGAATGAAAAATGTATGATATTATATTGTATGTACAAAACAAATCTTTGAAATGATTTAGTATATACAGAGTTTAAATGTTCTCTTTGCAAAAAAGAGAACATTTCAAAAATATGTTTTGAAATGTTCATATATAGCAGATGTAATACATTTAATATGTATTACATCTGTTAAATAAAGCTAAAAGGCCATGTGTGAAGCTTAGAATGAAGTTTAATGTATAATGTCTATGTAATTAGATTTAAAGGGATTTTAAGTAGCACTGAGTCAAGTAATTAAATTCTTTAATAAGAAATTAAATTAGTTTTAGGCAAAGTAAAAGGAATTGAAATACAATTTTAATTATGTAATTAGTAATATTTTTAAGTAACATGCACTACATTTCCAGTTATTATCACCTGTTTTACCCTTTCCCTTATTGCGTATATAGCCCTGGGTTTTCATTTGTGTCTGTTGTTGTGATTATGTACTTGATTCAATATCCTGCATATTTTTCTGTTCTTAAGAGCCTTGTTATTTTTGAAAACTGCTTTATCATGAATGTTGGCTAATGGCCAATTTGTTGTTCTGTTATTGCTTAACCAATTTTTTTTAAAGATTTGTAAAAAGTCTAATTTTGTGTTCAATATAATTTAATCCCTTAAATTAACATCGATCAATCTGGAGCATCAAATTTTCCTTCCATTGTTTTTATTAGTGATATTTTAGGATACCTTTTGTCATTACATTGTATTGTTGAGAACTGTAATGTAATGTGTGCATTTATTGTATAAATCATTAAAAAGCGCTTTACAATCATGAGGGGAGTCTCTCCACACCACCACCAGTGTGCAGCATCCACTTGGATGATGCGACGGCAGCCACAGAACAACGGCGCCAGTGCGCTCACCACACACCGGCTAAGGGTGGAGTGGAGAGACAGTGATAGAGCCGATTCGGAGGATGGGGAGGCCATGGAGGGAATTTGGCCAGTGGACGCTTCTTTCTCATAATTATTTCATGGCAACAACTTAATGATCCAGACCAGGCCCAAAATCACATTTCAGCAGTAAATCTTTCACAGCACATCAGCTGGTATTTATTTGTTCTAATAAGAGGATGCTAATTGAAGAAGAAAGGGTTAGATGGCTCTGTAATCTGAGCCAGACTCTCTTGGGAAATCACTTGAGCTGAGTGGCATTTGGAGTCATATAAAGGGATTATTTCATTTATATATCAGCTGGGCTATATATCTCCCACTGGGACGTTTAAGATGTGTCAATACAACAGCACAATAGTGGGTATTTAGAAGTGGGAGGAGGGCATTTATATATCGTCACAATTCCCAGTTATAGGTCCTTGATCTTTATGTGGCAACAACTTTTTATGTAGACTTTTTGGGGCTATGAGCTGCCTTTTTGCAACTTATATAATTCTTCTACAATATATTGTTTAAAACTACTAAATGGTCAGTTAAAGGCACATTTATAAACTTTAGAGTTACATTTTCAAAATTAAAGTCGACAGGACAGAGACCAAGGTCTCATAATGCAATCTGAAAGTGCATTACACAAAGCACAGTGAATTGTGATGGACACTATGGGCAACTGTTAATTAACTGTTAAGTGTTTTACAGTGTATGATATATAGACATTTACATTCACCCATGGAGATTTCAGCTGTGTGTCACATATCTAAAATGTGCATTACAGTAATTTAATCCTCGAGCATCAATTGAAAAAGTTCCTGATAGGTTTAAAGTATAATATTTATTTATTAATAGGCTATATAATAATCATAATTGCCAAAGACTTATAAAATGTTCTGAATGTTAACTCTTTAAATGCTGGTTTGTTTACAAAATGCCATTGCTTACAAATGCTGCTTTTTGTTAACAAATATTTGTTATTTGTTAAAGTCTTGAATATGTCAATGATAAACAGCACAATTACTTCGATAAAATCATATTTTATGTCTAGAGTTAGATTGTTTGAAAAAAAAAAAATAATAATCACCACTCAGGAACATAATGGACCCAAATGTGGTCCATGTCTAAAAACATGTACATTTTAAATGAATACTTTTTTCTACTTTTACTGATGTGATATTTTTTCTCCAACAGCATCTGTACTTATTACTAAACCTTAAATGTCAAGCTCACTGTTTAATATAGTTTTGACAGCCTGCATTATGAACTGAAGAATACGTTTAGTCATTCAGTGTAATGCAGATTCTTTGGATGGCAGTGTAATTCATTAATGGCATCATTTGTAGACCGTGTTGGGGAAAGTTACTTTAGAAAGTAATGCATTACAATATTGAGTTACTCCCCAAAAAAGTAACTAGTTGCATTACTTAGTTACTTTTATGGTATGTAATGCGTTAAGTTACTTTTGTGTTACTTTTTCTGACTTGGCTGAGGCTTGATCTTTTTCAGAACTTGCAGGTTTTTTTAACAACACACTGTAAAACCTTCATGCACCTTAAAAACAAATAAAAAGTGAATGTTGGATAATGTTATCTGAGAACTTCCTGACCCCAGAGCTAAACATGCTGAATATACAGATTAATGAAAGTTTAAAGCAATGCATTTGCTACTTTTGTACTTTTTGTCTTATTAGTGAAGTAAAACCCCTGTCCATTCAGATGATCATTTCCTCCTTTTCTTCAATGCACTCAAAATAAAGAAAATATTTTCATCACAGAAATGTAAGGCTCTACCGTTTTCATTTCTGTCTTTTCCTGCATTCTCTCATTCCGTGCGTGATTCAACATGACTGTTCATTTTAATTCAGCCATTTAAAAAAAAAGCAAATTAACTAAACTAAAAAGTAACTCGCATTACATTTTTAAAAAAGTATCTCGAATATACTTAATTTTTAAAAGTAATGCGTTACTTTACTCGTTACTGTCATTTTCATCCGCTTATCCGGGGTCGGGTCACGGGGGCAGCAGTCTTAGGAGAGAACTCCAGACTTCCCTCTCCCCAGACTTTTACTCCAGCTTCTCTGGGGGGATCCTGAGGCGTTCCCAGGCCAGCCGAGAGACATAGTCTCTCCAGCGTGTCCTGGGTCTTCCCCGAGGCCTCTTCCCGGTGGGACATGCCTGAAACACCTCCCTAGGTAGGCGTCTAGGAGGCATCCGAAACAGATGCCCGAGCCACCTTAGCTGACTTCTCTCGATGTAGAGGAGTTCCGAGCTCCTCACCCTATCTATAAGGGCCCTGCCACCCCGCGAAGGAAACTCATTTCGGCCACTTGTATCCAAGATCTTGTCCTTTCGGTCGTGACCCGAAGCACATGACCATAAGTGAGAGTAGGAACGTAGATTGACCAGTAAGCTCCTCATCAGCTCCTTCTTTACCACAACGGACCAGTACATCGACCGCATTACTGCTGCTGCTCCACCGATCCACCTGTCAATCTCACGTTCCATCCTTCCCGTTACTCGTTACTTAGAAAAGTAATGTCATTATGAACTCACGTTACTTGTACTGCATTACCCCCAGCACTGTTTGTATATCAGTTTTAGTATCTGATTATTATTTCAGGTAAACAAAGAATGCTTGGGGCTGAAAAATAGGTTAAGTGTCATGATTCATATTTGAATGTATTTTGATTTGTGTTACTGATATAACTACTGATACTAGATGGATTCATACACAACAGTTTTTGCTACATGCTAAAAGCGATTAGTTGACTTTACTTGAAAAAGTGAGTAAACCTGTTGCCTTACAATGATTAAGTAAATGACGTGTATAATTATAAAAATTACATTATCTCAACTTACAATGGGTTTTACTTGCTTTTTTAAGTAAAGTCAACTTGTCGTTTTTAGAGAATTGGGTTTACTCACTTCTTAAGCAAAATGACCAATAAAATAATGTTATGTCCCGACCAGTCAAGGGTTGGCGGAAACAATAACAAAAGTAGAAATAAATAAACAAATGAAACTTTAAAATACTCAATTTAGGGGTTTCTCCTTCTCCTGTCCCAGCTCACAATAATCACAACCAGTTTATCAAGGAATAACAAGGTTTATTTTATTAACAATAAAGATCTCTGAAGCATCTCTTCGGAAGGGAATCCAGGCCAAAATAACAAACAAAAAAAGACAGCTAACTTGCTGGGAAATAATTCTAACTTACCTGCTAAAATAAAATTACCCCAAATAAAATTACAGCAAACTTCCCTTTCTTCCTCGCTATACCTCAAAGCAACGTTTTTAAAGTAAATGACGATTCCCAACCTACAGCTTCAATTTAACCAAAAATAATAAAGTTTTAATAAGTGAAAACAAAGCACACAGGCTCAGATTAAATACGGCGAGCAGACAAATCAGACAAATACACCACACTGATTCAACAAACAACTACAACTTTTGTTACAATGAATAATTAAATTTAATATGTAATAATCAGAAAAAATTGTTAATTTTTAACCCTAAAAATGAAACAAGCAACTCACACCTTTGACAATTCAATACACAACAGTTCTTCACGTTATACTTTATATTTGAGCTTATTTTATGGATTTACTTAGAGTGCATATCAATTAAAAATATTGATGGTTGAAAATGTTAAGCTTTGTCGAGTGCATATGTATTAAGACATGTTTGGACAAAGCTCAGCAAACAGAAAAGAAACACATAACAAAGAGTGTGAGAAGTTCACTGTCATCACTCAGACAGAAAGGAGCCAAACTGAAAAACTAAAAAGCCATTTATGACCATTTATGAAAAGGTGCAATCATTTATAGTTTAAACTTTGCTACTGTACGATCTTCCGCTTACGCACACAGAATCCACAAACTTCCTGCATTTATGGCTGTCCTCCTGTCTCAAGGATAATGTTACAGGCAGAAAGAGGGAAACATGGAATTATTATCAGTCTTATCATGCGTTATGGACTCACTAATGTGAACAGAGTGCTTTGCTAGCAGCCTAGCATGTTTACTGATTCAGTTCACAGAGGCGACCTGAAAGAGCTTGATGACCTGAGAGAAACAAAATATAATGTTGATAGCATAATGCCAAAACAGAACAAGACATCAGAGAGAGGGAATATCTTCTTTAATCTTCTTTGCAGTGTTAAGGCAAACTGCATACTTTTTGGCTCAGGTTTGTTTTTATGATGTGTTTTTTATTGGAATTTTAATAGTTCACCTTGATTTATTTTAAAAAGTCAATTTTACACTTGGTACAGAAGATCAAATTCCTTCTGGGAAAAAGTTCTCATTGAAACCCATTACAACTCAGCACAGTGCCATTTAACTTTAGGCTTTCATTCTGTTGACCAGGCTTCAGAATGTAATTACATTTAATTTCGGTACAATTTTTTACTAGAAGTTTAGCATATAAAGAAAATACGCACTTTATTCCTGTTTTCGGCTTGTGCATATTAAAGTCTATTATAGAGTCGAGGGAATAAGTTATGCAGCTATAATCAAACTAAACTCACTTTACTGTTACACATCAGGCTCTTCAGGATGCCTTTTGATGATGTCACAGACTGTCAGATGATTTAATTTTAACACGATTTCTTGATCCTGTTAGACTGAATGACAAAAGCATTGCAAAAGTATTGCAGCACTTAAGAATAACTACAAGGTGCATAGTGCTTTTATTATAACACAGCCAACATTTATTTGAACCAGACATGGGAAATAACTTTATTTTAAGGTACAATGGGTTACAGTTGAAGTCAGAATTATTAGCCCCCTGAATTATTAGCCCCCATGTTTATTTTTTTCCCCAATTTCTGTTTAAAGGAGAGCAGATTTTTTTCAACACATTTCTAAACATAATAGTTTTAATAACTCATTTCTAATGCCTGATTTCTTTTATCTTTGCCATGATGACAGTAAATAATATTTGACTATTTTTCAAGACACTTCTATACAGCTTAAAGTGACATTTAAAGGCTTAACTAGGGTAATTAGGTTAACTACCCAGTTTAGGGTAATTAGGCAAGTTATTGTATAATGATGGTTTGTTCTAAAGACTATCGAAAACAAAATTAGCTTAAAGGGGATAATAATTTTGACCTTACTATGGTGTTTAAAAAATTAAAAACTGCTTTCATTCTAGCCAAAATAAAACAAATAAGACTTTCTCCAGAAGAAAAAATATGATCAGACATACTGTAAAAATTTCCTTGATCTGTTAAACATCATTTGGGAAAAATTTAAGAGAAAAAAAAAACTCAAAGGGGGGCTAATAATTCTGACTTCAACTGTATATGCACAGGGACTTTTTTTATACACTCTCAGAAATAATGGTACGCTGTCTGTCACTGAGGTGGTACCTTTTCGAAAGGTACAAATTTGTACATAAAAGGTCCATATATTACCTCTAAGATACATATTAGTACCTAAAAAGTACAAAAGTGTCCTCTTAAAATTTTTAGGTACTACTTTTGAGGTACCAATATGGACCCTTTAAGGACAAATGTGTACCTTTTGAAAAGGTACCACCCCAGTGACAATTCGCGTGTTATTTCTGAGAGTGTATAATAGTAAGTCAGCTTAAGTGACTCCAGTGAACTGTTACACCATTACAAAATCACCACGTTTAAGATTTGGTTTCTTTACATATCAATGCTCTTCACTGCCTGATTGATATATGATAAAACTTTGGTCTAAGTATGGATGACAATCACTGCATTAAATTTCATTGCTCTGCATTATGTCTTTAAAATATGGAAATTTATTTTAACAGTATTTTCAATAGAGTTTCTTTGCTCTGTCATTTTACTCTTGAAGAACTAAATGAATGCTTAAGCGCTAAGATAAATGCTTAAGTCTATTTAACTGATTATATTTTAATTAAATTACATTATCTATGCTGTAAAAGGAAACTTATAGAATCTAAAATAGTCACATGAACTGTTCACCGGAAGTTTTCAGTGGCTGAAAAACACTTGCTGTGCATGTAGCTCATTTTCACTATCTATAAACCATGAACTATAAGACTTCTGGCTCAAATATTCACTTGATGCTTATTAAAAGTTATTAAGGTAGTAGTTGGGTATTTGGTAGGCTTAAGAATGTAGAATAATATAACACTTTATAAATAATAATAAACAGTGGCTTCTGTTCTGTTCAGTGGCAGGTATGCGTTAATAAGGGTAATTTGTACTTTGTGCGGGTATTTTGCAAAGTATTTTATGTTTAGTCAAATATGTAATGGTAAAATCATGTCTGAGTCATGTCACTGAATGCCAATTTTGCAGTCTGAAACATTGTCATCCATAATCTTTTATTTTCACAAACATCATCTGAAAAATTAAATTAGATAAAGTGTGTTCATATAAAAAACACTTGTAACAAATATTTAATATATTTATATAGATCCTAACCTGTTTATCTTTTCTAAATTTTTGTGTGATTTAGGCACTCTTATTTCCATGTTTAAGGTGACAATTTTGCAGTTTAGCTTTATTAATGATACTAACTCAAAATAATTGACTGCTGTAGTAATAGTTTAACAATTAGCAGCTGGAAAAACAAGCATGCAAGCATGTTTTGTGTTTAAACGTCTATTAGATGTCTTTTAAACATGTACCTCTTGGCTAAAAGAAGACAATATTAGGGCTGTCAGTGGAAATTCTAACCGATTTCTACAACCCCAAATCAAAAAAAGTTGGGACAGTATGGAAAACACAAATAAAAAAGTAGTGATTTCTAAATTTACTTTGACTTGTATTTCATTGCAGACAATACAGCAAACATTAATTAACATGCTCCTCATGATTTGTATTGTTTTTTCTTGTTTGTTTTATTTTAAAATAAGCACATAATCCAATTTTGGTTCCTGCAAGACATTTAAAAAAAAAAAAGTTGGAACAGTAAAGGATTTACCACTTTGTAATGTTGCCATTCCATTTTACAACACTTAAAATATGTTTAAGGACTGAAGACACCAAGTGATGAAGTGTTTCAGGTGTAATTTTGTCCCATTCTTCCTGTAAACGAGTCTTAAGGTGAACAACAGTACAGGGTCTTCGGTGTCGCACTTTGTGCTTTAAAATGCGCCACACATTCTCTATTGGAGACTGGTCGGGACTGTAGGCAGGCCACTCAAGTACCTGTATCCTCTTCCTTCACAGCCAGGACTTTTGCAAAATGGAAAGACTTGGCTCTCAAGATCTCAAGGTTGGGACTGCAGACAGGCCAGTCAAGTACCTGTATCCTCTTCCTTCACAGCGAGGACTTTGTAATATGTGTAGAGTGTGGTTTTGCATTGTCTTGTTGAAATATGCATGAGCATCCCTGAAAAAGAAGGCAGCATATTGTGCTCCAAAATCTATATGTACTTTTCACTGTACTGTTTAGATGCATGTCACTGATGAGAAGATGACAGATGTTTACTGTATGATGACTGAAATGGCCTTAAACACCCAGCAGGCACAGAACGTCAACATGATGTCTGATTGACGTTGAACCCTAACGTCATGGGGACTTTGCATTTTGTTTGTAAATGAAAATTGGGTTAACGACAAAACTCAACGTCAGGCCAACATCAATATCAAATGTCCAACCTAAAACCAATCAAATATCAACGTCTAATGATGTTATAGCTTGACATTGTGTGAACGTTACCCCTATGACGTCTATCAGACGTTAGATTTTGGTTACCGTACCCGATGAATAAATGTCAGTATTTGACATCAATATGACGCTGGTTTAAGATGTTGGCTCGACGCTGGATTTTGGTCACTTTCTAACAACCTAAACTCAACCAAATATCAACGTCATTTGACGTCATTATTGGACATCAAAATAACGTTGTCCTTAGATGCTGGCTTGACAATTGATTTTGGTTAGCTGACATTACAAGCTAAATCTAACCTAATATTAACATCTCATGATGTTGTGTGCCTTCAGGGCAATAACTAAATGCACTACAGAATATTACGTTTACACACACATGCACAAATTACATGTAAACATTTCAGCTTTTGACAGCATAATACTCTACTCTTGAGTACTTTTGAAAGATCTACTTTTTACTCATACTTTGAGTAATATTTTCAACAGATACTTTTACTCTACTTACACTACATTTTTAGGCAAGTAATGGTACTTTTACTTGAGTATGATTTTTCAGTACTCTTTCCACCACTGCTGACACAACCCCAATACCATGACAGACCCTTGCTTTTGGACTTGTTGCTGATAATAGTCTGGATCATCCTTTTCTTCTTTAGTCTGGAGCACACAGCATTCATTTCTCCCAAAAAAATACCTGAAATACTGATTCATCTGAGCACAGTACACGTTTCCACTGTGTGATGGTCCATCCCAGATACCTTCGAGCCCAAAGAAGTTGATGGTGCTTCTGGACACTGTTAGCATAGGGCTTCCTTTTGGCACAGTACAGTTTTCACTGGCATTTGTGGATGTAGTATTGTGGTATTTGACAAAGGTTTGCCAAAGTAATTCTAAGCCCATGTGGTGATATCGCTTATAGATGAATGATAATTCTTGATGCAGTGCTACGTGAGGGATGGGAGGTTTTAATTATGTTATCCACTTTTGAAGGTGCAGTATCCAAATGTCCTCCTATCCTTCTTTTAGGAACATTGTTTTTAAACATTTTAATCATTTTCGTATGCTGCTTTTGTACCAAATTATAATTACAATCCCCTGTTTAACCAATTTACCTGATTACCAGCCCTAATCTGCTCCTGTCCCAACTTTATTTGTTGTAGGTCCGAATGACAGGAAAGGATGTATATTTACAAATGAAATGAAGTTAACCAGACAAAACATTAAATACTTTGTGTTTGTATTGTCTGCAATGAAATACAAGTCAAAGTAAGGTTTTAAAAACAAAACTGAAATGAGCTAAATATGTTGTTTAAATAACATATAATGCAAGCATCTATTAAGCATCAAATGTCAAATTAGAAAGGATTAAGAAAAAAAAAAAATATATATATATATATATATATATATATATATACTGTATGTGTGTATATATATATATATATATATATATATATATATATATATATATATATATATATATATATATATATATATATATATATATATATATACTGTATGCGTATATATATATATATATATATATATATATATATATATATATATATATATAACACTGTACTTTAGCACTTCGGGATCTAATGCTAATTACCCTTAAAAGCCCTCATTAAACATTTGGTGTAAACTGTGTTCACGTTAATATGGTCAAAGCAAAATGGAAAGACTTGGCTACCAAGATGATGAAATTATAATGTATATTATAAATATATAAATAACACAGCATTATAAAACTGTTTTCTTTTTTAACTGCTGTGTGAGCCTTTTTACTTCCTTAGTTTTGTTTTCCTTCTCCTAATCTGTTTATTTTGTCATATCTATTCTGTTTGCTGCTCCCTTTTCCTATAGTTTTATGATACTTCATATCATTTCATTTTATGCTTAGCGAAATTATTACACTCCATCCTACTAAAATCTAAAATCAATACAGTTACAAGTTCAGTTGTAAAAAAGATATTGATCAGAAACAATAACATCATCCCTTTTTTCATAATAAAGGATCTACATTTAATACACAGAGTGCCTACTCCAATCCGCACAACACATCAGAGGACGTTATTCACTGTCTGATATTTGTAGAGTTATCATAACGTAAACGTTCGCCCAACCTGTTTGTGCTTGTATGATCTGCAATGGCTTTCTCACTGTTTATTCATCCTGATAAGCTCAAGTGTGAGTATCAATATCTACTGTGTGTTGTTTCTCCTCATTGACTTTTATGGCTGCACCGGTTGAGAGACTCCAACCACAGAGACAATACTAAACATTTTACAACAGAAGCCTCCGGAAATGATCCTGTAAATCATATGCGTAACATAAACAGGGAAATGAGAAATCTGTATGAGCGAATGAGTTCTTACACATGTTTATATTTATAAAAAAAGCAATGTATAGACCTGAACTGAGATTAACGCAGTGACTCCTTGATGTGAGGATATACACTTTAATCTTTTCCTGCATTTATGGGTGATTTGAAATAAAGTGGCCAGCATGTAACTTTACTATTCCGTCTGCAGAAATATGCATTGATCTTTTCAAGGAATCTAATGTGAAGTCTAAAAGTAAGAAAACTGACTGAATGAGGAATAAAGTGTTAATGAAGCATTCGGAGGTGGAAGAGCCAACACAAAAAGCAATCTTTGATGCTATTCATTAGATGAATGCAGATCCTTATGTATGAATTGATTTAATGGCCTCATTGAAAGCAATAGAGTGACGCATGATGTATTTTTGTAGACAAAACCCAGAAATGAGTAAGCATTTTTTAAATCTTCTGCCTCCACCAGCTACTTCAATAACCTTATGGTTCAGTACCTGAAATAAACTCTTAATATTAACTTAAATTACTTACTCAAATAAAATGTAACATTAATACCCTCTTCAGCTTATTGTTTAGTCTACCAAGAGCAGTGGCGCCCCCAGAAAATTTTCTTAGGGGTGGCCATTTGAGGCCACACCAATTCTTGCGGTGGCACACACAAAAAAATAATGAATTCATTTTAATGTTATATTTTTGTTTCTGGTGAATGAAATACTGTGGTTTTAATTCATTTAATTAATTACTCTTAAAATATTGCAAATTATTCCTTGAAATAATTCAGCAAGTACATGTGCAAACCAAATAAAAATCAATATTTAGTTGAAAAACACAGACAAATGAACAAACTGAACAAAAGGCATTACTACAATGCATCCGGAAAGTATTCATAGCACTTGACTTTTTCCACATTTCTTTGTTACAGCCTTATTCCACAATGGATTAACTTAATTTATTTCTCCAACATTCTACACACAATACCCCATAATGACAATGTGAAATTTTTTTTTTTTAAATTGTTGCAAATTTATTACAAATAAAAAAAACCTGAAAAATCACATGTACACCAGTATTTACAGCCTTTGCCCTGAAGCTTTAAATTAAGCTCAGGTACATTCTGTTTCCACTGATCATTCTTGAGATGTTTCAGCAGCTTAATTGGAGTTCATCTGTGGTAAATTCAGTTCATTGGACATGATTTGAAAAGGCATACACCTGTCTATATAAGGTCCCAGGGTGGACAGTGCATGTCAAAGCATAAACCAAGCATGAAGACAAAGGAATTGTCTGTAGACCTTCGAGACAGGATTGTCTCGAGGCACAGGGCTGGGGAAGGTTACAGAAAAGTTTCTGCTGCTCTGAAAGTTCCAGTGAGCACAGTGGCCTCCATCACCCATAAGTGGAAGATGTTTGGAACCACCAGGACTCTTCCTAGAGCTGGTCGGCCATCTAAGCTGAGTGATTGGGGGAAAAGGGCCTTAGTCAGGGAGGTGATCAATAACCTGATGGTCACTCTGTCTGAGCTCCAGCGCTCTTCTGTGGAGAGAGGAGAACCTTACAGAAGGACAACCATCTGTGCAGCAATCCACCAATCAGGCCTGTATGGTAGAGTGGCCAGACGGAAGCCACTCCCTGTCTGGAATTTGCCAAAAGGCATCTGAAGGACTCTCAGAACATAAGAAACTAAATTCTCTGGTCTGATGAGACTAAAATTGAACTCTTTGGCGTGACGTTTGGAGAAAACCAGGCACCGCTCATCACCATACTAATACCACACTGCGACGGTTTATCTTCCAGCAGGACAATGACCCAAAGCACACCGGCAAAATATCAATGGAGTGGCTTCACAACAACTCAGTGAATGTCCTTGAGTGGCCCAGCCAGAGCCCAGACCTAAATCCTATTGTACATCTCTGGAGAGATCTGAAAATGGCTGTACACCGTCGCTTCCCATCCAACCTGATAGAGCTTGAGAGGTACTGCAAAGAGGAATGGGCAAAAATTCCCAAAGACAGGTGTGCCAAGCTTGTGGCATCATATTCAAAAAGACTTGAGGCTGTAATTGCTGCCAAAGGTGCATCAACAAAGTATTGAGCAAAGGCTGTGAATACTGATGTACATGGGATTTTTCAGGTTTTTTATTTGTAATAAATTTGCAACAATTTCTAAAAATCTTTTTTCACATTGTCATTATGGGGTATTGTGTGTAGAATTTTGAGGAAAAAAAATGAATTTAATCCGTTTTGGAATAAAGCTGTAAGATAAAAAAATATGTGGAAAAAGTGAAGCGCTATCAATACTTTTCAGATGCGCCGTATATACACACACTCACTATAAAGACCCTAATAATATAATTTATCCATATTCCTTTTGAGTCACAATGTTATTAATACAGCTTCTTGTATTGATGTATTTTTTCAAATGATTTGCTAAATAAACTAGATTCTGAAAAGCTGATTTCAAAATGCATTTATTTTATTTTTTTTTAGTATTTGTGGTTTTCAATCAGATAAAACACAATTTTTCATTTAATTTCTTAATAAAGTGTAAAATCTCATGAACCCAAAGTCGTGTGTCGTCTCTCGTCGTCTAAACAAATTATGTTATAAGAATTTTATCCTTAATTAAAAAAAAAAAAACGTAGTGCAAACTTAAAATAGTTGTGGTAAAGTCAGCTTATCTGCTGTGGTTGAACGTCAGCGGTTCATCCTCGAGGTGCAGCCACAGTCAAACATCTATTTAGCGCATGCTTGAAGGAGGAGGGGCAGTGGATCAGCAACATCGGTGGTGCCAGTCAATCTACAATAATTTAGTGGCTGCATTTTATTTATTTATTGAAATATTGTGAATTTACGCAAGTACATTTAAATTAATAATATCAACAGCAAAATCATATTGAGGTGGTCACAAGGGTGGACCCTGACCAAGAGTGGCTATACACACAAAAAATGACGTTTGGAGTTAGTTCAAACAATTTATTTAAAATGAGCTGAAACAACAATTCTTGATATTTTTTGTGACAACTTAATTGTTTTAAGTTCAATCCACTTAAATTTGTAAAAAATTAAGAAGTTGACTCAATTACTTTGTTGTCCCAAAACAAATCGATAGTGTGGAACTCATCATTTTTACAAGGCTGTCAGAAACATTAACTCACTGATCTGGACCTACATGGGAAAATAAAAACGACAGAAATAAGTACACTCCTATCAGATCTCATTAGAAAACATAATTATATTAGAAGTTGGTGATTTCATATGAATTCATACTGTGATTTATGTTAATAAACATTTGCAAGCATTGAGGTCTTCTATGGAAGCTGTTTTTTATCTGACAATTCCATCTTTATTATTCATATTGACTCTCACAATTCTGACATTTATCTCTGAACTGGGAATTTGTATCTTGCTCTTTTATGTTTAATCATAATTCTGAGAGAAAAAAATTAATATGGACAAAAAATTGCAATTCAGAGGAAATCTCACAATGAAAATGTGCAATTCATACTCAAAAATTAAGTTTGCTATTTGTTCAAACTAATTTAAAATTAAAAGTTAAAACAACCCAATTCTTGATTTTTTTTTTTTTGCGGGACAACTTAATTGTTTTATGTTTAATCCACTTAAATTTGTAAAAATAAAAACCCAGTAAATTAGCTTAATTCCTTCATGTTGTCCCAACACAAATTGATTGTGTGGAACCCAGCATTTTTTTACAGTGCAGAGAAAAAGTGCAGTTCTGAGAATCTCACAATTCTGAATTTACACTATCGGTCAAAAGTTTGGGGTCAGTTTTTTTTTCCAAGTTTTTTTTTGTTTTTAAAGAAAATTATTCTGTTCATCAAGGCGGCATTTATTAAATGTAAAAAAGTGTTGAATTGTTAAATACTTATTTATTAAATATTAATTTATTACTTATTGTATGTAGTTTCAAAATAAAAAAATACTCCAGTCATTATTACCTTTATTACTATTACCATTAAAATAATAATAATAATAATAATATTAATAATAATAACAATATGAATTAATATTCCAGTGATTTCTGAAGAATCATGTGACTCTGAAGACTGGAGTAATGAAGTTGTAAATTTATGTTTAAAATCACTGGAATAAATGATTAAATTAAAGTATAAGCTACTTTTAAACAGTTATTTTATAGAGCAATAACATTTCACAATTTCACAATGTGTACTGTATTTTTGATGAAATAAATGCAGCCTTGGTGAGCAGGAGAAGCTTATTTTAAAACATTTAAAAATCATACTGACCCCAAACTTTTGATCAGTATTGTATACATTGCAATTCTGATCATTTTCCTCTCTAAGATATCTGTTAATACTGCTATTCATGACATAATCTCTTGCATAATCTGCATATTTTAAAAATGTCCCAAATTGAATTCTGGACAATCAGGCTAAAACATAACTGAGTTGCTAGTCAACATTTGTAATTTGAGCTATCTGACACTCAAGGTGGTCTCATTAAAACAATTGAAGATTAATCCCACTGGCTAGTTAACAGATCCAGATTAGGACCACTATTGATCTAACGCCCCTTGCCTTCTTTAGTAATCAATGATGTATAATTAACAATTCCTGCTCTTGTTAATGCATCTAAATGCATGTTTGCCATCTATAGATTTGAGAGATATTCTTGTTATCAAAAGCCACATCATTATGACAGTCATGTCAACTTTACATACATGGATTTATCCAAACAAATTGGGTTGTGTCTTCGCTTGTAACACACACCAACTTGAAAAAATGTTCTGTTGTAATTTGTAGTAAATAGGGGAGACCGGGGATAGCTGTAACACTGGTCAGTTGTAACACTTACAATCTCTACAAGCAGGGACTACTTACAAATCTATTGATTCACCTCAGACATGCTCAGATTAGTCCTTAATGTAGAGTCCTGTGGCAAACACAGCAGATGTTAGAGGGGGGAAAATACATTTGAGCTAAGAAAATAAATATTTTTTACCTGATTTATTTTTGGGAAAGCGATGTAGGATTTTTAGTTAAACCCATATTATGTGTCTGTGTAAATGTTTTTACTGCATGCTGTTGGTGCTAATGTTTTAGCTGTTAGCTAAAGCTGAGCAAAAGGCTACACTGTAAAAAAAAAAAATATGATCAATTAGTCCTGACAGCATATGTTTTTAGGTCAATGTAACTTATTAAACTAAGTTAATCATGTTCTAACTTAATTTTATAAGTTAAGTAAGCAGTTTTAAGTTAGTTTAACATAATATAAGTTCAATGGATTCATAAGGTTAATTTGATTTAGCTTAAAAATTTAAGGCAACCAGGATTTTTCCCAGTGTACAAGACTCTGGGTCAGTTGTAACAACAAAACTCTTGGTTAGTTGTAACATCAGTGGAATGTTATCACCAACCCCAAGAAAATTTAACCTCCCCCCGATCTAAGGTCTAGTATTGTCTCATACATGAGCTCATTTGTCTTATTTTGACTGATATGCCATTATTAATTATAAAAATAACCCATCACAGAAGGCTTCCAATGAATGCAACATCCAGCTGTGCAAGAAAACATATAATATGACGAAAACGATCATCTTTCACTTCAGATAGCCCAACTTTTATTTTGAATTTTCAACCTTATTCTTGAAAGAAAAAATACCAATAAAAAGGTTTGAAGCACCAAAAGTGGCCCATATTAAAGTTAAATTTAATACTAATTTTTGTTACCCTACAAACTTTCAAAACATACTTTTTTACAAAAAAATTTCATTTAAAACTTTAACACCTTTTCTTCTAATGATATATGATGTAACAAATGTGTATTTAAAAATAAGCATTTATTTCATATTTCACTTTATTCTACATATTCAGCAAATGTTTTTGGTACCTCAAAAAGTGTGGGGATGGGCAGTATTTGAAATATGTATTTTAAACACAAAATACTATTTTGTCATTTGTATTTGATAGGGTTTATTTTACTGTATTTATGGCTGCTGTATTTTGTAGTTTATTTTGATACATGCTAAATTTATGTATTTGGTATTTTATTTTAAAATACATTTATATGTATCATCCCTGATTATTATCACCATCCGACAAGCTAATCCAGCTAAAATAGTGCTTAAAATGTCACTAAAGTGCACATTTAAACCTCATAATCAAATAGAACATAATGTGAATAACTGCAAAAAGCTTACTTTTTGAGAAAAAAGGACCACCCCTTTCACCAGGTTATACGGGCCTGTTTTAAACACATTGGCTTGAAAAATATCAAAGATGTAGAGAGCTAAATAAAAAAGATCGTCGCACACAATTAATTCAGTACGTGCTGCGTCACTCAGCCGCGCCCTCTGGTGGATTTACGTAAACATTTGACTATCATCCAGCAGTACTTTCAAATTTAATTAAAATACGTAGCTATGTTTGAAAGCGAAACCACCTTTTTAGTGGGTTGTGGTTTGGATATTGGTGTTAATCATTCTTATGACGCAACAGAAAATTAATTTAGTAAATAAATTGTTGCTGGGAAGTTTCAAGAGACTGGCTAATAAAATGTATCCCTATATTTATTTAAAAAGCATCATGTTCATAAGAACGATAATTATAATAATATGGCAAATTAAAAGGCCAACAAGCCACCAAACATTGTGTATTTTACCACATATAGGCTCAGGGGTTTAACCTTAATACAAGCAGAATAGGCTACTCCAGTATTGAAGTGATATGGCCTACTTTATTGTAAAACTCATCGTCTCTTGCTTCAAATACCATCATTCTACTTTACATATCAGAGACTCTGTATTCTTGCAGGAAAATGACAATGCATCTCCTTCATACGTTTTTTTATTGTACAAATTATCCCTTAAAAGGGTATTTCAGATGAATGTAGGACCTATAATTTACTTCTGAAGCATTTTTAACAGAAACAGATAGTACGATAGTATACTGATAGTATTTCATTTAAAAAAATACAAAGAAATTGTAAATAACATTGCAATAAACTAATTTAAATAAAAAGAAAGCAGTTTTTGTGGGGGGTAATTATATATATATATATACATATATATATATATATATATATATATATATATATATATATATATATATATATATATATATATATATATATATATATATATATATATATATATATATATATGTACTCCCATAATCTGCTTTATTTACAACTGCTTAACAGAATATAATGTTTTTTTTCCAGGGCCAATAGATGTATTTACATACTATATGCCTTATTCCTAATATTTACCTGCATGACAATGGCATCAAATTTACTTTATAAAATAATCTTATTTATAATAAATTTAAGCAAACATGCATGTTAAAGGAGGAAAATGTAATTTTTTTGCTAAATATATTCTCTTGTGTATATTTACTTATGTAACATAAAAGAAAATGTGCGGTTTGAATGTTCAAAATCAGTCTGCATTTTTATTTCAACCATTTAAACTGCTCATCATCAACTGTTGAGAAAAGCAAGAGAAAAGCCTATTAGCTGCACTTGTGTCCTGAATTACCCGGCGTCAAATGACTCTTAATTCGCTCCATTTCATTCCATATCTCTCGCATTATTATACAGCGGTGTGTTAATGTACAGAGCATCACAGACATTGAGATCATAGGCTTGAATGGCTTGTGCCAGTGACTCATTAGTTCATCATTAACACTCTGGTTGTGTGTAAGTGCTGGGTGGGGTTTGGACCTCCCTCCGGCCACTCAGGAGCTATAAAAGCATCATGGTCTGCAGAGAGAGAGAGAAGCAGATCAACACCAACCACCAACAGCAGCTCCAGCCAATCCTTCTGGGCCCCGACATCTAACTGCGAAGTAAGTAGCATTCTGATTCCTTCACATGTTCATTAATAACAACTTTTTTTTTTATTAATTTGCTTTTCAATGAAGGCAGAATACATACAGCAGGTTTAACAGTAAACCTGAGAAAATAAGTTGAGTTTGTTGAAGAAAATAATTAATATACAGTTGAAGTCAGAATTATTAGCCAGCCTTTGAATTTTGTTTCTTTTTTAAATATTTCCCAAATTATGTTTAACAGAGCAAGGAAATTTTCACAGTATATCTAATATAATTTTTTGTTCTGGAGAAACTCCTATTTGTTTTATTTCGGCTAGAATAAAAGCAGTTTTTATTTTTTAAAAGCTATGTTAAGGTCAAAATTATTAGCCCCATTAAGCTATATCTTTTTTCAATAGTCTACAGAAAAAAACCATTGTTATACAATGACTTGTCTAATTACCCTAACCTGCCTAGTTAACCTAATTAACCTTGTCAAACCTTTAAATGTCACTTTAAGCTGTATAGAAATGTCTTGAAAAATATCTAGTAAAATATTATTTAATGTCATCATGGCAAAGATAAAATAAATCAGTTATTAGAAATGAGTTATTGAAGCTATTATGTTTAGTAATATGTTGAAAAAAATCTTCTCTCCGTTAAACAGAAATTGGGGAAAAAAATAAACAAGGGGTCAAAAATTCTGGGGGGCTAATAATTCTGACTTCAACTGTGTATATATATATATATATATATATATATATATATATATATATATATATATATATATATATATATATATATATATATATATATATATATATATATAGCCAAGCCAGAAATAATAAATAACCCAGGGATATGAATAATTTGGGGCTTGATTATATTATATTATATTATATTATATTATATTATATTATATTATATTATATTATATTATATTATATTATATTATATTATGTTATATTGTATTTTATTATATTATGTTATATTGTATTTTATTATATTATGTTATATTATATTATGTAATCCTTTTAAACATATTTGCCGAGTGTTATTTAACGGAGAGATTTTTTTCAGCACATTTTTGAACATAATATTTTAACTTGTATCATAAATCATTTCTAAAAACTAATTCATTTTGTCTGCTATGGTGACAGTGCAGAAAAGTTTCTACTTATTTCACAAGATATTCAGATTAAAGTACAATTTAAAGTCTAAACTCGTTATAATGTTAACTTTGTTCATTTTTACTTATATATTAAATTTATTTATTTAATTTTGCACTGCTACTCATGTGATTTTGCTTTTAAATAATAAAATAAACAAAAATAATGTTGACCTTAAAATAGTTTTGTAAAAATCAAACTTTTTTTATTCCAGTCAAAGTAAAAAAAAGAAGAATTTCTCCAGAAGGCAAAAAAATATTATAGAAAATACTGTGAAAATTTCTTTGGTCTGTTAAATTTTTTTAGAGAAGAATAAAATAGAATAAAAACAAATATATTCATAAGGAGAGAAAAAAAAAAGAAGAAAAATATTTTTTAGTTAGACCAAAGATGGAGAGAAAAGAGAAAGAATGACAAAGGAGAAGAAAAAAGTAAATAATAATCATAATGAATAATGAATTAATATATTAATAACAATATATAACTTACTGGGACTGGTGGAAGGGATGCCGGACTGTTGGCGTTGAGGTTTAGATGATGTGATTCTTCATAGAAGAGCAGTCATATAAACATATAGCATCAAAATGGTGTTAATGTGTTTCATTACCTCATATATCCTCATAATTTCCTGTTTTGAATTCCTTTTGAAACCTTAGTGATAACTTAATGAGTATGATGACATATCAGCACCAGGGATAGCTCCAATTCTGAATGTATTCATTTATTGTGAGTGAACTTGATTGCATTATAGAGTTTAGTATGAGCAAGAATAGTGTGTTTTGAATGGTTTCTGTGCTCTGAGTGACAGTGTTCTTCTGTGTTTGTGTTAGATGGCGAGTGCACTGAGATCCTGGACTGTGCCACTGGCTCTTGTTTTGTGCGTTATAGTGTGTCTCAGCAGCCTGGCTGAAGCGTATCCACCCAAACCTGAACCTCCAGCGGGAGACGTGGGTCCGGAGGAGATGGCCAAGTACCACACCGCTCTAAGACACTACATCAACCTCATCACACGACAGAGGTGAGCTTCTACAGTCACTTGGGTGTGTACACACAAACACAATGTATAAACACTTTTCACATAAAAATTACTAGTGCATTCACTAACAGCTTCAAAGAAATGAGAAGTAACACTGAAATAACTGAAGTTTGGAGAAAAACTGGAAAAAATGTACTTTAATCAGTGCAGATTATTGCAGAAAAATTACAATGGTAGCACTGATTGATTAGCCATTAACGTTTAATAAAAAAATATGCTCTTTAAAAAAAAAAAAAAAAAAAAAGAAAGTACATTAGCTAAAAAGAAATACCATCAAACATATTTTTCATTTGTTCTGCATTAGTCACAATGAACCAACAATGACTAAAATGTTTACCATAATCTCATTTATGCATAATAACTTGTAAAATGTATTAGCAATTTCTGAAACTGAAGCTTTAAGCATTTCAAGTATTGCCCAACTTGAAGAAGAATTGTATTTGTTGATGTTTAGGTTAATGTAATGGTGCATTTGGTAATGTAACAGAACAAATATGTTGCCATATATTTTCATTGTATAGCATCTAAAGTTAAATTATGAATACACATTAGATAATCTATTATGAATAAACACCAGTTAACACCGAACACGTATTAGTTTATTTATAAATTAGCATGAATTAATAATGTTTGCTTGTGTTTTATTATTTTGTAAATTGTGAAAAAGTTCTTTTTATTGTTTTTAAAGATAATCAGAATTGATAAAACACTAGAATAAAATTCAGTATAAATTGAAACTGAACTTGTTGTCTTAATATACTGTACAGTTGAAGTCAAAATAATTTGCCCTCCTGTCCATTTTTTTCCTTTTTCAAATATTTTCCAAATTATGTTTTACAGAGCAAGGAATTTAGTATTATTTCCTATAATAGTTTTTTTTTCTGGAGAAAGTCTTATTTTTTTGTTACTGCTACAATAAAAGTTTAAATTTATATATATATATATATATATATATATATATATATATATATATATATATATATATATATATATATATATATATATATATATATATATATATATATATATATATATATATTATTTAATGTCATCATGGCAATGGTAAAAGAAATCAGTAATTAGAGATGAGTTATTTAAACTATTATGTTTAGAAATGTGTTGAAAAAAATCTTTCTGATAAACAGAAATAGTGGGAAAATATACAGGTGTGGTAATAATTTAGACTTCAACTGTATGTAAGAATGAATTTACAGTTTATACACAATATTTGGGAATGTGTGTGTGTATTTCATGATTAAAGCCTATTGTAGGGATTGAGTAACTTCAAATAATTCTTGAAATATGATTCTGTGGGAAAAAAACAGCAGAAAACAACTAATGGCCCAGCAAAGATTTTCAGATGATAATGGAGAATATGAAGCTTTGATTATTGGATCCACTTCTAATTCTGTTTTCTCCCTCTTGCTCACATCAGAATGACATCATGTCCTTTTTTCCAGTCAAACGGTTGTTATTTGAGCCGGTATTTGCGCATTTGTCTAAATTTCCCCCAACATAGCTTCATTTAAAAGTTCTATATATAGAGGTGCTATTTATAAATGCTATTTATAATAAGTAGTCAATAGCACTTAGATATATGGCTATTTTATTTTTACAATGATTTACAGGGTACTCAAGAGTACTTTCAGGACACCATCACATCAGTATTATTATAGATACTAAAACTATAGATTAAAAAAAATTCTGCTAGTGCCAGAGGGGAAAAAATGTAAATAAAATGTATATGTATGTTTATATATATACAGTTGAAGTCAGAATTATTAGCCCCCCTTTTGAATAATTTTTCTTTTTTAAATATTTCCCAAATTATGTTTATCAGAGCAAGGAAATGTTTACAATATGTCTGATAATATTTTTTCTTCTGGAGAAAGTCTCGTTTGTTTTATTTCGGCTAGAATAAAAGCAGTTTTTAATTTTTTTAAAGACATTTTAAGGTCAAAATTATTAGACCCTTTAAGCTATATTTTTTTTGATAGTTTACAGAACAAACCATCATTATACAATAACTTGCCTAATTACCTAACCTGCCTAGTTAACCTAATTAACCTAGTTAAGCCTTTAAATGTCACTTTAAGCTGTATAGAAGTGTCTTGAAAAATATCTAGTCAAATATTATTTACTGTCATCATGGCAAAGATAAAATAAATCAGTAATTAGAAATGAGTTATTAAAACTATTATGTTTGGAAATGTGTCGAAAAAAATGTTCTCTCTGTTAAACAGAAATTGGGGAAAAAATAAGCAGGGGGGCTAATAATAATTTAGGAGGGCTAATAATTCTGACTTCAACTGTATATATATATATATATACTGTATATTTATATAACATATATTTATATTAACTTACAAAAATAAAGATGGCAGAAATAAAAAATCCTGTTGTTTATAAACCTCCATTAGTTTGTAAAGCAGTTCAGAGGAACAGTGTATATCGTATGTTTATACAGCACTACACTTTTTTAACTGATTTAGTCCCAGTGAGTAAAACATGAGATTCCCAGGCAAATAAACTGAATCTACTTTGCAGTTTAAACAAAACCGCTCTCTTTTTTTGTATGCGTTAATGGATTTTCTCAAAGAGTGCGTTGCTATGTTTTTATCTGAACAACACTCACACAAGTGCGAGGGGTGGGCTGGGTTGCCAGATATCCTTCAACCTGTACGCAACCCCTCATTATTGTGCTGTGCGTTAAGATAGATTGTTATTAAGTGGGATTAACATGTCTGGTTACGTCTCTGATGATGCGTGCTGGAGATGTACCCTGATATTTTCTGCAACAACTTTAACCTTAAAAGGCAGCAATTAAGTGACACTTATGGGTTATTTCGGTTCTTTTTTGTTTGTTTCTTGTAAATTTCCTTATTTTTCGGAATCAATCTACATTTATCTAGAAGCTCACACACTTTCAGATGGATTGGTCAAGTTGAATGAATTTGTAGTCTCAGTTTAAAGTCATTAGACATTTAAATTCATTCATTCATTTTCCTTCGGCTTAGTCCCTTTATTAATCAGAAGTCGCCACAGCGGAATGAACTGCCAAGTTATCCAGCATATGTGTTACACAGCAGATGCCCTTCCAGCTGCAACTCAGTACTGGGAAACACCCACACACTCTCACATTCACACACATACACCACGGCCAATTTAATTTATTCAGTTCACCTATAGAGTGTGTCTTTGGACTGTGCGGGAAACCGGAGCACTCGGAGGAAACCCACGCGAACACAGGGAGAACATGCAAACTTCACACAGAAACGCCAACTGACCCAGCCTGTCAATAAATTATTTAATTAAATTTATTTCTATATTTAATATTTTTATATAGCTGTAAAAAAAATTAAGAAAAATAGAAAATTCCAGAGTTTTGTTTTATGGATTTCATTTTATTTCAGTTAACATCTATTTTATTTCAAGAACAAGTATTGTAGATTTTATTAACAGTTTGAATTGTATGTTCTGTTTTTATTTCATTTTAGTTAAAGATTTAGTAATTTTCATTAGTTTTTCTTTTTTTAATATGTCTATGTTTATAGCCTATTTTAATTAATTTCAGGCAATGTTAATATTTAATAAGCTAATAATTATAATATTATTAATTGATTAATGTGATTAATTATTATTAATGTGACAAAGTTTTACATGTAATACCCCTGCTATAAAAACAGCTCCATGGCACAATTAAATAATAAAGAACAAATAAGAATTGATTCAAAGACCGATGCAATCTTATTCCTAAATAATTCAGCTGTCTAATAACTTTTTTACTTGACGTAAGCTAAATGTATCAATTACATCATTGTGCCTTTTAAAAACTCTTAAAAAGATGTTATTAAACAAGTTATTCAATAGATTCATTCTAAAATGTTGCTTCATTCATCAGTGACACTTTAAGTCATTAAATCATTTGATCAAATTTTTTCCTAAAAACTATTTAGTCAAATTAATTAAATATTTTGCAGAAATTGCCTCTAGTAAATTACATGATGTTTTGTGCAGTTGTCTTTTCATAATCATGGGTGAATTTTGAAAAATCAGGATTTATTGTTTATCCAGAAGTGTGCAGGTTTAAAAGCCCCTTCAGTGAGGACATAAACTATAACAGGGATGTCCAAACTCGGTCCTGGAGGGCCGGTGTCCTGGAGAGTTTAGCTCAAACCTAATCAAACACACCTGAACCAGCTAATCAAGCTCTTACTAGATACTAGAAACTTCCTGGCAGGTGTGTTGAAGCAAGTTGGAACTAAACTCAGCAGGACACCGGCCCTCCAGGACCGAGTTTGGACACCCCTGAACTATAACAATAGACACAGTTCTAAAAAATCTTTGGTCCCACTTTATATTGTCGCTTATTTCTGTGAACTTACATGGTAATTAGATGTGTAAGTAGTAGGTAACTACAGTGTATGTACACACTGGTACAGAGTATTTACTTGTGCATACTGGTGTAACTACACTCATGTAACAACCCACTGAATAGTATGTGTAAGTACAAATGTGTAACAGGACATTGGTAACAACACTAGGAAAGTACACATCTGTAACAAGAATTATGTAAGTGCATTGTGTAACAACAATATGTACTTGCAGATGTTTTCCCACTTCCACACCTGTTTGCAGATCATGCACTTGTGAACACTGTATGGCTGCATTAGAAGGTTTCACCTTGTGATACAAGTGTACTTGCATGGTAAATCCACAGGATCCACTCAATATAAAGTGTAAAATGGTCACAAATTACTGTTCATACATTCATTCATTTTCTTTTCGGCTTAGATGGGTTGCAGCTGGAAGGGCATTCACTGTGTAAAACATATGCTGGATAAGTTGGCGGTTCATTCCGCTGTGGCGACCCCAGATTAATAAAGGGACTAGGCCGAAACGAAAATGAATTTTATTTTAAACTTTATATTGTGGACTGTTCCTGTGGAGTTACCATGTAACTACACTGTTATTAAAGTGTTGCATAGAAGATATTTCTACAAGTTACACAGTAATTTGTGACCATTTTACACTTTATATTAAGTGGACAGTTCCTGTGGAGTTACCATGTAAGTACACTGGTATCACAAGGTGAAACCTTCTAATGCAGCATTAGTTCTGCCATACAGTGTTCACAAGTGCATGATCTGCAAACAGGTGTGGAAGTGGGAAAACATCTGCAAGTACATATTGTTGTTACACAATGCACTTACATAATTCTTGTTACAGATGTGTACTTTCCTACTGTTGTTACCAATGTCCTGTTACACATTTGTACTTACACATACTATTCAGTGGGTTGTTACATGAGTGTAGTTACACCAGTAATACAAAAGTAAATACTATGTAAACGTGTGTACATACACTGTAGTTACATACTACTTACACATCTAATTACCATGTAAGTTCACAGGTATAAGCGACAATATAAAGTGGGACCAAATCGGTATCTATATCTTAAATATGTAAGGACAACAGAGTCTACACCACAACTACAACAATTATCCTCTTAAGGCCCAAGTTGTTTTTTTTTACATGCATTTTTTATTTCTCTTTGCTATTTGGGCTTATTGGAACCTAATTAGAATAAAAATGTATCATCTTTTGATATGATGTACTTTTAGAGAAAAATGATGTCCATATATGTGGACGTGTGGTCCGAATTTACATTAAACACTTTTTCCCGAATTTTCTTTTGTGCATATTAAACAAAGATTTTTTTTTTTTTGAACTTGCTTTGACTATCAGAGAGTAAAAACAATTTTTTTTTTTCCATTTTGGACAGTTAAAAATAGGGTTTGGGACATTTCATAGCACTGTATGTCTGTAACAAAATATAAAACATTCAAAGTATTTTAAATAGCCACTTAAGAGCTCAAAATGTGCTGTCCACGTATGTGGACACTCGGGCCCTTGGAGATTATGGCACGAAGGAAAAATATCAGTATAAGATTTTTTGGTAACACTTTATAATAACTACACACTATGAACCATTTATTAAGCATTAGCAAATAGTGAATTCATTATCTGTTAAGCATTAACTTAACTATTAAGCACATTTATAATATGCTTAATAATTGTACTTTCATAGTTTAATGATTTATTTTTCATTACTAAATTAAGTATTGCATTATTTACAAACCAGTTGTTTAAGCATAGTTGTTGGTTTATTTAAGATAATTCAGAATGAGTTAGTAAATGATTAATAAACTATTCAAATTAGCATTCATATATGTTATTATTCAGGTATATACTAATAGTTACTATGTATGTTAATAAGTTCAATTCAATTCACCTTTATTTCTATAGTGTTTTACAATGTAGATTGTGTCAAAGCAGCTTCACATAGAAGATTATAGTAAATTGAAACAGTGTCAGTGTTTTGTGCCCTGATCTAAAGTGAGGACTATTTATACTTTATAAATCTTATAAATGACAATTAAAGGCTCAGTTAAATTCTAGACAGGAAAAAAGAACATAAACGACATTATTAATTTCTATTCGTTTGAAGATGCACAAATAAAACTGTATCAAATAAAAAATAAATCTTTGCAATCTTATCTAAAATGAAATTACTGTACAGTTTAAACATTGCGTGTTTATATTTATATTATTTTATATTATTATATATACATTATATAATACATTATATTGTTAAATTATTATATTGTTGTTGTTTTATCCAATTTTATGGCATATTTTGACACTCCTGTTATTCAGCAATGTAATTTTACTTTTTAGATAAGATTGCGAAGATGTATTGTTCATTTGACACTGAAGTTGAGCTAATAAAGCATTTATTAACCATTACTATATGCCTGAATAATAAGATATATATATATATATATATATATAAATGTTAATTTCGGCAACGCAGTGGCGCAGTAGGTAGTGCTGTCGCCTCACAGCAAGAAGGTCGCTGTTTCGAGCCTCTGCTGGATCAGTTGGCGTTTCTGTGTGGAGTTTGCATGTTCTCCCTGCATTCGCGTGGGTTTAAAGTACAGTTATTAAGCACATTATAAATGTGCTTTTAAGTCAAGAATACAGCATTTGTAGCTGCAGTTATAAACTGCTTACTAGCGTTTATTAATGTAGTTAATGCTTAACAAATAATGATTTCACTATTTGCTAATGCTTAAAAAATGATTCATAGTGTGTAGTTATAATAAAGTGTTACTGATTTTTATTTTTATTTTTTTTTACAGCTGATAAACAAAGACATTATTAGCCAATCAGGAACAATAATGCTTGAACGTGTAAAACTGCAGCCTGCAATTAGAATAAACAACTATACAGTATTTTTTGTGTTGTTTGCTAACATAGGGAAAATGAAAATGTTGGAAAAATCTGCCACTGACTTTTTTAGTATTTCATGTACCTGCTGTACTATGGATTTCAATGGCTGCTTTTCCCCCAACATTAAAACCACTTGAGTGTGAGAAAATATTGATGAGTTTTCATTTTTGGGTGAACTAACCCATTAACTTATAAAGGACTAGTTCATCCAAAAATGAAAATTACTGTTTCTTCACACTTCAGTGGTTTTTTTTTTTAAATAACTTTCTTTCTTAAAACATTCTTAAAACAGATCAAATGCAGCTTCAGTGGTTTTATTGGAATATTTTCAGTCTACAAGAGTACTTTTGTGTGCATATAAAACAAAAATAACTCATTTATTCATCAGTTTCTTCTCATCAGTGCCAGTATATTGCACACATTCACAAGTCTTCTAACTTCTAATGCTACATCCACATAATTTATGCTACAGTTGTAAATGTCAAAGAGTGAAGCTCAAATCATGCATAATTCATACATCATCATCTTCTCCTTCAGATATGGGAAACGATCCACCCCTGAAGCCGCTGTGGCTGAACTGCTGTTCGGCGATGATGAACAGGACATCCGGCCCCGGTGAGCACTGACTGGAATATCTCAGTTCATCTTATAGTGTTATTGTATTTTACATTTACTGCCATACATGTCCTGAGATGTGAAACTGATTTTGATTTCTGCACAGTGTGGAAGACTTGTTATGGTGATGTGACTCCTCTCTCCTCCTCTGGCTGGTGCATTGGCTTTCTTCACCCATCCATGATAATGATAATAAATGAGTTTACTGAACAGCAGAAACCAGCATGAGCCAAACCCTCATCAAAATGAGGCTCCAAAAAGACCTCATGATCTGTACATCTCTCTCAGCCTCCTCCTCCTCTCTCTCTCTCTCTCTCTCTCTCTCTCTCTCATGGTTTAATTTATGCTTTGTGAAAGACAATTGTAAATAATTTATTATTCGCTGACAAAATTGACTATAATAAAAATGACTGAATGTTAAATACTCGATTCTGCTATTTATTTATAAAATCTTGCAAAATATTATTATCGATGTTTCAAAGGGGCTGTACATATTAAAGACACAATATGTATGATTTGTTTCATTAAAAAATATCTAAAAATCACAAGAACAGTGTTTTACACTCACAGGCCACTTTATTAGGTACACCAACTGCTCCAACTGCTCGTTAACTCAAATTTCTGATCAGCCAATCACATGGCAGCAACTTAATGTATTTAGACATGTAGACATGGTCAAGACGATCTGCTGCAGTTCAAACTGAACTAAACAAGCTTTATATTCACCCGCCACTTTATTAGGTACACCTGCCCAACTGCTTGTTAATGCAAGTTTCTAATCAGCCAATCACATGGCAGCAACTCAATGCATTTAGGCATGTAGACATGGCTAAGACTATCTGCTTCAGTTCAAACCGAGTAGCAGAATGGGGGAGAAAGGGGATTTAAGTGACTTTAAACGTGGCATGGTTGTTGGTGCCAGACGGGCTGGTCTGAGTATTTCAGAAACTTGATCTACTGGAATTTTCACGCACAACCATCTCTAGGGTTTACAGAGAATGGTCCGAAAAAGAGAAAATATCCAGTGAGCAGCAGTTCTGTGGGCGCAAATGCTTTGTTGATGCCAGAGGTCAGAGGAGAATGGCCAGACTGTTGCTTCAGCTCGAACCAGTAACTCAAATAATCACTCATTACAAGACATCTTCCGATGGCTACTTCCAGCAGGATAACGTGCCATGACATAAAACGCGAATCATCTCAGACTGGTTTCTTGAACATGACAATGAGTTCACTGTACTCAATTGGTGAGTGTATACATTGCTGACTTACAGTATATTTTATATCTTTATCATTAGTGACACCAGCGGCCGGAAATAGAACTGCAAACAACAATATTATACTCATGCTTTCACTTGTTCTCATGTAAAGTAAAAAAGCATCTTTACACTGCAAAGGCAACACAGAAAACGAAGTGGCATAGATTTTCAGAAATGTGTTTTTACAGAAACCATTTAACCCTTGTGTGCTGTTGGGGACTTTTTCACCCACTCTGAGGGGATTTTGAGGCCACAACTTTCACTGTCTCCAATAGTCTCTGGATGTAGCCTTGATGATGCAAGCTGAGACTGCATATCTCAGTGATGCAAGCACAATGAAGTCAATGGAGCTAGTGACGTCACTGTGAGGGGTAGGGCTAGGGGTGGGGCTAGGTGAGCGCATTAAAAAGCATTGCATGCAGCTCAGATTGCACTGCACCAGGTCTGCATCCAAATCCTTCTCTCTGTTTCAGCAAATGGACTAATTTTTGGTGCCAAATTTTATTTTGATACATATTTTGGGAAAATGTTTTGGATTTTTTCAAAAACTCAACAATGCTCTCTATGCAAATTGACTACCCTTTCGTTATGTTAGTGGCTGTTTTTGCCCCATTAACCTCCATTATAACAACATTTTTTGATTGCAAAGCCAGGTTTCCCTCTTGGCAAGAGGTTCAGTTTGCATTTTTTACTGTTTATCATCAGTTACAGTGCAAAAAAAAAACAGTTTTTCCATGTATGTGTGTGTTTGAGAGAGAGACAATGCTAAAGAGACCTATGCACTTGATATGTTTGAGATAATAAAAAAAGAGCACCTCAGAACATAGTAAACATAGTAAGTGTATTTATGCACACACACTATAATCTTCTGTTTTACTCCATAGAACTCCATATACAGTTGAAACCAGAAGTTTACATACACTCTAAAAAAGGAACATAACCATTTAAAAAAAAAATGTCTGATGGTAAATCATACTAAACGTTTACTATTTTAGGTCCATTAGGATTACCTAAATCATTTACATTTGCTAAATGTCAGAATAATGAGAGAATTTTTTTATTAATTTCTACACAGTCAAAAGTTTAAATACATTTCCTTGGTATTTTTTTTTAGCTTTGCTTTTAAACTGTATAACTTTGGTCAAATGTTTTGGGTATCCTTCCACAAGCTTCTCACAATAGTTTGCAGGAATTTTGGCCTATTCCTCCTGACAGAATTGGTGTAACTGAGTCAGATTTGTAGATTTTGCTCGCACATGCTTTTTCAACTCTCCCCACAAATTTTCTATAGGATTGAGCTCAGGGCTTTGTGATGGCCACTCCAAAACATTCACTCTGTTGGCAGTATGCTTAGGGTCCTGGTCTGTTTGGAAGACCCATTTGTGGCCAAGTTTTAATTTTCTGACTGATGTCTTGAGATGTTGCTTCAGTATTTCTACATAATGTTCTTTCTTCATGATGCCATCTATGCTGTAAAGTGGACCAGTCCCTCCTACAGCAAAACAGCCCCACAACATGATGCTGTCACCCCCATACTTCACAGTTGGGATGGTGTTCATAGGCTTGTAAGCTTTCCCCTTTGTTCTCCAAATGTAACACTGGTCATTATGTCCAAACAGTTCAATCGTAGTTCCATCAGACCACAGGACATGTCTACAAAAATTATTCTTTTCCAAGTGTAATTTAGCAAATTGTAATCTGGCTTTTTTGTTGATTCTGGCTTGTTGATTTTCCCATGTTGTCACTCAAGGAAGCAGTGTGTTTGAGGATTACCCTAAATACTATTCTACAGTTGTGCCTCCAATTAACTCAAATGTTGTCAATTAGCCAATCAGAAACTTCCAAAACCTTGACACCATCATCTGAGCTTTTTTAGAGGCATAATAATCTTATTGTATATAAACTTGACTTTCAAGAAAAGTTATAACAATTTCTCAAAAAATATCTCTCTCATTATTCAGCTATTAAGCATAACAGAAACAAATTTGATAATCCTAACTTACCTAAAAGAGAAAAAGTTTAATCACCTTAACATCTGACTTTTTTTTTTTAAATGCTTATGTGCCTTTTTATACAGTGTATGTAAACTTCTGGTTTCAACTGTAAATGCCAGAAACTTTTTTTTTGCCCAGGGCTATCTAAAAGGTTAATGATGATCAACAGTAAAAAGGACACATTTGACCTCTTCCCAACCGGGAAAACCACCAATAATCAAGAATGCATGATTATATGTTGTCAAGACTTTGCAATCAAAAAAATGTTGTTATAATGGAAAGTGCAAAACACTAACATAACGAAAAAGTAGTCTATTTGAACAAAACACAAGGATTAGTGTGGCTTACCCTCATCACATTGAATTCTGAGCAGATACCGATACATAAATTGTCTGTGTAACATGACTTAAAAGACTAAAGAACCTAAGCCTGGGAAAGTTCTGTTTCATTACTAGCTGTAATACATATAAAACAAAGCTATTGATAGACTGAAATTTGTACTTGTAGGCCCCTAACCTATTCTCAAAGAAAGAAAGAGAGTTTGTGTCCAAACTAGTAGACTAAGTATGTATGTACCGTACACCACTAGATGGAGGGACTCAACAATATTTGGACATTTAATTTTTCTTTTCTTTTTGTCCATCATCATTGAATCACAGTTTAAAACTTTTGTTTTCTATTGCTGTAATGTAAGTTAAACAAGATGTTGCCAGATACCATTAATTAAATACAAAATCAAACTAATAGCATGCTTTAAATAGGCTACGTTTATAAATAATGTCAAATTAAAATATTTTGATAAAACATGTAAATTAAGATGAAAACATCACTGATTAACAGCTCGTTAAATTTATTATAGCTAAAGATTAGGAGGTTTTTTTAAGATACCTAATTATTTATTATCAAAGGTATATTTGGAAAACAGCTAACATTCTGATGTCACAGTGTGTTCTGTAGGTTAGGCTATGGTTGTTATTAACAGAACACTTAAACATTTAATAGTATGTAAAGACGGAGAGACTGCGGAATATGGTGAATGGTTGTTAAAGCTGTAAAGGTCTCAGTCATTTAACAAAGGGTGGCAGAGGTAATTCGGTGGGGTCCGCAGAGAGGCGTGGAGTGCGTTTCCCCTTTAAGACTCAAAGCATCTCAATACAACAAAAGCGCATCGCCGCAGGTCACATACGTGATGTAAAGCGGCTACTCAAATCTTCGTTTAGTTATCAGGCAATTACAGATTAACTGAGCAGGTGGTCTAGCTCAAAGTGTTTCATGTAATAGCATCGCTGTCCTGTTAGACTCACTGGTTGCTGTGCTATCAGGTGTGTGTTTGAGTGTGGTAAATGAGACGAGAAATTCTTAATAATTCGAGCACCGATGGATTAAACGCGTAATTCAGCGAGCATCATGATGACCGCCGTCTGCAGAAAGTGAAAGACGAGCACACGCCGCTGCTTTATTCATCCTGTCAGACATCATCATCACAGGTGAGTCAAAGACATTCATGACTGATAGCGAAACTGCTCATTACACCCTTTCTGGACGGCATGTAGAGTTTGAGCCGAACTGATTTCAGTCTTATTTCACTAATGTCGGTGTTATGGATGCTCGCATAGTGGCATTACATTGGCTTCTGATTCCGTGGTTAATAACGGATTCATTGAAATACCTTATAATGTAAAATAACAACAAAATAGTACTAAGGAATATCCTAATCAGACGCTCTACCCCGCTGATATCATAACTACCTCACATAACTGCGTTAAATGTTAAAGTAGGCTTGCTTAAATCAGTCAAGTCACCTTTATTTTTATAGTGGATACAAATTGTGGCAAAGCAGATATGAAGAGATTAACAGGCAAAATAGTAGGCCTAATGAATGATCAATTTTCAGTAACAGTGCAGAATTCATCAATTTGGAAACGAGCTCATTTCTGCAGTAAACAGTTAAAGGGAAAGTCTATAAATAACAGTTCGGATAATTAACAATGACGTCACCCACACTAGAGACTTTGTATGCTAATCAATTTGCATTTGGAGGAATCGATAAAACACCTGTTTTTTGAATGCACATATACCCAAATGTTTTGGTTTGATGTTGAATATCTTATATTTAAACTTACAAAATTAAATATTCAGTTTTCTTATAAATATATTTTTTAGAATACAATACTAATAACAAAACTTTGGAGCAAAATTTGTTTATTAATTTAATGATAATATATGGGAAGTACCATGTACACAAACAAAAATGGTCCAATGATAAGCCTGATATTTATTCGTTTAAAATTGATCTTAAGCATTATATCGCCAAATGACATAAATAATAAAAAAGCTATAAGGATGTATGCAATTTTGGAATCCTTTTCTTATGCAAATTTTTTTGTCATTTATATATCCCTTGTAATTTTATTTATTTTTATTTATTTATTTATTTATTTTTATTCTCTACTGATGTTCCTTTGATGTGAAAAAAAATTGTAAGCATTGTATTCCTCATTTTTTTGTATGCGATTGTTCTTGTTGTGCAATAAAAAAAACTCAACAATGCACTGTGGGCAAACTGACTACCCTTTCGTTATGTTAGGGGCTGTTTTTGCCCCATTAACCTCCATTATAACAAAATTTTTTGATTGCGAAGCCATGACACCTTATTATTATGCATACTTTATTCTTGGTGGTTTTCCCTCTTGGCTAGAGGTTCAGTTTGTATTTTTTACTGTTGTTTATCATCTTTTACAGTGTAAAAAAAGCTTAGTTTCTGGATGTCTGTGTATGTGTGTGAGAGAGAATTTAAGATAGACCAGGGCTATCTAAAAGGTTAATGATGATCAACAGTAAAAAGGACACATTTGACCTCTTCCCAACCGGGAAAACCACCAACAATCAAGAATGCATGATTATATGTTGGTAAGGCTTTGCAATCAAAAAAATGTTGTTATAATGGAAAGGGCAAAAACAGCCACTAACATAACGAAAGAGTAGTCTATTTGAAAAAACACAAGGATTAATGTGGCATACATAAATTGGCTGTTTAGATGACTTAAAAGACTAAAGAACCTAAGCCTGGGAAAGTTCATTCATTCATTTTCTTTTCGGCTTAGTCACTTTCTTAATCTGGGGTCGCCACAGCAGAATGAACCGTCAACTTATCCAGCACATATTTTATGCAGCGGATGCCCTTCCAGCCGCAACCCATCACTGGGAAACCTGGCAAAGTTCTGTTTCATTATTAAGCATTGTATTCCTTATTTTTTTTGTATGCTATTGTTCTTGTTATGCAAAAAAATTTTTTTTAGTAGTTTACACTTCTTAACTCTTTAGAAAAAGATGATATATGGTAAATTGGTTATGCAAATTGTCAGTTGGTTAAGATCATCATGCTTCACTGCATGTTGCAATTATTTTATTATTATTATTATCAGTGCATTATATTATTATTTATTATTAGTAGTATATTACAATTTATGATAAAACTTATTAAGTTTAACTTAAGTTATTTATTTTCAAATTATCTTACAAAAAATAAAAATCTTTTTATTAGCTTGACAGGCAAATATTCACATTAATAATATTTAAAATTCATATTTTTTCCATTTCTCATTTTTAATTGTTTTATATGTAATTGGGACATCCTACCAGACACTAACATTATCTGTCCCTGAAATAAAAACATAAATACAGTTAATAAAATTTATTTCGTTCCAAAAATTTCTAAAATAGACTGATGGTTGACTTCTGTGAGTTGTTCTGTAAAGGAATATGTCATTCATTTGGCTCTCAGATTATTGTTCTTTATTAAAAACACTACACTTTACAAACCCTGTCATTGTCCTTGTCCTCAGCCCAATTGAATCTACAGCTTTAATAGTTTTGTCAGAAATAGCAAGTTTAAGTTGCTATCATTCACATCAATTGATTAAAAACATGAAATTATAAATAAATTCTGCAAATAAATGCTACACATATATAATACAAATAAATGTACAATTGTCCCCATGTTTCTGTCACATTTGCATTCAATTTAACATAAAATGCGTGCATTACGAGTTTAAGACTCGGAAGTGACATCATTTGACAAGCTTACAGTGATCAATCTATTATTGAATTGTATAATATTTAGCTTGTTTTTGTATGATTTTTTGAGGAAGTCAAGCTTAAGTCAGGCCCTGTACAGTGAAAATGTACGTTTCTGGTAGAATGTCCCACTTGCATTTCTATGACTATATTTCAGATATTATTGTATTAATCCTGAAATTGTTTTAGTTTTAATATCATTTTTTATTATTTCAAGTAAATTGTTTTATGGGTGGCGTCACGGTGGCGCAGTGGGTAGCACGATCGCCTCACAGCAAAAAGGTTGCTGGTTCGAGCCTCAGCTGGGCCAGTTGGCCTTTCTGTGTGGAGTTTGCATGTTCACGTGGGTTTCCTTCAAGTGCTCCCGTTTCCCCCACAAGTCCGAAGACATGCGGTACAGGTGAATTGGGTAAGCTAAGTTGGCCGTAGTGTATGTGTGTCAATGAGTGTGTATGGATGTTTCCCAGTGATGGGTTGCAGCTGGAAGGGCATCCTCTGCTTAAAAACATGTGCTGGATAAGTTGGCGGTTCATTTCGCTGTGGCGACCCCTGATTAATAAAGGCACTAAGCCGAAAAGAAAATGAATGAATGTATGAATGTTTTGTGAGCACTGTTGCCTCACAGCAAAAAAGTTGCTGGTCTGAGTCCCGGCTGGGTCAGTTGGCGTTTCTGTGTGGAGTTTGCATGTTCTCTGGGTGCTCCGGTTTCCCTCACAGTCCAATTACATGCGATATAGGTTGAATAAACTAAATTGTCCATAGTGTATGTGTGTGAATCAGTGTGACTGGGTGTTGCCCAATACTGGGTTGCAGCTGGAAGGGCGTTCACTGTGTTAAACCAGCCTGATCTCATGAGGAAACATAAGTATTTTACGTTTTGTCAGTTTAGTGGCTAATTCGTACGAGTTGAGTCGTAAAAGGATTTGATTTTAAAAAGGAGGCGTGGCACCTAACCCCAACCGTCATTGGGTGATGAGCAAATCATACTAAATTGTACGAATTAGATCGTACGAATTCATACAAATTAGCCACTAAATCAAAAAGTTACGAATTGCCGTGAGATTGCTTTGGTTAAACATACAGTATGCTGAATAAGTTGGCAGTTCATTCCGCTGTGGTGACCCCTGATGAATTATGGGACTAAGCTGAAGGAAAAGGAATGAAATAGTTTTATTATAGGCTTTAATTTATTTTATTTGAACCTTTTCCATTTCAGTACAGCAGATATCCCACAGGTCAATTACTTGTTTATATTTTTATTTTATTAATTTAATGTGATTATTTGTTATTTTATTTGAAATATGTATTCCTATTAATGTATATGTATTATTATTTGTATATATTTTGAATAGTTTCTCATCAGGTCTCTTTTTTTAACCATATACTGAGTGCATTTTCTGTTCTTTTAACATGTGTTTGCTGGCTTGTGTGGGAAAGTCAACACCTCTGCATCTCCCACATCCTTTTCTGCGTCTCATTCATAAACATGACATGACCTCTCTGCTTCTGTTCCACCCTGTGTGTGACAGCTTTACCCACTCTCTCTCTCTTTCTGTGTGTGTGTGTGTGTTTGTGTGTGTGTAGCTCCAGGGACTGTTTCCATGAAAACCCCAAATGCTTTCTGTAGACTTAATGTAAAGAAGTAACAGAGATGTGCTTTTTGATCTTAGAAGGTCTTAGATGACAGTGTTGTCATTTTAAGGTTCAGAATGAAAATCTACAGTGCAACATTGTCTCATGGCCAACATCTCACTTAAATTTGGCATATTAATATACAGCAGGTGGCACAAAAGCTGACAAACAAGAAAATTAGCATTGGAATCAGACGGGGACTTGAGGATCATCAATTAACATTCCTAAATGACATATACTTAAACACAGAGCAGCACTAGTATTGAAGGTTTACTCTTCAGTTTTCTGCTTTTGCGCCAGTGAAAAACCCTACAGTAGAGGCTCTTGGGATTTCGTGTGTTGCCAGGCAACCGTCGCTGCAGCTGCGCAGCCGGAGAGCTAATGCTAGAGTGCTGTTAGTGCTGACCTCCCACTGTCATCTGCTGTCCTGACTGCTTCTGCTTAAGCTAATTGAGCTTATGTGTGTAACTGTGTGTGTATGTTTAACACCGCTGTATCTGCGTTATTCAGAAACACGTTCGCCTGACTGACATTCCTGAGGACCATGAGAATCCAGTGTTTTTTTGCTGTTCTTTGTTGGAGCACAGCGGTTATCTGACTCTGATTTGTGCTCTTGTCAAGTTGTGATGTACAGAAGACTTGTGCTGTAAATCTCAATAGTCATTTATTGTTTAATCATATCACACACAATTGTGTCTACAGTCTCTGGACACCAATATTTGTATTATTTATAAAATCGAATCACTGTCAGACCGTCTGAGCATATAAACTTCTGTTTCTTCAGCCAAATTTCATCAAACATGCAGGATTTTTCTCCATATGGGGGATGTCTGTGGTGCAGTTTTAATACAGCTTTAAAGAAGCACCACTAAAGTCCATATACAGTTGAAGTCAGAATTATTAGTGGCCCTGAATTATCAGCCCCGTGTTTATTTTTTCCCCAATTTCTGTTTAGCGGAGAGAAGATTTTTTCATCACATTTCTAAACATAATAGTTTTTATAATTCATTTCTAATAACTGATTTATTTTATCTTTGCCATGAGGACAGTAAATAATATTTTACTAGATATTTTACAAGACACTTCTATACAGCTTAAAGTGACATTTAGTAGCTTAACTAGGTTAATTAGGTTAACTAGGCAGGTTAGGGTAATTGGGGAAGTTATTGTATATCGATGGTTTGTTCTGTAGACTATTAAAAAAAATATAGCTTAAAGGGGCTAATAATATTGACCTTAAAATGGTTTTTAAAAAATTTAAAACTGCACAAGGTCTGCTCTGGATCAGAGACTTGACAGCACAGAGTAGGCATTTTTGTGCAGACCACAAAATGTATAGGAGTCTAACCTATTTGAAAAACCCTGAATGTTGTGTTTTGAAGCGGAGAAATGTTTATACAGATTCTGTTGTCATGAGTCAGATGTACTTTAGATCAATGACTTTGACTGTCAGAGCTGTGATGTAAACACAAAGCTATTGGCTATATTTCAAAAAAGGGGAGGAGCTGCTCTATACAGGCCTGTAGCCAGCCTGGTGAAGGGGTGGTTCTTTTTTCTCAAAAAATTGACTTTTTGTAGTTATTAGCTTCATTTTCTATTTAACAATGAGGCTTAAATACTGCATTTTACTGACATTTTAAGCACTATTTTTAGCTGGACTAGCTTGTTGGGTGGTCATCATAATCACACTTCTAAAAATTTTGAATAAAAGCAAGGCAAGTTTAATTATATAGCACTTTCATACACAGTGGCAATTCAAAGTGCTTTACATAAACAAGGATTAAAAAAGACAAGTATAAGAAAATAAAAAACAGGTAATAAAAATGATTAAAACTGATTTAAATGTGTTAAAAAAAACTGAAAAAGAAAAGAAAGACACAATAGTGCGATCTGTCGGACGCAGCACAGTGCTCATTCAGTAAAGGCACAGCTAAACAGATGTGTTTTCAGTCTGGATTTAAATGTACCTAATGTTGGAGCACATCTGATCATTTCTGAAAGCTGATTCCAGCAGCAGGGGACGTAATAGCTGAAGGCAGATCACCCTGCTTTGACTGAACTGTCGAAAATTTCTAGTTTATATGATCCTAAAGATCTGAGTGATCTATTAGGCTTGTATTCAGTGAGCATATCTGTAATGTATTGCGGTCCTAGGCCATTTAGTGATTTATAGACAGGTAGAAATACTTTAAAATCTATTCTGAATGTAACTGTCTGAAATATATATATATATTAAAAATATATATATTTATACGTATTATTTTTAAAATACAAATTTATCACATCACATATCATTAGGGGGAAAATTAATCTGTTAAGCTTTAAATTTAAAACTGCCTATAAGGCAAGATTAAGTAAAATAATTGTCAATTATTAGGCAAATAACAAACTGGCCAGCACATTCAATTTTACTATCAGAATTTGGCCGCTTATAATAAAAAATTTAAACAAAAAATTATAATAATAATGTAGAGCTTCCTGATTTTTCTAGCCTCTGTTGGAAAAAAAATACATTTGAAAATTCATGGATAACAACAATAGCCTAAATAGTATTACAATAAAATTGTATAAGCTTCAAAATTAACTATTGGGGCTTCACACCTCTTTATTGGTCTTTTTTTTTTCAAGAATAAGGTCCAAGATTTAAAGTAAAAGGTACTTGTAAAATGTTTTCGCTATTTAACAACAATACAGTAGGTCAGTAGAAAAAGATGACGTCAGTTTCTTCCCTGTCTTAAAGCCTTCTTCGATGAGTTATTTTTACAATTTATGGTGGCATAGCAATCAAAATAGGACAAATGAGCTCATGTATGGGACAAATTCTGGACCTTTGTCAGTAAGAGGTGGGTCTCACCCTGCCTTTACATTTAATTTGACATTATGGCTGCATCCAAAAGCTTAGACAGCTGACTTGTTGCCAACAAGACAATTCTTACACTATATTTCACTGGTCAAATCAAAGCCTTTGGTTTGACTATCTCTATTTGTGCTGCACTTGTGATTTAAATCAATCATTTGTGCTACTCTTTATATTTATTTTAATGTTAAACTTGACTGAATTAATTACAAGCTATATCATCAGCTAATGTTCCCTCGGACTTCACAAAGCCACATTTAGGAACATTGCTGCTTTTGTTAGCAGTAAACATAAATGCCATCTGTGTTAATGTAGAACCTTTTTATAGTAACTGCCACCTACTTGCTTAATTGTGAGCTTACCCCAATTTTGACCCTCAAAAAGTAACACTTGATGTAGATTGTAATTACTATTTAATGCAATCTCGGTGGTTGCCATGGTGAACCGGCACAAAGGAGAAGAGAAGAAAAAAAAGCCCCAGAATCCGCGTGTGCAAGAGGCGCTTATGGTTGTCTTGGCTACAATCATTCTCTCATGTAAAGTAATGAGAAGCCCAACCTGAGGGAGCTGAAAGGGGCTATTTTTAACTCTCAATCACCACGACTTGTGAGTCTGTGCCTTTTTTAAACATGTATTTATTAAAGTCGTGTCCTTATGCTGGGCTGGATTCAGTTGTGTTGCTGCTATGCTATATTATAGATTACTGTGTGAAAATGAGTCCATGTTATCTTCTGGAGTCATGAAGTTTGCCCTGCGCGCTCACGCTTTTAAAAAAACTTTTTTGGTGCGTTAATCTTGTCAATAATATTGTTTAAAAGTCATGATTCGCACTCATTAAATAATTGCTTTGTACAATTTTTATTTTACATTCTTCGAGTGATACAAAACACAAACGTTTTGGCACAATACCTTCCTCAGTGTGTGACACAATCTTCTCACTCCACCCTTAAGTCCCACAATCAATCACATTGCGTCATTGGCCACTCGATGATAAAAAAAATTAATTAAAGTTAATCTAATTTTCATTTCAATATACCATAATTAACCACACAAGAAATATTTATCTTCAAAAACATTATTTCACAGGAAAACAGCATATCAATTATCATCATTCACTTATTCATGTCTACATCAATACAATGAAATTCCGACAGTCCAAAACATAAAAAAATAACTTTGTCCCACAATCAATCCATGTTATCTTCTGACATGACATTAAGTAAGTTAAGGTCCTGAAGATGACCTCTCTATTTTGGGTAATTGGTTTTGCACCTTCACTGACAAAAAGGCATATACATGCGTTTATTGCAACCCATGCTCATTCTGAAAACATAGTCCCATGTACGTTTCTGGAGACCGCGAAATACGTCCCGGGAGGTATGTATTTTTGCAGTTTTTGTTTTCGCGAATCCGCGAGAGGCTGCTGTGTTTGCTTTTTCGTATTTCAAATGTCTGTCTTGAGTGCCGTTCTCACCCGCGCTGTTCTCGCGTAAACCCACCAGAGGCCGCTGTCGACCGTCCGTCTGTCTGTCTGACTGAATGACTGAATGATTGACTGGGTGACCGGCCAACCGACTGACCCCCCCCTCCTCCTTTCCTAAACCCAACCAATTTTACCGATTGACCCGCCCACCCACATACTTCCCTGAACTCAACCAACAGTTTACAAAAGCTGTCCAGAAAAAGAAAAGCCCTCGTCTGATTTTCATCACGTTTTCAGATTTTACCACATTCTCTGCCTGTTGTTCACTCAATCATTTTATTTTTTTTACACGACAAGCTAACGGGACAAACGGCGGGAAAGGCCTCCACACGGAGGTAAGCGGTCAGCCGGTAAGCGTCAAAAAGAACGCCGTTATACCGCCCCATATTGTTCGCTTAAAAAAATGAAATGCAGCCATACGTACCTCCAGCTACATAATTTGCGTTTTCCAGAAACGTCCACGGGACTACGTTTTCAGAATGAGCCTGTGTTGGTTTATAGTGGTGGGCTGATGTTCGAGACATCGGTTGGTTCATTTAAAGCAGTGTTTCTCAACCATGTTCCTGGAGGACCTCCAGCACTGCATGCTTTTATGTCTCCTTTATCTGTCACACCCATTACAGGTTATTCAGTCTCTGTTAATGAGCTTATAATCTGAATCAGGTGTGTTTGGCAGTGGTGTAAAGTAACAGACTACAAATACTCAAATGACTGTAACTGAGTAGTTTTTCTCAGGAATTGTTTTAATTATTAGTTTTAAAAATGTGTTGTTTTACTTTCCCTTGAGTACATTTTTACTGCAGTATCAGTACTTTTACTCTTCTACTTTCCTTCAACCTGCAGTCACTAGGTATTTTCTTGTCTATGGGGATTAGAAAAATCAGTCCTGATTCCTGTCCAATCAAATCCCACATAGAAGGTAAATCTCATCATAATGAACTTCCTCAAGACATGGATGATATATAATTGCAGAAAACTGATTGGAAGCTCTAAAAATGTCTAAGAAGATGTCCAAAATCTTTACACGCATTGACCCAGAGACTGTTTAGATGCATGTTACTGATGAGAAGATGGTGGATGTTTACTGTATGATGACTGAAATGGCCTTAAACACCCAGCAGGCACAAGACGTCAACATGACGTCAGATTGACGTTGTACCTCAACATCCTGGGGACTTTGCATTTTGTTTGGAAATGAAAATCGGGTTGACGTCAGAACTCAACGTTAGACCTACATCAACGTCCAATGTTCAACCTAAAAGCAACCAAATATCATCTAATAATCTAATAATGTTACAGGTTGACGTTGTGTGGACATTGGCACTATGACGTCTATCATACGTTGGATTTGGTTGCCGTACCTGATGAATAAATGTCAGTATTTGACATCAATATGACGTTGGTTTAAGATGTTGGTTTGAAGTTGAGTTTTGGTCACTTTCTAACCTAAAATCAACAAAATATCAACGTCATTTGACCTCATTATTGGAGATCAAAATAACGTTGTCCTTAGACGCTGGCTAGACATTGAATTTTGGTCACCTGACATCATAACCTAAATCTAACCTAATATTAACGTCTTATGATGTTGTGTACCTGCTGGGCAGTAACTAAGGGCACTACAGAATGTTAGGTTTACACACATCCACAAATTACATGTACATCAGCTTTTTACAGCGTAATCTCACTACTCACTACTCTTGAGTACTTTTGAAAGATCTACGTTTTACTGATAATTTGAGTAATATTTACAACAGATACTTTTACTCTACTTGCACTACATTTTTAGGCAGACTTTTCAGTACTCTTTCCACCAGTGGTGTTTGGTTAAGGAGACATGGAAAATGTGCAGAGCTGGTGGTTCTCCAGGAATGGTGTTAAGAAACACCGACTACGTTTACATCAGTAATCTAAATATTTGCCTTAATCTGAATAAGGCAATAGTATGATTAAGGCGTTTACATGAGTTGCTTTTTGAATGTTCCTTTCATGTTCCCATTTTACATGTTATAGTACTTAGTTCGTTTAACATCATGTTACCATTCCACGTTAGTTTTCTCTGGCGTTTCATGCAACAACAGTTTTTGTTCGTCATTGCACCATATGTGATTTTGGGCATTTAGTTTATTAAATCCAAATGCAGTTCATTTCTCCCACTATGCATGCAAACAGACAATGGTGGATACAAATTCTCAATCAACAAGCCATTCATTCATTAAGTTTTCATTGATGCCCTGGTGACAAACTCGAAGGTACTTCATAATTCAATTTCTTTCAGAATTCTCAACATATCACCGTTTCCAACTCACACTAAAAATGTGCTCTCTTGCTTGAAGCCATTCTCATTTGTTTGTCTCAAACTGCCGTTTGTGTAGCCTGACGCAAAATGTAGTGAAAAGTACTACAAAACAGTAATAGGTTGATTAAGGTGTTTACATGTCTGTACTGCACTTCAATGCCTAAAATGGGAATACTCCACATCTCTTAATTAAATTTCTGTTTAGTTCGATTATGACTTTAGTCAAATTATGGTCATCAAAAATCACTGTTTACATGGTAGACTCTTAATCAGAGTTTTGTCTTAATCATATTGAAATTAGAGTGTTGGTGTCCATGTAAACATACTCACTAATTAAAAGGTTGCAGGGATGTCCTTAGACATTCAGATTTGCTCTGTGCTAAGAAAAGCCTCTCTAGGGCAAAATAAATCTGAGTAAAAAAAAAGCATCAGCAAATGGCAGTTTGCAAATAACAGATGAAGCGATTTAGATCTTCATCTTCTGGCTTCTTGGGTGGAAAATTTTTAATTAAAATCTGTTTCTACAACACAGCTTTTTACTCACTAGTAATTTCAGCTGGTTTTGTCATATAAACCAGGCAATTATTCTACTGATGCATTTGTGTCAAATATCACTGAAATGAGTATCTTAAGAAATCACACCTGCCTTAGAAGTGAACTGAACTGTACAGAGCAGCAGCTTGCCACATTCTGCCTGTCAGTCATTTGAAATCTTTCTATTTGTTGGCAAGCGGTCAATCAATGCACAGAGAAGTCTACAATATAATATATTAATGATCAAAACTATTATTAAGAATGTTTGATACACTTCCTCAGATGAATGATATGAAAATTAAATTTTCGCTATGTGATCCTGAATAAATAAGCGTTTAATTGATATATGGTTTGTTGGGATATAGAACAATACATGGCTACAACTATTGAAATCTGAAATCTGAGGGTTCAAAAAAATCTAAATACTGAGAAAATGACCTTAAAGTTGTCCAATTGAAATGTGTGGCAATGCACAGTACTAATCAGAAACTTTAGTATTGATTAGGGGTGTAATGATACACTCAGCTCATGATACAATGTTTATCACGATATAATGTTCACGATTCGATATGTATAACGATATTTGGAATAAAAATTGATAATGAAAATGAAATGCAAATGAAAATGAAACTGAAATACAAATAAAAGTCTTATTTCAAAAATTACCAATTTAACAATTTGCAATGTATTTCTTTAGTTTAAACTTCTTTCATTTAAACTGAACCTTCTTTAAAAAAATTAATTAAATAGGTCTGTCTCTGGAAAATAAAACAATTTGAAAACTTTTTATATTATTGAAATGACAGAGACAAAATTAAGGCACAGCTTCTTAAAAAGTAAAGGCCCGTGCACACCGAGACGTATTTTGCTCGCGTTTTCGGTCGACGTTTAACGCCTCGTGACTAAATAAAGGGTGTGATCATGTGTATGTGATCATGCACACCAACGCGCAAAACGGCTATTTAAAAAAAAAAAACGCCTCATGCTCGTTTTTTTGTTTTGACGTGCAGATTGGCACTTCTGTTCACATGCACAGAGCTGCTGAAGTAACAGTAAATAGCACTTGCTCAAGCACAAAACTGTCAATGCGAGCGCACACTGAAGAAGATGCCCAGAGGCGATTTGAACGTGGAGCTGCTTATTGCACTGATGAACAATAATCATTTCTTTATCGCTAGAGCTGGAGCTGCTACTTGAACCATCCGTAACAACAAGCGTGTCAACTTTGTCTTCTTCTTCTTTTTCTTCTGTGTTACAAGCGGGTGTCAGAAGCTTAAAGTTGTATAGCGCCATCTAACGTCAATGAGTGATTTTGCATACTCTTCTGCTCGACGCCTGTGAAAATCGCTTGGGTTTGAATCAGGAAAAACGTCTCGAAAAACGCTGATGATAAACGCAAACGAAAAGCGTCCCGGTGTGTACGAGCCTTTAAGGTGCAAAAAAAAAAAAAAATATATAGCATTCTATACAAGTGAATTAAACAGTAAGAGCTTAAGACTTTTCTAAAAAATCTAAATATCTACATTTTCAGTCAGCAGTACTTTCTAGTAGATAATCCTGAACTTCTGTGTATCTGTCTGAGAGGTTTTTATGGAAGGCTGTCTTCATGTTGGCTATAGTTGGGGAATCCTTCTCGTCGCGTGTCATGCTCTGTACTATCATAGATTTTAAGGGCATGATGAGTGACAGGGTGGCCGTCTTTTCATCGGACAGGACGGTCATGGCCTTTTTTTAGTTTGAGTAAGTTTACTATTTCTTGGGCGTCGCTGATGTCGGCGCTATCAAGTGTATCAAGTTGACGTGCATATTTGCATACCTCTGTGCATAAAAGATTTGCCGTTATTGCAGCTTGTTGCTCAAGGTAGTGCTCCAGCAAATCCATTGAGCTGTTCCATCATGTAGTAACATCCGTGATAAGCTTGTGTGATGCAATCTCAAGCACCTTTTGCTTTGTCGCGAGCATAGCTGTTGCAGTGGCACTGCGATGAAAAAAAGCCACGACTTTTCTCACTTGACCAAGCATTCGACTAACACGGGGAACATTCAAACCTGCTTGCAATGCAAGATTAAGTGTATATGCAAAACACTTAATATGAGGCTTCAATCCTGCTTCTCTTGCTGCTACGTCCATGTTGCGCGCGTTGTCAGTAACGACAGCAATGCTACGATTAACCCTTTCAAGTCCCCACTCATGAATAGCTGCTTTTAAAACTTCGGCTTTGTTTGACCCAGTGTTTGTGTCAAAAAGCGTACCAGTCTGAAGCAATGACTGTAAAACCAAAATGACTTATAAGAGGATGGGGCATCCTCTATTTCAACTCCACTCATCTTGGCCTGCTAACGTTACTGCTGCTGGTTCAAGCAATCTGAACTCACACGACAGCAGGTGGAACGTAGCTCACATGCAAACAGCTCGACCAATAAGAGAAAACGGACGTCATTCATGCATTCATTCATTTTCTTTTCTGCTTAGTCCCTTTATTAATCTGGGGTCGCCACAGCGGAATGAACCGCAAATTTATTAGATTAGATTAGATTAGATTCAATTTTATTGTCAATACACATGTACAAGTACAAGGAAACGAAATGCAGTTTAGGTCTAACCAGGAGTGCAATAGCAGCAAGTGCAGGATACAGGTATAAGTTATAAAGTGCAGTTATAGAAAAACTATGGTGATAATTACAGATGGATGTACTATGAACATTATATACAGGTTGTATTAGCTATGAACAGAGATTTACAATAGATGGATATATGTACAGATTGCTATTAATAATTAGAAGTTTGCAGATAGATAAACAATTACAAATGTATATGTACAGTTGTTATGTACATAATTACAAATGTGCAGTGGGTATGTACAGTTCAAATAAATGAATCAGTGCAATGAATATGTGCAAATGTTAAATAGTGCAGTGATTATGAGGAGTATAAATTATGAGGAGAGTGGGGTATGTATCAGGGGTCAAAGAGTCAGTGGGGGGCAGAGTTCAAAAGGGAGACAGCTCTGGGGAAAAAACTTATCCAGCATATGTTCTACGCAGCGATTGCCCTTCCAGCTGCAACCCATCTCTGGGAAACATCCAAACACACTCATTCACACTCATCCACTATGGTCAATTTTAGCCTACCCAATTCACCTGTACCGCATGTCTTTGGAATGTGGGGGAAACCGGAGCACCCGGAGGAAACCCACGGGAACGTGGGGAGAACATGCAAACTCCACACAGAAACGCCAACTGACCCAGCCGAGGCTCAGACCAGCGACCTTCTTGCTGTGAGGTGACAGGACTACCTACTGCGCCACCGCGGCGCCAAAACGGACGTCATATTGTAATAAAATCATCATACTCATGATGCATATTGTGACATTTTTGCATCGCAATAAATCGTACCACGATAAATCATTACACCCCTAGTATTGATATATTTACAGTAGGCCATTTCCAACATTATAATATATTCCATATATATTCCATTTGTATTCCAACATACATACTATTGGGACATTCTATTTAATTAATATAATAAATTGGCATCTAAGAACTCATATGATGTATTTTCGGCTGCTGCCTGTGCAACATAAGAGGGTTTTGTGGTCCAGGGTCACGTAGTATTTCTGTTGTTTTTTCTATTATCTATTTCTATGTTGTTCTTTCAAATTTTCTCTGCAGTTTTTATAATGTTTTATTTAAGTTACAGTTTTGGAGTATGTCAGGTAGAACAAATGAAATGCAGCAGTCTTAGGAGAGAACCCTAGACTTCCCTCTCCCCAGACACTTCCTCCAGCTCCTCCGGGGGCATCCTGAGGCGTTCCCAGGCCAGCTGAGAGACATAGTCCCTCCAGCGTGTCCTGGGTCCTCCCCGAGGCCTCCTCCCGGTGGGACATGCCTGGAACACCTCCCTAGGTAAGCGTCCAGGAGGCATCCGAAACAGATGCCCGAGCCACCTTAGCTGACTTCTCTCGATGTGGAGGAGCAGCGGCTGTACTCCAAGCTCCTCCCGAGTGTCAGAGCTCCTCACCCTATCCATAAGAGTTTGCCCTGCCACCTTGCAAAGGAAACTCATTTCGGCCGCTTGTATCCGAGATCTTGTCCTTTCGGTCATGACCCAAAACTCATGACCATAGGTGACAGTAGGAACGTAGATTGACCGGTAAATCGCCTTTTGGCTCAGCTTCTTCTTTACCACAACGAACCAGTACATTACTGCTGCCACTGCACCAATCCACCTGTCAATCTCACATTCCATCCTTCCCTCACTCGTGAACAAAACCTCAAGATACTTGAACTCCTCCACCTTGGGTAAGGACTTTCCTCCAACCTGGAGCTGCCAAACCACCTTTTTTTGGTGGAGCACCATGGCCTCGGACTTGGAGGTGCTGATTCTCATCCCAGCTGCATCACACTCGGCAGCAAACCACCCCAGTGCATGCTGAAGGTCCATGTTCGATGAAGCCAACAGAACAACATCGGGGACCACGGGATTTCATCTCTGTTATTTGCAGACGATGTTGTTGTTTTTTCTCTGTTTGTTTATAAAGTTATATTGTCCAAATGATTTTGTGATCCAAAACAATTTTCAGGCCAAAATCTTCAAAACGCAGCTGTCATGCAGACACTCTCAAATATTTGTACTGACCAATTCAGCGATGCCTAAATAAACTGTCATTAGAGTGTGTTGCATCAGCCATAAATAAAATAGTTGCAAAGCAAGTGATTTACACTAATGAGACAATACGACCAGGAATTCAACCTGCATGGTGACACTAAACACACAGACTTTACTTTTAGAGACAACTGAGTCTTGTTCAGAATCAGTAGCACATGTGGCATTCCTTCAAGATGTACCCTGTATTTTGGCTCCTTTCATTCCTTCAAGAAAGAGCTGCTTTTCTGGTCCTTTTCTTGTGTAGGGATGTACTTTTGTCTATCACTCCAGCATCTTATCTCTCAGCTGTCAGTAACACACACACAGCTGTGTTCAGACTCTTGTGCGGCAGGACTAGCTGATTGCTGCTTTATCTGCTACTCAGGAAAGCTGATGTCACAACAGACACGTTAGAGAGGACGACGCTCAGTCACACACAGATAGCAGTGAGTTCATGACTCTGGCTGCAGGTCAGTCATGTCAATCAGGTCACCTTTGTTAACAGATTTACAAAACAGCTTCACAGTTATAAAGAGGAAAGTGACAGTATCTATAATGCAAATGTCATCAAATGTAAGTCTAAATTCAGCTGTAAAGCAGCCCTGCAAAGACGGGCAGTTCAGTGTTCAGTTCAATAACTAAGTTAATTAGTTAAGAAATAAGCTCTTTAAGCAGCTCTATACAGAAGACAATGATGTCATTATTAAGCTAAAGTCAGTGCAGTGTTCATTCAGGTCAATAACACTTCTGATGCCACTTTATATGGGTGATACTTTTATTTAAGGATATAAAAGAATTTAACAATTTGTGTAACATTTATTTCATTTTATTATATGTAGATTCCAGTGTAATTAGCATGCATTGTGGTGGCAGGAAAAAAAAAATTGTTTTCACAAATACAAGTTTAATCAAAACACAAAGTGAAGTTTATTTATAAACTAATTTCAAGAGGATCACATGCTTATTCAATGTATGATTCACCAATCAGACGATTCCTAAGCCACTATAAATACCCTAAGTTCCATATAACAGCCATCTTCATTTTGAAGAATCCCCCCTTCCACCCCTATTCCTCCTCCTTTCCTAGATGGGTGGCACGATGGCCCTGTGGTTAGCATTGTTGCCTCACAGCAAGAACGTCACTGGTTCTAGTCCTTAACAAGCCGGCGGACGTTTCTGTGCAGAGTTAACACGTTCTCCCCGTGCTCACGTGGGTTTCCCCCGGGTTCCCCGGTTTCCTCCAACCATCCAGAAACATGTAACTAAAATTAATTGACTAATCCAATCCGCACCACATGCATCTAGTAAGTAGTTATCTCTTAAGAGCAATCACTATCTGTTCATTAGCTTCTACATCAGGGGAGTTCTCAAGGTCTTCCGGAGCTCAAACTCCCCTCTCGCCCTGCAAACGGGAGGGAGCCTCGCGCTCGAGGATCTTATGAGCTCAGGGCTCTCTCCCAGGACAGCATGCCAAACAAGCTTTATAATCAATCTTCAGCTAAGTGTGAACTCTTGAAATGACAAATCTAAGTAGTTGGTTCTTGTATCCCACGACCGTATCCTTGTTAAACACTGAGACACAAGTTTTATCCATAAATCAGGAAGAGATGTTTTCCTTTTTCCCTGCCTACAACTCCCCAAACCCAATGTAAATACCTGTGCCAGTGTTGAAGAAACATCACAGACATTATACATCCAAAACCAAAGTAGTAAATATTGACATACACTCACCCGCCACTTTATTAGGTACACCTGCCCAACTGCTCGTTAATGCAAGTTTCTAATCAGCCAATCACATGGCAGCAACTCAATGCATTTAGGCATGTAGACATAGCTAAGACTATCTGCTGCAGTTCAAACTGAGTATCAGAATGGGGAAGAAAGGTGATTTAAGTGACTTTGAACGTGGTATGGTTGTTGGTGTCAGACGGACTGATACTTCAGAAACTGAAAGAAAGCTGATCTATTAGGATTTTCATGCACAACCATCTCTAGGGTTTACAGAGAATGGTCCGAAAAAGAGAAAATATCCAGTGAGCGGCAGTTGTGTGGGCACAAATGCCTGGTCTGTAGGGTCAGAATTTGGCATCAACAACATGAAAGCATGGATCCATCTTGTTTTGTATCAACGGTTCAGGCTGGTGGCGGTGGTGGTGTAATGGTGTGGGGGATTTTTCTTGGCACACTTTAGGTCTATTAGTACCAATTGAGCATTATGTCAACGCCACAGCCAACCCGAGTATTGCTGCTGACCATGTCCCATCCCTTTACAACCACAGTGTGCCCATCTTCTGATGGCTACTTCCAACAGGATAACACGCCATGTCATAAAACGTGAATCATCTCAGACTGGTTTCTTGAACATGACAACGAGTTCACTGTACTCAAATGGCCTCCACAGTCACCAGATTTAAATCCAATAGAGCACCTTTGGGATGTGGTGGAACGGGAGATTCACATCATGCATGTGCAGTCGACAAATCTGCAGCAACTGTGTGATGCTATCATGTCAATATGGAGCCACATCTCTGAGGAATATTTCCAGTATCTTGTTGAATCTATGTCACGAAGCATGAAGGCAGTTCTGAAGGCAAAAGGGTGTCCAACCCGGTATTAGTAAGGTGTACCTAATAAAGTGGCCGGTGAGTGTAAGTCAAGGAATAGTGGAAAATTGGCTTTACTGTATTACAATATGACAAAGAATAATTCCCTACATAAAAGTATATATACAGGGTGGGCCTTTTATAAGTTTCCTGAAAAGTGGATTGGTCGTCGTGGGCCAGTTGAATGGCCCCCAAGATCTCCAGATCTGACCCCCTTAGACTTTTATCTTTGGGGTCATCTAAAGGCAATTGTCTATGTAATTTATTAAGGTGTATCCATATAAATATATATATTTTAAGGAATTTTAAAGCACTTTCCCTGTCATAGTATTTTTTGGTACTGCACTGATCTGAGATAACAACACTGGAAGACTTTCTGACAATTGGTTGCGATTAAGTTATAACTGGTCACAGTAATGTGGGCTTTAGCAAACGTTGTTCAATATGCACAGGAAAATCATATATTTAAACCACATTTTGTTTTGAATTATCGAATCATGTAATATATAAGAAAACTAATGGACATGAAACATTTACTAGATTCCTCTGAAAACTATGATATGAATCTCAAAATATGTTGATATCAGAGGGAGTTTTTAAATCCAGTATATGTAAAGTGTGATTATATTATGAAAATGCATTATGAATGTTTTTTAATAAATAATTTATTTACTTGCACTGTTGTAGTCTGTGGCCTGTGATCTTTGTTGTTGAAAATCATCTTGTTTGTCTTGTAAACCAAAGGGAAACGTTGTGTTTTGATGTTATCATTAATATAACATCATAATTGGTCTCCAGAAACACTGAATTAGCATGGTAGTAGCGCTTCACGCTCAAACACTGTCATGTTTCTCTTCTTAGGGTTTGGTTTTGACAGTAAGCTAAGAAGACTGGTAGAGAGTACTGGAGCGTAACACACACACATACACACACTTACACAATCTCTCTCTCTCTCACGCGCACATTCAGCTGGGTAATGCAAAGTCTTGCTGAGGTGCGCAGTCAGAGTTTAACAGCTTCACTGAGAGCTAAATTTAACAGTGTGTGTGTAGTCTGTCACGCCATACGATAGTGCCTTTAAACTCCACTGGAGAAAATGTTGTTTAACTCTGTGTGCGTATATTCAAGTGTCCAGCTTTTAGATCTAAAATGCTAAATTTGTCCACAGAGTCACACATTTGTTTTCTCACTGGGGTAGTGCAACACACAGCTTTATCATGAAAGGACAAAAAACACCTAATGATTTCTGTTGATGGGAAATTAATAGTCAAGAATCAATATTTCTGTGCTGAATTGTATGCAAGCTTGAAAATATTGATTGAAATGTTTACAATTTTTAAGAGAGCTCACTTAGAAATTAAAATGTTATATCAGCTCTCCCAATCTTAAGCCATTCAGGATTAAAACAGAATCTGTGATGTTAACAGCTGCTGGAACTTTGAAAGACAAAAAACAAAAACAAAATGAATACCTGTGGGTCCTGGTGATACATTGTAGGGATATGGTATGATCAGTCTGTGCAAGATATTAAACAGGGTGAGCAAATATCCTGAGCGTGTCCACAACAATCTGAAACCCAAGGTTACTGTCTAATAATGTTTTCACTGTTACTGCCTCATTTTTCATTTTTGGGTGAACTATACAGCACCATATGCTGAAGCATGGATCTGAATATGAACATGGCAGTTATGTATTCAGTGCTGGGTGGTAGCTTTATAATCACATAGTATTCAGACCTTATTTTGACCTAAAATGTTTACCCTGAATCCCCCTGAAACCTTCATTTAATGTTTCAGTAATTTAACAACAAACACACAAATACACACATACTCATGTCATTTTCAGTGTTGTAAAGTATCGAATTACAACTACTCAAATGACTGTAATTGAGTAGTTTTTCTCAGGAATTGTAATTTACTAAGCAGTTTTAAAAATGTGTACTTTTACTTTCCTTTGAGTACATTTTTAGAGAAGAATTGGTACTTTTACTCCACTACTTTTCTTCAACCTGCAGTCACTACTTTATTATTTCCTGTCTATGGGGATTAGAAAAATCCGTCCTGTGATTCCTGTCCAATCAGATTGCACACAGAAGGTAAATCACATCATAATGAATGACCTCAAGACATGGGAGATTTATAATTGCAGGAAAATGTTTGGAAGCATTAAAAGTGTCCAAGACATCCAAAATCTTTACACGTATTGACCAGAGACTGTTTAGATGCATGTCACTGATGAGAAGTTGATGGATGTTTACTGTGTCATAACTGAAATGGCCTTAAACACCCAGCAGGCACAAGACATGACGTCAGATTGACGTTGTACCCCAACGTTGTTGGACGTTGAATTTTGTATGGAAATGAAAATCGGGTGGACATCAGAACCCAACATCAGGCCGACGACGTCAATGTCCAACGTCCATCCTAAAATCAACCAAATATCAACATCTAATGATGTTACAGCTTGACGTTGTGTGGACGTTACCACTATGACGTCTATAAGACGTTGGATTTTGGTTGCCATACCTGACGAATAAATGTCAGTCATTGACGTCAATATGACGGTGGTTTAACATGTTGGCTCAATGTTGGATTTTGGTCACTTTCCAACACAACCTAAAATCAACCAAATATCATCAAAATAACGTTGTCCTTAGACGCTGGCAAGACATTGAATTTTGGTCACCTGACATCACAGCCTAAATCTAACCTATTATTAATGTCTTATGACGTTGTGTGCCCGCTGGGCAATAACTAAATGCACTACAAAATGTTAATGGGGCAGCATGGTTGCTCAGTGTTTAGCACTGTTGCCTCACAGCAAGAAGGTCGCTGGTTTGAGTCCTGGCTGGACCAGTTGGCATTTCTGTCTGGAGTTTGCATGTTCTCCCCATGTTCGCGTGGGTTTCCTCTGGGTTCTTCGGTTTCCACCACAGTCCAAAGACATGCGGTATAAGTGAATTGAATAAACTAAATTGGCCGTAGTCATGTGTGGGAGTGAATGAGTGTGAATGGATGTTTCACAGTACTGGGTTGCAGCTGGAAGGGCATCCACTGTGTAAAACATATACTGGATAAGATGGCTGTTCATTCCGCTGGGGCGACCCCTGATAAATAAAGGGACTAAGCCAAAGGAAAAGGAATGAATGAATGAAAAAAACTGAAACATTCATTCATTTATTCATTCATGCCATTTGTCTGTATGTGAACACACTTATTTTATATTCATTCATTCATTCATTTTCTTGTCGGCTTTGTCCCTTGCGGGGTCGCCACAGCGGAATGAACCGCCAACTTATCCAGCACGATTTTACGCAGCGGATGCCCTTCCAGCCGCAACCCATCTCTGGGAATTTCCACACACACATTCACACTCATACACTATGGACAATTTAGCTTACCCAATTCACCTGTACTGCATGTCTTTGGACTGTGGGGGAAACCGGAGCACCCGGAGGAAACCCACACGAACCCAGGGAGAACATGCAAACTCCACACAGAAACGCCAACTGACCCAGCCCAGCCGAGGTTCGAACCTGCGACCCAGCGACGTTCTTGCTGTGAGGCAACAGCACTACCTACTGCGCCACTGGGTTGCCACTTATTTTATATATATATATATATATATATATATATATAGTTGAAGTCAGAATTATTAGCCCCCCTTTGAATTTTTTTTCTTTTTTAAATATTTCCCAAATAATGTTTAACAGAGCAAGGAAATTTTCACAGTATGTCTGATAATATTTTTTCTTCTGGAGAAAGTCTTATTTGTTTTATTTCATCAAGAATTAAAGCAGTTTTTAATTTTTTAAACACCATTTTAATGTCAAAATTATTAGCCCCTTTAAACTATATATTTTTTCCGATAGTCTACAGAACAAACCATCGATATACAATAACTTGCCTAATTACCCTAACCTGCCTAGTTAACCTAATTAACCTATTAAGCCTTTAAATGTCACTTTAAGCTGTATAGAAGTGTCCTGAAAAATATCTAGTAAAATATTATTTACTGTCATCATGGCAAAGATAAAATAAATCAGTTATTAGAAATGAGTTATTACAACTATTATGTTTAGAAATGTGTTGAAAAAATCTTCTCTCCGTTAAACAGAAATTGGGGGAAAAATAAACAAGGGGGCTAATAATTCAAGGGGGCTAATAATTCTGACTTCAACTATATATATATTTCTATACATGATATAATTATTTATTCTACATCGTGTTGTTGATAATTAAGATTAGGTTTTTTCTTTTGTACAATACCAATATTGTACAAAATCAAGTCTGTAATATGTTTTCTAAAAAGTAATCTAAAGTTAAGTTCTATTGTCAAACTTATTATCTAAAATGTGTAATCTAATATATAACATTGCTGTAATTTTGTTGTGTAATCGCTATTCAGTAAAGAACTACAACTTGTACGTAATCTTCCAGCAGTGAATGTATTCTAGCTCTCTGCAGAGAGGGTGGATTTGGGGTAAAGGCTTGAGCTGACCATGTGATAAACTTGCTTTTCACACAGAAACGCTCTCTCTCTCTCTTTTTCTCTCTAGTTGGATTCAGACAAATTTAATACGTGGACATACACTCAAGAAAACAAAAATGCCAGTGGCATCTGCCAGCTCTGACTCAGGTAAGATGCTTTATTTTAACGATTTACTGAACGCAAGCTCTGTTACCAGTCTGAAAACCTTGTTAGTCCACAAAAGCATTTTGTGAAATAATGAGGAGAAAGTCAGTGACAGTAACAAGCCAGTCAGCCATTTTTTTTTTGGCTGAAACCTCACAATAAACCAGGATTAAATGTTTGAGCTTCGCTGAGCATCCACACATCCGCCAAGCTTCAAACTTTAGCTTTCATCGGAGAGACACTCGAGTCAATATCATTGCATTTCTCTGGACAGCTTCACAGAAAGAAATCAATGCATTGTTCTGTTATGGTGTTCTTTTGTTGAAGAAAACAGAGAGATGATCACTGTCCTCCTGTACTGAAGCTATTCTGAGAACAGGGGAGTTGCTGTGGAGAAGGGCTGATGAAAAACCATGGTGAAGAGACTGGTATCTGAACATAAGATTTAGAGCTTACAGCAGTTACACTTTTTTGAAGATGGTGTAGAAGCAGATGATGAAAAATGTATGAATGAATTAAAAATAATTGAATGTAGTGCCTGAAAATGAAAACTCATACATTCATTTACTTTTCGGCTTAGTCCCTTTATTAATCCGAGGTCGCCACAGCGGAATGAACTGCCAACTTATCCAGCACGTTTTTATGCAGCGGATACCCTTTCAGCCGTAACCCATCTCTGGGAAACATCCACAGACACTCATTCACTAAGGACAATTTAGCCTACCTAATTCACCTGTACAGCATGTCTTTGGATTTGTGGGGGATACCGGAGCACCCGGAGGAAACCCACGCAATCGCAGGGAGAACATGCAAACTCCACACAGAAATGCCAACTGACCCAGCTGAGGCTCGAACCAGCGACCTTCTTGCTGTGAGGCGACAGCACTACCTACTGCGTCACTGAAAATGAAAACTACACTGTAAACTAAATATTACAGTAGACATCATCAGATGAGCGCTGATGCCTATTAATATTCATCAGCTTTGATTTTTTTACAGTGTAGCTGTACATCAAGCACCATAATACAATTTGTGCGTTATTTGACATTTGAACTGGATCTGTTTTCTCGAGGATGGGAATGTGTTTGAAATTAATTATTGAAAACAGTATTTGACCTCTGTTTAGTGCCTCTAATGCTGTAGTCAATAGACAACTATTAATTATTTTATTTACTTCTGTAAACTACTGATAACAATTCTTTCAAATTTTGAATTATTTCTGAAAGATCACGTCACACTGAGTTAATGGCTATAAATTAAAGCGCTCCAATTTTGTCCTTTTAACAAGATGTAAAAGAAGTCTTGTGTATCTTGTAATACTTATCAGATCAGATTATACCCAGTCGAGAGGTTTCTAGTATTAAGCTGTAGAACAAAATGATATAAAAATAGTTTTATACCAGCAGCCATTAGACATTTAAATAAGGCATAGACTAAAGCAGAGGTGTTTCAGTGATTTGTATATTTTTAGATTGTTTTAAACATTTATTTTTGGGGGGGTGGACGCTTGAAGTGATTATTTATTTATTCTTTATAGGTGTTCTTATGTTTATGTTTTATGTCTTAATGTTCATTTGTTGTTGTTACTATGTGAGCTTTTTTGTGTGGCACTGTTGTGGGATGAAGACTCTTGACTGCAAGCCAAATCTACCTTCGGGTATAAATAAAGTAACCAACCAACCAACCAACCAACCAACCAACCAACCAAAAATGTCAATTTTTGGGTCAGAAGGAATTGTAGCTGTTTTTGCTTCTGTGTCTTTAAATGAAAATGAGCCGGTCTCTCGAGATATTTTGTTTCAGAGAAGGATAATCAGATCAGATGTCAGGATAAACACAGCAAAATGTGTTTATCAGACATGATGAAACAGAGACCCACAGTCACAAATACCACAGTAAGATCAATGAGACACATACAAATGCAAAACGTGCTCGTGTTTAACAAGTTGTGCTGTTTTTGCTCATCTACTCACGCAAATGTGATAGGATGCCCACCAAATTGGTAAATATGCTGCTGTTTAGACACTAGAGCCCTGCCTTTGAGCCCAAGCCCGTCGAGACCTGACTTTTTTATGCTCCTAGGGCGGGGCTTCGGGCCAATTTTCACATCATAGCAAGCACGCATATCAGGCTTCGGGCCTGCTTTAGAAAAACATTTAAAAACAGTTCAATGACATCTAATGCGTGGGGTCCGGAAGCGCCAGTGATGCCTTGCGTATAGAGATTTTCAGCCAAGTGCAGTGGAGAACATAAAGAGAAAAATTGCCAATGGTTAACTTAAAACTATCAAACCGCTAGAGGAAAGACAAACGTCTGGTCAACTTTTTAAATAGTGACAACTTTAAATGATGAGCCAACTGGCTATGCACAATGCACAACTTGTTAAGTAGGTCGCACACCGGATGCGCCGCTCGGTGCCGCAACACGGTGTGCACATGACAGTTGAAAGTATCGCACACCCGACGTGCACATTCGCATGTTATTTAAAATGCAAGTATTCAGATGATGCTCTGTGGTACGGCAGAAATATGAACAGTGTCCTAAGTCGTGGCTGGGTGCTGTGGACTTGAGGCGCCGGTGTGCGTACCTTGATAGAAACCTATGTTTAGAATTTTAGAATGCATGGCGCTGCGTAGCGTGACGCGAGTCGCCGAGCGGCGCATCTGGTGCGCGACTCCCTTAAGTCCAGGGGCACCTGCAGGGTTTTATTCCAAGGTAAGCACAAATACAGCACCGCCCCACCCCGAAACAAATCATCCACCCGCACAGTGGTAGTGGACGGGCTTAAGCAAAAATAGAATTTGTATATTTTTCTTGGAAAAAATTTATTTTTAAAACAAATTTCGTATAGTGTGTCTCCTAGTTTTAATATATATATTGTGGTTGGTCAGTTATCTACTAGATAAAATAAATCAAGTCCGCTATATGCTTCAACAATGCCAAAACACAAACTGGGTTGTCAAATAAAATAATAATCTAGTCTAAATAAAGTTATATTCACAGAAATATTCACAGTTTTGGGCGACACTGTGGCGCAGTAGGTAGTGCTGTCGCCTCACAGCAAGAAGGTCGCTGGTTCGAACCTCGGCTGAGTCAGGTGGCATTTCTGTGTGGAGATTGTATGTTCTCCACGCGTTCACGTGGGTTTCCTCTGGGTGTTCCGGTTTCCTCTCACATTCCAAAGACATGCGGTACATGAGGTGAATTGGGTTGGCTAAATTGTTTGTAGTATATAAGTTTAAATGAGTGTGTATGGATGTTTCCCAAAGATGGGTTGTGGCCGGAAGGGCATGTGTTGGATGAGTTGGCGGTTTGTTCTGCTGTGGCGACGCTGGATTGATAAAGGGACTAAGCCGAAAAGAAAATGAATAAATGAATGTTCACAGTTTCAGAGAAGCCTATTTTAAGTTGTTTTCCTGTTGCGCCGGTCAATTACAGTTTAATTAATTTAATCTAGGGATCCTGATCTAAGGCTAGGGCTTAGATTTAAGGCCCATGCAGGGCTCTAATAGAGACGCATTATAGCCAAGTTACAGTACAAAATAAACCTCATTTGATGCCTTCAAACCGGGACTCCTGTTGTGTGATTGCACCATCCTCATTTATAGTTGTGTACACTATAGAGCTGTGCTGATTCCAGCAGAATTACAAAGCTCAAAAAGTATTTTTTGATTAAAAAAATAAGTGTAGGACTTACTGCTTCTTGAAGTGCAGCTGGATCACAGAGAGATATTTTAATCCCAGTTTCTTTGCAAATCCTGTCTTGTGGACATGTTTATACGTGTTAATACTGAAACATAGTAATACTGGCCTGTCAATCAATATCGGTGGATGTAGAAAATCACACTGATATGTCAAGTTGCAGTGGGCCTCAAAATGACTGGGATTTGGATCCTATTGTAATGTCAGTAAATAATAAAAAACTTGTGTTATATCACCAATATGACTGTGGACAGAGTATAGACAGAGATAGCTACACATAGTTCTGTCCAAACATTGATACATGATAGGCGCAGTCTTGTTTAAGCATAAAGAATTAAAATGAAATCTAAATTACAATTTCTTTTTTGACCATTAGTGGTTTTCTAATTTGAAATGAATGAGCTCTCAGTGCTGACCCGCAGTCATGAGAATACACACATTGTAATCTCTTACACAGCACAGAATCTTGGCTCAGAGCCGATACTTCCAGCTCTGTGATTGCACTGAATGGATTGTGCACACACACAGAAAAGAGACCAGCAGAACAAGAAAAATGAGGTGAACTTGCCATTTATGTGAATAACAAATGGGGCAACCTGGGAAAACGTTACAGTTATTCACAGGTTAGTGACCCAAAAGTTGAGTTACTCCCTCAGGGGCTGTGTGACTGTATTACCTGCCTAAAGATGTTTGTTTTTGACTTGGGTTATCTGTCCTCTGATGTCTACTTAATGACTTTTTGCAGAATGTAAAGTATGAGAAAAATGACTTTAGATCTCATTTATGCAAATAGTTACAGCACCATGTCATTGGAGGTGCAAAATTAGCTCCATATGATGGGTTAAATGAGACATGCTAAAACATGATTTGTGAGTCATATGGCAAAGATCTTTTTAATTGCGTAAGAAATGCCACATTTAGGGTGACTTAGAGTGTAGGAACAAATGGCATATCTTCAGGTACTTCTTTGTAGCTGCAGTTTAGGAGAAGGTTTACAGATTAATCCACCTGAGAGGAGTAAAGAGGGGGAAAGTTTTTGTAAAGTGACACACAGGTGTGACTATATGGTACAGTTTGACCAATTCATATATAATAAACAGAAGCAAATATAGACATCTTGGCTAAAACAAGACTAAATTTGGTCTGTGAGCGAAAATCTAATTGACATCTAGCAACAGTCCAAAAATAGACTAGTCATCCAATAAACAGGAATATGAAGTCTGTCTAATGTGTCTATTTGACAGCCTTTAGCCTTGTGTTAGCTAAGACATCAATATTTGGATGTCTATTAGATGTCTTTTAACCACATAATTGCTTGGTGGGTAATGATAATTCAGGGTTCCCTTGTTTGTAGGACACTAGATTTGAAACAGAAGTAACTTTTAATTATTCTTAACAGATCCGATTAGACTAAAATCTAGTAACTGTTTTAGACACTTGACTTCACTTTGCACCTGATATAGAATTTCATGAATCAGATCACAAGTGGGCAGCACTAAACACAGGTCTAAACATTAGAGGTGTGAACCTACACTGGTCTCACGGTTCGGTTCGGTTACGATTATCATGCCATCGATTCGGTTCAATATCTCGGTGCATCACGGCGCATTGACAATGCTTTCCATACACAGTTTTATATTTGGGGATGGGGGGCTGTCTGTATAAACACACACACACACACACACACACACATAGACACACAGCACGCTCTCTCCAATTCACACACATAGAGGCACACACAAACATAGACAGCACCAAACAAGCAACACACAGCATCACGTTCTTTCTCATCCACATAACTAAACACAGACACACATGTGCTTGCTCGCTCGGGAGCGATATTGTTAGATCGTCCGCTCCCGTTCAACTTACACCAGAGTTAACGACCGCTCCCGAGCTTTATTCGGAAATATATTACCGCGCCGCAAGAAATCTGGTCTGGTCCTGTGGCTTCCGCCGTACAGCCGCGGGAATGCAGACCTCTATCCAGAAGTATTGCTACAACAGCCGAGAGGAGAGGAAAAGTCACGCCAGCAGGTCAAATGGGCCACAGTGAGAGAGTGAGAGAGAGAAATAGAGTTTACTTTCATTCTCTCAATCGCAGTGAAATAGGGCTTCTGCTGTAAGTGTCAGTGAAAGACTTTCCAGAAAACACAAACGCAGTGAAATTGTGCACAGTTTCTGCGTTTTTAAGTGGTTGAAGGGTTGTAAATACTAGCGCTCGCCTCGCTCGCCATAGTAAGCTACCGCGACACAGTGTATATGAGATAAATGACGTCAGTACACAATAACCGGTTATGATTCTTACTGAACCGATACCGAATTGTCCGCGTCTGCATCGCGGTGCACCGAAGAAACAATTAAATTTGACACCCCTACTAAACATAGTGTAAAATATTTTACTTTTGAAATTTAAATGTGTACTTTGTCCAATTCCAGAGGTAAATGCACATGTTGTTGAATGCATTTGAACAGCATCAAAAAAACAACAACAACTGCTCCCTGTCTACTTACCGAATATGTGACCAATGTGATTGTTAAGGGGCATGTTGTGAGAAATCATGACAAAAAAAAACTAAACTTAACTAAAACTAAAAAAAATGAATTCACACTTTCTAATAAAGCAAACTGATTATGAATAAATGTAACTGTAGTAAGTGCAGTTGCCTTCCACATGCTTTATTTTCTTTATTTGCTTTCCCGTTTGCTTGTAAAACATGCAACCCAGCCTCATTGGAAATACATACCTCAGCCTACATTTTTGTGAAACGTTGCTCAGGGCACACGTCATTTCATGTTTCAAATGACAAATCCACTAGAGGGCACTGTCTACATTTTTGCGAATCTGAAATGTGTTAGTCAGGGCAGGGGTTTTAAAACTTTTAGGACACACGACCCCCCAAGTTTGTCCAATTTCCCCCAGGCACCCCTCCCCTGACCCAAAGCTATGCATGTGCAAACATCATTCACATTTTACTTGCTGCGTTTAAAGTGCGTAGCATTAATTACATTGAAACAGAAATATATAGCTTGCTTGGTTTAGTGTGATGACTGAGCCTTTTTCTGTGAGGACAACATGCTAATCTGTGGTTGGATTCCTGACACGACTAACCGTAAATCATCTTCCACTGTCAATAAATGTGAGTCATAGACTACTTGCTTTTGATGTACGTACATACAGAAAATGCTGGTTGTCAAGTATTCTGGGGAACAATACTTTAATACGATTTTAATACGATTAAGACAATACTCTGAAGAGTCTACCATGTAAACAGTGATTTTTGATTACTTTAATCCGACTAAAGTCATAATTGAACTAAACTATAGGTGGGCATAGATTATTTTTTTTTATTATTACTAGATTAATCTCGGAATTAATCTAGATTAATCTAGATTAAAATGGCTCATTTGAATTCTGCCAAAGGCATTCAGAATATGTGTGCTACCCAAATAATAAGTCTTTGAGAACGGGTTTCTCAAGCCAGGTGGCGCATTAGACCAGGGGCTCATCTCCTGTTTCCAAAATGCATCACAAACTGCTTGAGAAACTGTTCTACTATGATAATTGGTGATGAAAATAAATGATGTTCAATAAGATGTACTTGTGTTTACTAACTGTTTATTCAGTTAAGCATGAATTTTGAACTTCAATTCAATTCAATTCATCTTTATTTGTATAGCGCTTATACAATGTAGATTGTGTCAAAGCAGCTTCACATGGAAGATTATAGTGAATTGAAACAGTGTCAGATCAGTTTTCAGAGATTAAGTTCAGTTCAGTTCAGTTCAGTTCAGTGTGGGTTAATAATCACTACTGAGAGTCCAAACACTGAAGAGCAAATCCATCGATGCGCAGCTCTACAGATCCCGAACCATGCAAGCCAGTGGCAACAGCGGCGAGGAAAAAACTTCACCAATTGGCGAAAGCGAAGATTTAAAAAACCTCGAGAGAAACCAGGCTCAGTTGGGCACGACCATTCCCCTATGGCCAAACGTCTTGTGCAGAGCTGCAGTCTAGGTGCAGCACGGTGGACCTCGGCGAAGACTCGTCTGTCCTTGGAGCATCACAGGAATCAGTCTCATGCTCTCACTCCACGATGACCACCACAGCAGGATACGGCCTGGTCCAGAAAACCTTGGGATCATCTCGTCGCTGGTCTTGGATCGCATCAGTGGCGCTGCATAGTCTGAGGGCCTCAAGATGAGTACCCCCAGGTGGAAATACAGAATAAGGAGAATAATTAGCGTAGCTGCTGTTCATAGTGTATAAAAACAAGAAGCAAAATGCTGCGTGGGGCACATCATGCATCATACCGCTATGTAATGCATTGAGTGTATGCTTTGCTAAAAAGATAGGTCTTTAATCTAGTTTTGAAGAGTGAGAGTGTGTCTGAGCCTCGGACATTATCAGGAAGGCTATTCCAGAGTTTAGGGGCTATAAATGAGAAGGCTCGACCTCCTTTACTCGACTTTGATATTCTAGGTACTACCAGAAGCCCTGAGTTTTGAGATCGGAAAGAGCGTGTTGGATTGTAGCGAGACAGGAGGTTGGTTAGATAAGCAGGAGCTAGATTATGTCTGTAGGCCTACATGTAGGCCTACATAAGCTCCAAACAGCGATTTTTGATTACCTTAATCTGACTAAAGTCATAACTGAACTAAACAGAAATGGAATTAAGACATGTGGAGTATGCAGATATTAGTGGCATTATTGAAGTAAACACCGCAATCAAACTTTTACCGTCATGTAGGACTTTTCGCCTTATTTACCGACAAGATCCACACAAGCGGTTGTCAGTAAAGGACCGCACACACACACACACAAACACACACACACACATGGAAGATTTTTTCTTTCCATTTGGCGTGCGTTATTAAATTCCATAACACTCTAACCAGTCCTTACTTCTTATTTGCGTCTAATACCCCAGCTTGTCATGGCGTTAAAGTGAAACTGCGGAACTGCAGTTAAAGTCAGGCATCCTGCTGATTTGATTCAGAAGGGCACTTTTTTGTCAGACGGCTCACTGGTCAGGTATACTGCGTTTAAAGTCGAAAAATTAAAGATGAAACACCCAAAACTACATGAGACTCTGCAGGAAACGTGAATAGCCTGGTGACGCAACATTCAAAAAGCACTTCACGTAACACCTTAATTATATTATTGGCAAATAACTATTACTGATGTCCATGTTAACGTAGTCAGAATGTCTTCAAAGTAATTGAAAGATCCAGAAGGGCATCCTGCTGATTTGATTCAGAAGGACAATTTTTTTGTCAGACGGCTCACCGGTTTTACTTTCATTCACAGTCATTAATTTTAAAAAGCACTCAGTCCATTTTATTTGTATATATTTTACTGGAACGCATTAACTCTACAGGTGCCTGATAGTTAGCTGTGAAACTAGCGTTAATCAGATTCACTCTAGTGAATGCATAACACTCGTCATCATAATTTACTCGAGTGCACACCTCAAATTCTCGCACCCCCCTTAATAGGTGCTGGCGCCCCCCTAATGAGGCGCGCTCCACAGTTTGAAAACCCCTGGCTTAGGGTACATTTCGTTATTTGTTTGTGATACACGTGATTCTTGTGCACATTCACAAGAAAGCAGGGCTTGTCGTACAGATCACCATCAAACCACTGACTGCAAACCTTCCCCAAACCCAACCAATGGTGTTTTTAAAAGCAACCATGAGAGAAAAGTGCACTGCGACCAGGTCATTCTACTTTGATTATGCATTGCTTTTAGCTGTTTTGTGGAATTGATCTTTACTGAACTTGGATCCGAGTTCTTTGCATCACCATACAAAAACTAAGCTACTGAGCACAACAGACCACACTAGAAAAGTTGTCCATTTGGAGATACTGTACATAGGTGAGGCAAATATAATCGATTACCAATCATAGAATCATTAAGTTGTGTTGTGTTATTTGTTTAGTGTTGTGCAAATAACTGCACAAGAATAATCCTTTATTCGTCAATAATATGTCCCTGTAAATATCCTTAGTGTGAAAAGCAACAAATGTTGTTGACATACTGCTACATAGCGTTCATTTTATCTGGAACTGCAGTCAAACCTTGTTCATATATGTAGGCTGAGGCTGAAGTTTTTCCAATAAGCCTGTGTTGAAACCATAAGACTTGTGCTTGCCATTCAGCACTGCTGCTAAAGTGATGTAGAGCATGACAAAATACAAGGAAAAGATCTCAATGAAGAATCATAAATGGCCACAAAAGCTTCACTTATTAATATCAGGTAGAATGTACCTCGACTTGTTATTGAATATCTGAGAATGCATGTAATACCAGGTGGATTCAGGGCCTTATATGCTGTAGTATCGTATACAGCAGGCCTTTCTGTATTGTGGTCTGCTGAGGGAGCAAATACCATTTCAGCAAATTCTAAGCACTTAAACATGCTGATCCAGAAGGCCTGCTTGATTGCTCACTGAATGAAGTGGCAAAATGGTGCTTGAACAGATTGTCTTGAGCTGATAAGGTGGACAAGACTGTCCTGGGTCTGGACAGGGGGACATTAGTTGTTAAAACCTGTTGTTGGTCAGTGGCAGCAGCATGGACATCTTCCTGAGCAATGGAAAGAGCTCATTCAACTTTCCACTTAGCTTGTGAACAGTGACATTCAGTACTTTGCATCATGATAATTAGGACCCACTGGCTTTCCTTCACTCGATTAGCTAAAGAAACTGTTTTCCTTGTCATTACTAAAGTGTCAGTGTCATCCAGTGTCCTCATTTAACTGTCTAAAGGATACAAGCCTCAAATCTCCACAGTCGACACTTGTAATAATGAGGTCTAGTTAGCCATAAGTAAACACTAGCTGCCAACATTGTGACAACTAACAGATCATACAGCGTGGCTTACTGCTTTACCCTGCTGTCAGAACTGTACGCACTCTCCACACTGTTTTGTTGTTTGGTTTTGTATTTATTATTCCAAGGTTTGGATTTACACAGTGTTTATGTTTGCACTTTAACACATTGTGCATGATGAATATGCATTCATTTACAGTCTTTTGCACATTCGTTATTAAGGCAGTAGTCCTCCACATAAATATAAATAAATCGTGCTCTGTGATGTCACACTGAACAGAAATGTACCAGCAGTGTGCAGTAGAATTACAGTGATTATCTTGGGGTTGTTTACAGATTAACTGTAATAGAGTAATGCCCACAGTACCAGCCTGGTGCTTAAGTTGTCAGAATACATGAATATGTAATGCAGTCATATTTTCGCTGTAACTGCTCTCATTTAATGTTTTTAGGCCAAAACTTTGGAATTTAGATTTAAATTAAACAATGTTTACATGTGCACGAATAATGTGATTATTTGTTTATATTTCTCACTGTCGGGCGACGCAGTGGCGCAGTAGGTAGTGCTGTTGCCTCACAGCAAGAACGTCGCTGGGTTGCAGGTTCGAACCTCGGCTGGGTCAGTTGGCGTTTCTGTGTGGAGTTTGCATGTTCTCCCTGCGTTCGCGTGGGTTTCCTCCGGGTGCTCCGGTTTCCCCCACAGTCCAAAGACATGTGGTACAGGTGAATTGGGTAGGCTAAATTGTCTTTAGTGTATGAGTGTAAATGAGTGTGTGGATGTTTCCCTGAGATGGGTTGCGTCTGGAAGGGGGTTCATTCCGCTGTGGCGACCCCAGATTAATGGAGGGACTAAGCTGACAAGAAAATGAATGAATGAATTTCTCACTGTCGTTATTCACGTGCCTTAAGGGGGTCGCACACCGAATGTGCCGCTTAACAACACACCGTGCCATGCCACGCATTGCCATGCATTTAAGAGCTAACATAGATTTCTATTAGGGTACGCACACCGACACCGCAAGTCGATGGCTGTCTGCGGCGACCAGCTACAACTTAGGGCACTGTTCTTATTTCTGCCGTGCCACAGAGCACCATCTGAATAGTTTTTAAATAGCATGCGAATGTACGCGTTTGGTGTGCGATACTTCCAACTGTCATGTGCGTGCCGTGTAGCGGCGCATCCGGTGTGCAACCCCCTTTAGCATACTTCATAGCATAGATTTAACATTTTCAAACCGGAACTTTGTTTGCGTGATTAAAGCATTTTCGCTTATAGTTGTGTACACTCAGTGGTGTAAAGTAACAAATTACAAATACTCAAATGACTGTAATTGAGTAGTTTTTCTCAGGAATTGTAATTTACTAAGTAGTTTTAAAAATGTGTACTTTTACATTTCCTTGAGTACATTTCTAGTGCTGTATTGTTACTTTGTACTTCCACTACTTCCTTCAACCTGCAATCACTACTTTATCTTTTCCTGTCTATGGGGATTAGAAAAATCCGTCCTGTGATTCCTGTCCAATCAAATCGCACAGAATCACACAGAATCACATCATAATGAACTACCTCAAGACATAGGCAATTTATAATTTCTTTATAATTTCAGCAAACTGTTCAGCAAACCATTAAAAGTGTCCAAGAAGATGTCCAAAATCTTTACACGCATACCCAGAGACTGTTTAGATGCATGTCACTGATGAAAAAATGACGGATGTTTACTGTATGATGACGAAAATGGCCTTAAACACCCAGCAGGCACAAGACGTCAACATGACGTCAGATTAACGTTGTACCCCAACATCATGGGAATGTTGAATTTTGTTTGGAAATAAAAATTGGGTTGACGTCAGAACTCAACATCAGGTCGGCGTCAATGTCCAACGTCCAACCTAAAATCAACCAAATATCAATGTTACAGTTTGATGTTGTGTGGACATTACCACTATGACCTCTATCAGACCTTGGATTTTGGTTGCCATACCTGATGAATAAATGTCAGTATTTGACATTAATATGATGTTGGTTTAAGATGTTGGCTCGACGTTGGATTTTGGTCACTTTCTAACACAACCTAAAATCGACCAAATATCAACGTCATTTGACATTGTACATCATTTGACAAAATAAATTTGTCATTAGACGCTGGCCAGACATTGAATTTTGTTCACCTGACATTCCAACCAAAATCGAACCTAATATTAACGTCTTATGACGTTGTGTGCCTGCTGGGCAATAACTAAATGCACTACAGAATAATACGTTTACACACATCCACAAATTACATGTAAATGCATCAGCTTTTTACAGCGTAATACTCACTACTTACTACTCTTGAGTACTTTTGAAAGGGCTACTTTTTACTCATACTTTGAGTAATATTTACAACAGATACTTTAACTCTGCTTGCACTACATTTTTAGGCAAGTAATGGTACTTTTACTTAAGTATGACTTTTCAGTACTCTTTCCACCACTGTGTACACTATGCAGCTGTGCATTACAAAGCTCAAAAAGTACAGTTTGGTCTTTGGTCAGAAGGACAATAACTCAATAACAATAACAATTAAGGGTGCTTTCATTTCTGCCTCATTTAGTTTAGTTACAACATACCAGAGTTCGTTTGCATTTTGGTGCGGTTCATTTGGGTAGGTGTGCAAGCAGCAATCATATTGGGTGCACACCAAAAGCTGACTATACAACCATATTGAGACCTGCTCTAAGAGGTGGTCTTGGTAAGATTTCAAACAATTCCTGGAGTTCTTAGTCTGTGGTGAGAATGTGAACCGACCTAAACTCACACAAATGCAAAAAGTGCTTTGCTCTTTGGACTAAACTAGCTGCCATAGTCAGCTGTGACATGCATTCTGGAATGAGAAAAGGTTTTTTGGCACTTTAGCGCAGCTTGTGGTTACACATAGAGTTGTGAGGAGGTCCATACTGCCTGCTGACTTTTCCTCCACCCTTTGATTACTTCCGTGTGTTGTGCATGTGAGTTTCCTGGTTAATTCTGACCAATCAAAATGCAGTTCAGGAAATTTTTCTAGCCAACCAAGGATGTGTATGTAGTCACGTGACTGCTTTTTGAGTTGTTTCAACTGGTTCAGTTTAGAGCAGTCAATCTGGTGTGAACTGTGAACATTTTCTTGCTCTGTTAAACATCATTTGGGAAATATTTAATTAATAATGGGGGGCTAATAATTCTGACTTCAACTGTATAAATTAGATTTTTTATTTTTTGGATTTCAGATCTACGTTTTAGTTTGTTTGTTTGTTTCATAAGTTCACACTTAGCTGATGATTGATTATAAAGCTTGTTTGGCATGCTGTCCCAGGAGAGAGGCCTGAGCTCATAAGATCCTCGAGCCCGGGGCTCCCTCCCAATTGCAGGGCGAGAGGAGTGTTTGAGCTCAGGTAGATCTCGAGAACTCCCCTGCTGTAGTAGCTAATAAAAAGATAAGGATTGCTCTTAAGGGATAACTACTTACTAGGAGCTATGGTGCCGATTTGTATTAGTCAACTAACTTCAGATGCATGTTTTTGGATGGTGGGAGGAATCCGGGGAACCCGGGGGAAACCCACGTGAGCACGGGGAGAACGTGTAAACTCTGCACAGAAATGTCGGCTGGCTTGGTAAGGACTAGAACCAATGACGTTCTTGCTTTTAGGCGACAGTGCTAACGACTGGGCCACTGTGCCCCCCATCTAGGAAAGGAGGAGGAGTAGGTGTGGAAGGGGGGATTCTTCAAAACGAAGATGGCTGTTATATGGAACTTAGGGTATTTATAGTGGCTTAGGAATCGTCTGATTGGTGAATCATAAATTGAATAATGTGGGACCATCCGCAAGCAATCATAAGCACGTAATCCTCTCGAAATTAGTTTACAAATAAACTTCACTTGTTGTTTTAATTTTACTAATGTGTAAAAACAGTAATTTAAAAAAACACACTTTTTCATTGTTTCCTTTTTTTCAGTGAAGGTTATCTCAGAGAAACACATCTCACAAGAAATGAGATGTGTAAGAGATACTGTCGAGAATCTACAGTGTTTTCTTACAGTCAACTGAGATCTGAGATTCATAAATAGACATCTTCATTCACTGACAATGTAATTTCATAGGAGAAACGTTTAAGAAAATTGGATTGTATGTGTTCCCTCCATCTTCTGCGTTGTCTCCTCTTATTAGATCTCTGCATTTAGTTTTGTGCTTTCTCAGTGGGTCTGTCAGGCATTGAGAGAGAGCGATGGGGAGGAGGCTGGAATTCTCTGGCAACCTGTGTATCTGAAATCTGCGCTTTTACAGTCGGATAGTAAGAAATTAGGAGGCAGAAAGCAAAGGCGCCCAGTCGTTTCAAACTACCTTATAAAGTGAAGAGGGAAGACGAAAACAGGAAGATCAAGAAGGCTGGGAGAAAGCAGGCAAGAAAGGGAAGATCTGAAGGGACAAGTGAGAGGAAGAATGAGAGGTGGGGAGGCTTTCTGGTAATCGATGCTGACGTCAAAGGGAAAAAGTGAACGAGCAGAAAAGAGGAAAGGGACGCGTGTGAATTAGAGGCAGGAAAAAGAGGTTTCAGAGAGATTGAACTATGGCTGGGAGTCTCTATAACAGATTGTCCCTGGAGGAGATTGGATCGATCAGATCTCTGGAGAGTCCGGGAGGTAAGATGCAGAGCGTCAACATCACCTCAGCTCTTTAAAATCATGCTGTGATGTCACTGGAGGAATAGAGACTTCAGTGTTCATTGTGTTTTTGCACTGTAATGATGAATGTAAATAGTGTCACAAGCCATCATCATTTTATTGTAGTAGATGATAACAGATGATAGTATGATTTAAAAAGCTGTTTCAAAATAGTATATTTATAAAAGTTGATTAAAAGATTTTCATACTTTTTTGTGCAGTAAAGCCATCTGGTAACAAAAACAATCAAGACTACATTGATTACATTTTACTATCTGTGGTTTTATTGTCTTTACTTGGTAAAATCAATTGTGATTACTTAAAGTAATTGCTCAACTCCTGGCAAACATACTATATACATTTGATAAGGATCAGGGTTATGTTTAAATCACTAAACCTAAGTAAAATGGTATTCGGTTTTTTTTATATACATTTGGCAGCCGTGTCTATTACATATTTGATTGGGTTTTTTTTTCATAATACACAGTACACAGTGCTATATTTTATGATTTTACCAGTATTTTTCAAGAATGCAATTTACTTCAACAGCACATTTTTGGTGTTTTATAATGGATATGATAATGCAATATAAAACAGAAAACAGAATAATAACTTATAATCAGTGGTGGAAAGAGTACTGAAAAGTCATACTTAAGTAAAAGTGCTATTACTCACCAAAAAATGTAGTGCAAATGGAGTAAAAGTATCTGCTGTAAATAGTATGTCAAAGTATGAGTAAAAAGTAGACCTATGAAAAGTACTCGAGAGTAGTGAGTAGTGAGTATTACGCTGTAAAAATCTGATGTACATGTATTTTGTGGATGTGTGTAAACGTAACATTCTGTAGTGCATTTAGTCATAAGACATCATAAGACGTTAATATTAGGTTCGATTTAGGTTGTGACATCAGGTGACCAAAATTCAATGTCTAGCCTGCGTCTAATAACAAAGTTATTTTGACATTCGATGATGACGTCAAATGACGTTGATATTTGGTTGATTTTAGGTTGTGTTAGAAAGTGACCAAAATCCAATGTCGAGCCAACATTTTAAATTACCGTCATATTGGCGTCAAATACTGACATTTATTCCTCAGGTATGACAACCAAAATCCAACGTCTAATAGACGTCATAGTGGTTACATCCACACAACGTCAAGCTGTAACATCATTAGACGTTAATATTTGGTTGATTTTAGTTTGGATGTTGGACGTTGATGTCGGCCTGACCTTGGGTTCTGACGTCAACTCGATTTTCATATCCAAACAAAATGCAACGTCCCCACGACGTTGGGGTACAACGTCAATCTGATGTCATGTTGACGTCTTATGCCTGCTGGGTGTTTAGGCCATTTACATAGGTCATCATACAGTAAACATCCGTCATCTACTCATCAGTGACATGCATAAACAGTGCTAAACAGTCTCTGGGTCAATGCGTGTAATGATTTTAAACATCTTCTTTTGGACCCTTTTAATGTTTTCAAACAGTTTGCTGCATTTATAATTGGCCCATGTCTTCAGGTTCATTATGATGTGATTTATCTTCTATGTGTGATCTGATTGGACAGAAATCACAGGACTGAATTTTTAGTCCCCATAGACAGGAAATAATAAAGTAGTGACTGCAGATTGAGGGAAAGTAGTGGAGTAAAAGTACCGATACAGCACTAAAAATGTACTAAAGGGAAAGTAAAAGTACACATCTTAAAAACTACTTAGTAAATTACAATACTTGAAAAAAAACTACTCGCTTACCACTGCTTATAATGTACATCAAAAGGACAGATCACACAAAAATTTAAATTTACTTACTATTTAGTCAAGTGGTTTCAAAACTTTTTGAGATTCTTTTTTTCTGTTAAACACTAAATATTAGGTCTGTAAGATATTGGAAAAATCTGGCATTGTGATATTTTGCTTTGCCACAATACACATTGCGATATGAATAATATTTCACCAGATGAATATAACAGGGTAGGGTTGCACCAGCTGTTCATAAGTCCTTTCTTAAAGTGTAACGTAAAGTCCACACTAGAGGTGCTTAACTACTAGCTGGTTTGTTACTAAATTTGTTCTCACTTCGGTTGCATCAAATGTTCTTAAGGCAAACCGTTGTTAGTAGGTCGTAAGCTCTCCGTAAACTCATGTGTAGTCGCATTGAATGACATAATATCCAATGAAAAGCATTTAAATCGTTAAACTGCTTTCAAATTCTGCAACTAATGCATATATATATATATATATATATATATATATATATATATATATATATATATATATATATATATATATATATATATATAACTTTCCTTTGAAAATGAAATGACAAATTACATTTTTAAAGTACATTATATTAGAGTCAGTCACTATAACTGTAGACTTCACAACTGTGTTAAACTACTTTTTTTAAATCCTACACATGAAAGAGAAAAAAGCAGGGAGAAAAACTCAGTCATCAAGAAATTCTTGTTTTAATTGATGGATACAATTAACACAAAACACTCCTTGAAACAAAATAAACTCTTCTTTCACAAACCGAAAAGAAATGCGAGATTTGGGAGGGAATTAAAGCTGTGAGTAGAGGGAGATCAATCTTCATTATTATCACGAGCTCCTCAATGTAAACTAATCTCATCGTTGTCTCTCGTTATACATGGGGGGAGGCTGCAACACAAAAATATTTAATAGTAAGTTGTAACTTAATGTCCCTTTAAGTAAGTTTACCTTTTAACTTTTGTAAAAGTTGCAACCGGGCCCAGCTCTATTTGGAAAGATTTCATTCATTCAGATTGACTGGTATGATCAAGTCTTTGTCTATCCAGTGCTTCTGCATAAATTATAATGAATTACAAACAAAATAAATAAATAAACAGCGCTTTTTTGTTGTTTGTTTATTTTTTTCTGGGGAGTTTAACAGTGTTCACATACAGAAATTGAACAATCAAATGTAAAATAACATCATCCAAGGATAAATAATAAAATAATAGCATCTTTATCTTTTAGGGCCCTATCATACACCCGGCGCAATACAGCTCAAGATGTGTTTTCACGAGGTGTTGCTAGTTTCAGATCATGCAACCCTAATTTTCTTGTTTTCCGCCACGTTGGTTAAATATCAAATCCATTTACGCTTTGTGGACTCATGGGTGTTCTGGTCTGGAAAAGAGGTGTGTTAAGGCGCATTGTTGGTGCGTTGCTATTTTGAGGAACTAAAATAGACTGTTTAATAGACCAGCTGATAGCAGGTCTAAAGTCCAGCGCAGAGCACGTCAGTTGTTCGCCTCGCTTACACATTGCTTTAAACATACAGCATGTAGAGCAATACAAAAATATCTTTCTAAATAAAAAAAGAATTAAAGGATTAAATTGTTACAAAAATTATTATTTTCTATAAACATAAATACCACTGCCTTCATGCCTTCTTCATCTTGGGGGGCTTTTTTCAGTTTATTCATGACAACTTGTTTTTGTATGTTATTATTATTGGCAGTATTATTTATTATATGCATATTTATATTTGTTTTATTAACAACAAGCTTAGATTTGTCCACCTGTCAGGTTTTAGACCATATGGGGCATAGGACATGTGTTTGGATATAACTCAGTTTTTTGACCACACGTCGTTATTGTTGTTCATTTATTCGTTTGCTGGAAATTAGAACTGAATTTAGAAATAGTTTTGAAACAAATCTTTGTGGTTAAAAAATGAAATTAATTATGTAGGCTAATCCATGTCTTCAGTGGAGAGCATACAACACCGTTTCCTTATCCACAAAAGAGTAAAAGTGAAAGTAAAGGCTGAATGGATTAGGCTCATTATCCTCATGCTGCAGATGCAGTTTAACTGTTTTCTTAATTGTTTTGAAGTGTTCAGTTTTTCCACTTACAAAGTTGGCATAACGCAACTGACTCTTAAAGGGAATGGAAGATGACACTCTGATTGGTTTATTCTTAAAACACACCTATAACTCATTAAGAGAATAAGCACAACCCTGTTAGACCATGCGCCGCGGCGCACAGCGTATTTTCTCATCTTTAAAATTGCAAAAGTAGATTCAGACACGCCTTTAATGCTTTTGGGCCCTGCGCTTCAGATTTTGCGCCTTGACCATTAAAATAGAGCCCCTAATCTTTACTAAATAATCTAATTCTGTGATGTGACTATTGCAGATCTACACATTGCGATATCCATGCTCAAACCATATACAGCAGTGGCGGCTGGTCAATAGAGGGCGCTGGGGTGCCGCCCCCTTCAAGTTAGACCCCTTTAATATGTTAATGTTTATTATCACAAATATTAACAAAATAAATTGATTTAATTATAACATTCTAACATTTATTGTAGTCATACTAACATTTATTGAAAAAAAAAATGTATGAACAATATTTTTTCCTATGTGTGCAAGGCGCCGGACTAATGGGTGTCTATGTAGGTACACGAACTTTTGCAATGCACGTGATATGGCGATAAGCTCTAATTGGCCTGTTTTAAATTGTCTTTGGGGCGCAGCGCTCTGCGTCCCGAACCCTCCCATTTTTGTTGTTAGAACGAATCATATTTGTTTTTATATGATTGGCCTTATGTGATTGGACCATTTTCACCAAAGAGCTTAGAATGCAATTTCTCGAGATGAAGGAAAATTCTGTTGTATCTTTGCAAAGATATCCGTTCACAAGGCGTTTGGATGAAGAAAAAAAAAATCAAGGAGCTTGGACCAGATAGACCTTCCTTGCAAATTCACCAGTAGTCAAGTGATCGCAAGCGCGTGTATATTCTGGGCTTTTTCCAGCACTTGTTATGACAAACGGAGTGTGATGTACTGTAAGTCATGCCTTTTACTGTTTTCCGTGTTTGCTGTTTCAAACAGCATGACGCAAGAGAGGCTGAATGCATTGGCCATGCTGTCAATAGAGAAGACACTGGTGACTGAGATGACTGACTTTAACCAAAAGGTTATTGAGAAATTTTCAAGCCAGAAAAAAAGGAGAGCGTAATTTATTTTCAAGTAGTGCTACTGGCCAGTGATTAGGCATCATTTGTGTGTGTGTGTGTGTGCGTGTTTACTGATTATCTGGATTACGTCATTACTGATAATAAACCCAAATTGAACTAAAATGAACTGATTTGTGATGCATTTATTGTATGCTTTAGTCATATTTTAGTTTTTTGATGCATCACCTGAAAAATGCCTTTTACACTCTTACTTTACCAACAGTTAGATTGTAAAGTAAGAGTGTAAAAGCCACACGCACACACATTTTTTAACACCAGCCGCCACTGATATACAGTATTGTTCAGTCCTACTAAATATATTAGATATTTTAAAGAAAGCTAAAAAACTACCATGGAAGTAAATGGTTACAGTTTTTACAGTTCTTCAAAATATCTTCTTATGTGTTAGAATTTACATTTTTAGGTAAACTATCCCTTTAATTGTGTTTTAATGTACAACTGATTAAATTTAAGACCTTTTGGATGCATTAATACATTCTTACATTCTGGGTGTGTTGAAAATCTTTCTTTAAATTTGTTTATTTTTCTCTAGCAGAGAGAGTGTGTGTGTGTGTGTGTGTGTGTGTGTGTGTGTGTGTGTGTGTGTGTGTGTGTGTGTGTGTGTGTGTGTGTGTGTGTGTGTGTGTGTGTGTGTGTGTGTGTGTGTGTGTGTGTATGTGTTTTTGTGACATATCAGCACACAAACCCATATAATGACATGGGTATGACTTAGGTATTACAAAAAGCAGGTGAAATATGAGGACATTGGTGACGTCCTCACTTCTCAAAAAGCTTATAAATCCCACAGGATGAGTTTTTTCAGAGAGTAAAGCTGTACACTGTCTCCTGTGATGGTTGGGTTTAGGGGTAGGGTGGGGTGAGGGCAATATACCCACTTTTCACAAAAACAAACGTGTGTGTGTGTGTGTGTGTGTGTGTGTGTGTGTGTGTGTGTGTGTGTGTGTGTGTGTGTGTGTGTGTGTGTGTGTGTGTGTGTGTGTGTGTGTGTGTGTGTGTGTGTGTGTGTGTGTGTGCAGTGAAGGAGAGGTGACAAACCACTGTCCAATTAGCTTTGTGCTTGAAAGCACATCCTGTGTTTGCTAGAGCTGCCTGGAGAGAATGAGTCTGACAACTTCCTTTATTTCCAGATTTCCTCTCTCTCTTTACTGCCTTTTTTTCCGAGGTACAAATACAAATGAAATATGTTCCATCTCTTTACAGTAATTCAGTTTTCTAGGTCTTAAAGCCATATTATAGCACTTTTCTTATTCTCGATTTGAACTCTACTCCCATGGCTAACAATATATATTGATACAGTGACCTTCTTGGACAGAGTAAAGGCCGATTTATACTTCTGCATAAAGCACACGCGTATGGAACGGCGCAGCCTATGCGTGGACGCATAGCCCCTCGCCGTGGCCGTCGGCGACGTTGACGCGCACCTCTTAAAAAATGTAATGCATACGTGTAGCGCAAGCTCTGTGATTGGTCGGCTTGGTATCGCTGATGAGTGTGGGCGGAGGTGAGAGCCGCGCGCCCGATCAGTGTTGCCCGATGTACGATAATTATCGTATTTGTACGATAATTTCTACCTCTGTACGATCAATAATGTAAAAAATCCTATAATGTACGATAATTTCAGAATTTTATGGCATTTAAAATGAGTTTCATTGTAATCTTAGGGCTTCTATACTTATTGATTGCTGCATCTTGTGTCTGTGAGGAGAAGGTGGAGTTAGACACGTTTTCTATCCAATGACTAGTTTCTATCTCATCTTACGTTACATCTTCTCAGCCAATCAACGTGGAGAATAGCTCTCTCTCACGAGTTAACATTCCTGCTGCGCGCGGCCGTGGTTCAGTCAGTGGTTTTCAGGTTGAGGTCGGTCAAGTTTTATAAAGTAGTGCTGAAAAGGAAGGTGAGAAGGACAGGGAAGTTTGCCCTTGATGTTCTCGTTTTTTCCCCATTCAAATGCATCATGTGAACACGTTTTTCCAAAGTTAATCTCATCAAAACAAAGCCACGAGATCGGCTCATTACAGATCCTCTGGATGGGCTCGTGCACACCCTCAAACTTTTAAAAATTTGGGAGGATGCACTGCTTTTAAGCCAACCAGCACTATGTTGCGCTCCATGTAGGCATCATATTTAATAGAGGTAAAGATGGTTTTATATTCGCACATTCGTTCATTTAGAAGTCTCTATATTGTTTGCCATGTTACTTTGAATATTCGATCGAAATTAGCATGCAAGTATGACTTCAAAACAACATTAACACTGTTTATTTAACTGTGAACAATGTTGGACTTTGATAGTCATTGGCTGCTAATATGATTTTGCTATTTAGAGTTTGCAAATAATACTTTTATGAAATTATATTATTAAGGGGAAAGTCCGAATGTGCGAATATAAAACCAACTTTACCTCTATATCATATTTGTACCGCAAAATGAATCCTTCAACATCTGGCAACACACGCAGATATTCGATGACAGTGACTCAGAGGAGTTTGAACCTTCCCACTAAGGTACGCCTATGTTCTTTTATTTTTTTTTTTACGTATTGTGGTAATTTGCATGTTGTGTCAAAACTCTATTTGTCTAGATAATAGCTGTATACTCTCCGTTTGACTCTTGTACGATAATTTTCCTCCAAATACGATAATTTTGAGGTTCTGGTACGATACTTTCACATTTCCAATCTGGCAACACTGCGCCCGATGCAGCGAGTGTTTACAAGTGTGGAGTCCCGTGAAGGAGCTCCGGATGGTGACTGTTTTGTGTTTACTTTATGATTAAAGTTGTTGCACGTCCGCCGGTTTCCGCCTCAAAATGAGCGAATTTGAGCCACTTGTACATTAAGGAAGTGTTCAGATAAAACAAAACACCAGCGAAGAAACTCGACACAGAGAAACATAAACACCTACTGCCAGCTAGCGTTTCAGAAGTGTATTGCAGAGAAACAGAAACAGCGCGCAGAAGTATAAATGCACGGCTATGCGCGAGGCTTGCGCCGTGGGTCACGCCGATCACTTGACGCTGAAGTATAAACCAAGCTTTAGCAGTGTCTGCCTCATGAATATTCAGTTTACATGTTCAATAATGCATGATTACATTGAATCACGTGGTTACACACACCTGTAAGCCGACCGTGTGTGTTGCATGAATAGAAGGGCTGGCATCACCAGTCACACAAGCCACCATGACATATTTATGAGAGATGAGCAAGATGAGTGTTTTAATATTGTAGGTGTTGTGTGTGCTGTGTTTATACAAGCTGTTGAGAAATCAGCAGAGGATTTATGAGTGTAATGACAGACTGTGTCTAGGAACTTAGTGATTCATTTCAAATGAGATTGCAGATGGAGCACAGGTGACTTCATTTAGTCGTTCTGTTGTGATTTCACACATGCAGGGATATAATATTACAATAGCAGAAACATGATTTTGATTCATGCTGTGTGACCAGGCACAATCACTGTCAGTGCGAATGGGGTATTACATAACGTGAATTCAATCAGACCATGCTTTATAGAGTGATTTATAAAGGACAACATTTTTTAATAGTTTTAATGATTCATTTGTTTAATTGGGAGATTTTTTTTGTGCTTAAACATGTTTGCACACCTTTCTATTAGGGCTGGGCGATTTGGCCTTAAATCAAAATCTCATTTAATTGAACATTTTAACTCGATTAGGATTAATGAACGTAATGAAAATAATTTTATTTATGTATTAAATTCTTTTGCCCTCATAGTTCACTGGCAAGTTTTGTACAGTAAATATACGCACATATCACAAGTCAGAGATTTCTGAATGAAGGGTGCATTACTTGATTTTAAAATAATTGAAGGAAAGACACACTATCTTCTATCTATAAGTATTTATTGAAGATCAACGTTGAACAACTGAAATTAAAACACACACTGCCTAAAACCAACAGTCACTTTTTTTCTTATAAAAAGTGAAAATAAATAACTTGGACTTTTGGAAACAAAATAATTTTTTTTTTATGTTTTCAAAAGTAGAAAAGAATAACCCTTGTATATCCTGTAAATAAGATTTTAAATAGTACATTTCAAATATTTTCATGTAAATAATAATTTTATTGTAATAGAAAATATGTCGCCTCAAGGCAACTCTGCCACAGCTTCCAATCATCGTCAGTGTAGTGCAAACGTGCAATATGTAGTTACATTTTTGAGAGGTGTGCGGGTATTAGAGCTGCACAATTCTGGCCAAAACGAGAATCGCGATTTTTTTTGCTTAAAATAAAGATCACGATTTTCTCACGATTCTGTAGATGTAAAATAAAGGTTAATATGAGTCGGCTATTATTATTGTTATTTCTCTAACATATGGTAAAACAACTAAATAATAATAATAATAATAATAATAATAACTATAATAATAATAATAATAATAATAATAATAATAATAATAATAATAATAATATTTATTATTATTATTATGTGTAGGTCTACTGTTGGTTAAAATGCTAAATTTTGAATAAACTTTGAATGATGGACTTAAACAGACTTTAAATTTGTCCTGGTCATTAATGCACAGTAAAGTGACGACATCAGAGTACAACTTTTCATAATTCTGGTGTTGAATTATTATGTTTGAGACATATGCTTGCAATCTGTCATTGACAACATTATTAGACCATTTATTCACTGGTAAAATCAGACATTTGTCATTATCAGATACCCTCTTACATTATATTCAACATCATATAGGCTAGAGTAGTTATACTGACACTGTTAAACATTTATTCTCATGCACAGCACTCTGTGTTCACTATGAAAGAAAAACATATTAAATGCTTGTCGTAATCATTACTCTAAAATGCGATATGATTATTTAAATGATGTGCACGCACTCTCGGTTTCATTTTTACTGCTAAGTGCTGTCCATACTTCCCGCGCGGCTCCCAAACGATCACTCTGTGCCACAAACTGAATGTTATTTACAACTTTATTACCTGTTATTCACAGCCTATGCAGGTTCTGATCACTAAAGTAGACGCGCGCGCCCGCTCTCTCTGTGGTAACAGCTCTGCGGTCAGCAGCTCACGTCACGTGTGATTTCACGGCCGCGAATACATCATTACATGAAGACAGAAATGACATTTTTGGGTGAACTATAACTTATAAATAAAGTATGTCACTCTTTCAACGTCATTTGGAGATGTGCATGTCGCTGAGCAACGTATGTAAAACAATGAGAGGACTTGTGCGGCCGCCTTTGCTTCTCTCCTGAACTTGAAAATATGATTGGCAGAATCGTAGAAATGCTGGATTAAGATCGTCTAGGGGGTCGAATCGAGATCGCGATCTTTTTTCGATTAATCGTGCATCTCTAGCGGGTATGCGACCACGCAAAGGCTGTGTCGGACCATACCCGTGCGTTCGACGCAGAAGTATAAATCAGCCTTAACGGCAGCTTTGTCCGGCAGCTAGCTCTCTGCAACTTTCACATGGTCGCCCACTGAACCTAAGCAGGGCTGCGCCCGGTCTGTACCTAGATGGGAGACCACATGGGAAAGCCAGGTTGCTGCTGGAAGTGGTGTTAGTGAGTCCAACCTGCGGTCTGTGTGGGCCCTAATGCCCCAGTATAGTAACAGGGACTCTATACTGCTCAGTGAGCGCCGTCTTTCGGATGAGACGTTAAACCGAGGTCCTGACTCTCTGTGGTCATTAAAAATCCCAGGATGTCCTCCGAAAAAGAGTAGGGGTTTGACACCGGCATCCTGGCCAAATCTGCCCACTGGCCTCTGTCCATCATGGCCTCCTAACCATCCCCTTATCATAATTGACTTCGATACTCTGTCTCCTCTCCACCAATCAGCTGGTGTGTGGTGTGCGGTCTGGCTGCCATCGGGTCATCCAGGTGGATACTGCACACTGGTGGTGGATGAAGAGATTCCACCCAATGAGTAAAGCTTTGAATGCCCAGAAAAGCGCTGTATAAATGTAAGGAATTATTATTATTAACAGAGCGGAGTGACTCCACACGCGGTAGGGAAAGTAATTGAAAAATTTTGATTGATTATAGGTTCTAAATGTCGATTTCGATTATTTTTTGATTAATCACCCAGCCCTACTTTCTATACATTATAGTCCAGACATTCTTGCATACTTTCAATTCACAGTGAAATTGAAAATAACAGTTCATACTTTTCATGAAATATTGCAGAATTTATTAGAAATTACTTATTAATGTTCAATTGAATGTGCTTTTGACATGGTTTTGCTCTACAACTTAAATTAGACATTTAAACGTGAATTGTTTAGAACAATATTTCATTAAAAACTATTTTATAAGTAAATGGATAGGAACATTTATGATAATAAAATATTAAAGGGGACCTATTATGCAAAAAAAAAACTTTTATAAGAGGTTTAAACACAGTTGTGTGGCACCAGTCTCTGACTATAACCAGCCTCTAATGGTAAACATTTGCTAATTCTATTTTTTATAATCACACTTGATAAAAACAGTCTGCAGAAACACTTTGATTGACATTTTCCCTTTGTACGTGTCATCAGAGGAGAAAAGCTCCGCCCATTCGTGACAATCTCTCCCTCATTTGCATAAGATATTAGTCTTGCTTCTGAATCTGCCACTATCCTGACACATAGACATTTGTAGCTCTACCCTCTTTTGAAAATAGGGCTGGGATCACGATCTTATTTGAATTTAAAGCAACAGTAACTAAAATTAGGATCAAAGCCTGAAAGGGGCAGTTTCAAAAAGTTATAAAACATTATTTGTGCTGTATTTTGAGCTGAAACTTCACATACACACACTGGGGACATCAGAGATTTATTTTACATTTTGTAAAAAGCTGCATTATAGGTCCCCTTTAACGTATTGTTTGTGACAAACCTTATTTTTTGCATTAATTATTCATGAATATTCATCATTTCATCAACGTCATTCCCACACCGGTCAATAAGCTGCTTGCACAAATTGCCTATTTGGTCATTTTCTTTTAAAGGAAACCTTTCTGCCTTTATAGTGTTTATTCAATATATCTTATATTCTTCTTGCTATCTCATCTCTGATGATGTGCTTTCTAGTGGAACAGCCTGTCATGCACATAAAATTAAACACCCTAATTCAATTATGAGATCAACTGCAAGTATAAGATGTGGCGCTCCCTTATAAATTTGTGCACTCCCCTGGAAAATAGTGAATCATTTCTGGAAAAATGACATACTGATTTCAGACATAAAGGTCTGCAATATGCTTATGAGGGATTTATTAAGGATGTGAGTGTCTAAATGAAAACAACAACAACAAAACAAGACTACAAGTAATATGATGCAAAGTTCAGTTCATTTGAATATGGTTAAAATGTTGCATATTAGTTGCGCTTTACACTTGTATACTTAACCATGTAGTGTTTGAGTTTAGTGTCACCCCAAATGGAACATTAACTTTTTTTTACTAAATGAAAGTTCAAACCTAGATGTTTAAAGGTTGCCAAATTAGTGAAATAAATGACCAAATTATTAGTTAGTACCTGCATTACAACCACAATCACCACCGGGAGACGTCATAATCACTCACATAGGAGAATTTTGCTTGAAACTTGCTTGTGAAATTTGCACAATCCAAAATAAATAATCTGCCAGAGCGCCCGATAGGTCTATTTAAAGTGTTCAACATTACACACTTCTTTTTAACGGTTAAATAAGTGCATTATTCAGGATTTTAAAGGGCACTTATACTTAAAATATATTTTCACCTTGAATGCACTGTTTATACTATTTATACTACAAAATGGTGTAGAATAGTGCATAAGTATGTCATTTAAGACGGCCTATTGATTCCCTAACACATCATTCAGAAAAAAATGATAATGCATTGCGTTTATGAAATTATACGAGATAAATTTATTGTTTACCTGGGCCTCTCCAGGATAAATGAAGCTTAATTTAGCTCATCTCACCTGTCATCTCCTGGTTATGTTGTCACATCAAATCGCCATAAAGTTATGCGTTACGCTGTCCTGGTCCAATAACAAAAAACATAGTTCATCATCAGTCACCAGTCCTCGCATTTTAAGATGTTCGTTCTGCAAGTTACAGCACCATTGATTGACAGATGATGATGATCCGTGCACACACACTTATCCATTACATTAACTTCTCTTAGTTTCAGGAATAGATGAAATTGTATATTTGCTTTCTGCTGTCTGCTGTCTGCATTGCAAGTCCCATAGGAGCACATTTTTACCATGTTTCCTGTTAATCGCCAATGTTACTCTATTATGATTTCTGGCAGACAAAATGGGGGACAGTGATGGGGGCACAGAATATGTGCATTATGATTGGCCAGATCACCTGTGGACCAAAATCCATTCCTGCCTTGTATTTCTTCTTGTTATAAAAGTGTTTTGCTATTAACTTTTCTATTTAACACTGACCATAATATTTTCGTTTTATACAAGTACCTTTTCTGCCTAATTACATTAATTTATCATAAAATTCTGCAAAATAAAGCAAATAAAATATATAATTGTAATTATGATGCCCCCTTGAGTAAAATAAATTCATTCTATTATTCATATATAATTATATTATTCTTCATGGCAGCACGGTGGCGCAAAGGGTGGCTCAATCGCCTCACAGCAAGAAGGTCGCTGGTTCGATCCCTGGTTGGGTCAGTTGGTATTTCTTTGTGGAGTTTACATGTTCTCGCTGTGTTTGCGTGGGTTTCCTCCGGGTGCTCCGGTTTCCCCGACAAGTCCAAAGACATGTGGTATAGGTGAATTGGGTAAGCTAAAAATTGTCCGTAGTGTATTTGTGTGAATGAGTGTGTATGGATGTTTCCCAGTGGTGGGTTGTGGCTGGAAGGGCATCCGCTGTGTAAAACATGTGCTGGATAAGTTGGCGGTTCATTCCACTGTGGCAACCCCAGATTGATAAAGGGACTAAGCCGAAATGAATATGAATGAATGAATTATACTTGATATGTAATTTTCATGCATGTATAATGCCTCTTTATATTAAGTGGCCGTAACTAATAGTTACTTAAATCAAAAATTAAGTACAGTCTACTTATTGTGATTATATTGTATTGCAGAACACTTATGATGCGATTGAGGTGGGTTTTTCTGGGTAAAGTTAGGGACAGGTTTGGTGGTATGAGTTAGTATCAAGTGCGGAACCATATATGGTAGCTTTATTTACATTGATTACAATTTAACTATTATTTTTTTAAGTCATTGGTCATTTTTTTAAGTTCATAAGTCTTGTGATAACCCCCAGTAACACACCAGGGGTTTTCCAATGGGTATTTCAATGAGTGTCCTATAAAGTGATGGCCCTATAAGGATGGGTCAAGAGTATGAGTATAAATGTAATTACAGAAATTAATTACACATGTAATTCAATTCATGTTTATTTATATAGCGCTTTTTACAATATAGATTGTGTCAAAGCAGCTTAACATAGTTCTAGTAAAGTCCAGATTTCAGAGTTGAAGTTCAGTTTAGTTAAGTTGTGTGGTTTAAATTTCACTGCTGAAAGTTCAAACACTGAAGAGCAAATCCACCAAAGCGCAACTCCACAATTCCCGATCCGAGCAAGCCAGTGGCGACAGTGGGGAGGAAAAAAACTTCATCAATTGACGAAGTGAAGGGGAAAAAAAACCTCGAGAGAAACCAGGCTCTGTTGGGCATGACCATTATTCCTTATAGGTAAGAAGCAATATTTTATAATCAATACGGAATTAACAATACGGAATTTAAAATTGGGGGGATATGATCATATTTATTTGTACTAACTGAAGTTTATTAATAGAGGATGCTGGACAACCAGCAAACAGGACATTACAGTAATCCAGCCTAGAAGTCATAAAAGCATGATCTAGCTTTCTGCATCTGATATGGATAGCATACTTCGTAACTTAGCGATATTTCTCGGATGAAAGAAAGCAGTTTTTGTGACATGGGATATATGATTTTCAAAAGTTAAATATCTAATATATAATTGTCTAATATAACACCCAGATCTTTTACAACAGAGCTATTGCTAACTTTGTATCCCTGTAATTGCAAGTCGGGTTGTGAGATTTGCTGTGTACAGGATTTAGGCCCAATAAGTAATAATTCTGTTTTGTCTGAATGAGAAGAAAATTGTTGGTTATCCAGTCTTTAACATCTTTAATACACTCAGTTAGCTTAGACCATGGGTGACCAACCCTGTTCCTGGAGATCGACCTTCCTGCAGATTTCAGCTCCAACACTGATCAAACACATTTGAACCAATTAATTAGAACCTGAGGAACACTTGATAATTACAGGCAGGTGTGTTTGATATGGGCTGCAACTGAAAACTGCAGGAAGGTCGATCTCCAGGAATAGGGTTGAGCACCCCTGGCTTAGACAGTTCAGACGTCTCATCAGGTTTTGTTGAAATATATAATTGAGTATCATCTGCATAGCAGTGAAAGCTGATCCCGTGTCTTCTAATAATGTCCTGGGGTAGCATGTATATTGTGAATAGCAAAGGGCCTAAAACTGATCCTTGAGGCACCCCATACTTTACTGGCCTGACTTGTGAAAGCTGTCCATTATTATTCACAAACTGGTAACGGTCAGCTAAGTATGACTTAAATCATTGTAGAGCCTCTCCCTGGAAACCTGTATAATTTAAGACATCTATGAGGATATTGTGGTCGATGGTGTCAAATGCAGCACTGAGATCAAGTAAAACTAATAACGAGATGCACTCTTCATCAGCAGCTAAGAGTAAATCGTTGGTTATTTTCACTAATGCGGTTTCTGTACTGTGATGAGGCCTGAAACCTGACTGAAACACTTCAAAAACATTGTTCATCTGCAGACAGGAGCATAATTGGGCAGAAACAACTTTTTTCTAGTATTTTATAATTATATAGATAATTAAAAAAATATAAGTACAATGTAAAACCTTTTGTTCATATTAAGTGCACAAAAAGGTCAGTACATAGTAATTAAAGTCACTTAAAATTAAGTGGGACCTATTTTTTAGATGTTTTAGATGTCCGGGCCATTATTTTTTACATGAGGGGCTTTATGTTTCTAAGAGTGTTTTAAAGGTATGCACTTTTATGAATGAGCAAGTGAGTTAATGAGTCTGTACAGTTCCAATTATGCACAAAGATCATTAGTAAGATAAGACAAAAACTATTTAATCTAAAAAATTATTAAGGTTAAAGCCCAGAAGATTTGAAGGAGGTCCATCACTACCCATGAGAGGTTTGAAGTGTGTAATTAGAAATCCAGTTGAGGTGTCTTTACGCAAGTAAATGAGAACGGGCATAAATAGGAGTAATAATCTGTGCTCCAGGGAATGAACAGATTGCTATTAATTGATCGTTTGCAGAAATAAGGTGGAGGTTTAAGTGGTCTGAGTTTTAAAACTCATTTTAAGACCCATTTAAAAAGACTTCCATTTCATACTATCAAAAATATGTGAATATAGAGAAATCATTAAATGGCTCCATTTATTTAGTTTAATCGACCAGCTAGTGTTACTGTAAATATGAGTGGTTTCTTATGCAATATGAAACAGGTGAGATAATTTGCCATATGTTTGTGCTCCGAGATGAGTTGAGTGCTATTATGCTGGCTGAAAATACTGGAAGAAAAAACTCAGTCACAGAATGTGAGCTGCAGGTGAGAAAATGAGTGTGACAGCAGGATAAACTTACCTCAGAATGAGAAATAAAAATTGGAGTTTAGTGAAATCAGTGGCAAAATGTGACATTTGAAAGTCATTAGATGATTCAGTTGAATATAAAATGAAATAGAATTCGATGCCACAGTATGCCAAATTGTACCCACATTTGTTTTGTCAACCAGGCTTCATGCGGAGCTGGAATTAGTATGAGTGTAATATGGGAGGTTAAGATAGTTCCAGGAAATGACTGCTGTACTGGAATGAAAACGGTGTTCTGTTTCCGAAGGAGCGCTGGAATGGAAATGAGTCAGAAGCCAAACACTCAGCAGCAGTCCTGAGCTGGGAAAATAAACTGCGCTAACACAGTTCTTACGCAAAGATAAGCTTTAAACATGTATGTCAGGGGTGCTCAACCCTGTTCCTGGCGATCGACCTTCCAGGTAATTTCAGCTCCAACCCTGATCAAACACACCTGAACCAATTATTTAGAACGTGAGGAGCACTTTATAATTACAGGCAGGTGTGTTTGATAAGGGCTGCAACTGAAAACTGCAGGTAGGTCGATCGCCAGGAATAGGGTTGAGCACCCCTGATGTATGTTATCTGCATGTGACCAGTGCTATGATCTTGAGTGTGATAAAAACTCAATGTGGCACTTTGTTGAGCATCACCAATGTCCAAAGGAAGTTTCTGCACTTCCTCTCTATAAAACATGTTTTGGAATTTGAATCCATCACAGCGTAAAGGTCTCACGGGTCAGTTTCAGAAATATGTCGGTGGTGTCCTTTCAGCTTAAATGTCACTCAGTCTCGACAGGACGTCGACCCAGAGCTAGTAATGAGTTTGACCCTTTGGCTCAGACGCACACCATTAGGTTGTGTTTCCATGGAAATATACATTACAGAGCTTCTTGTGGTATTAATTATAGCAAATAGAGAGCAACCTGTTAGCATTCACATTCATCTCAGTGGCAAATGTTCATTGCTCATGATTCAATTCTCATTGTCAAACTTTTCATTGGATCTTTATTTGGTTCAACAACAACAAAAGTGTCTAAAGGTAAAAGCCGTGACACATTAAACTGACAGCAAAAACGAATGGCAGTGAACTCTAACTTTGTTGTCTGGCTAAAAAGTTGAGCTTGAAAACACTATGAAAGGATACAATTGTTTATATCAGCAGGTATCAGTAGTCGTGTCTGTATTTGTCATGTATTTGAAAAGGAAATCCAAAGCTGTTAATATGTCAATATTTACACAACTGTCAATACCAGGGCCACTTTTAGCCTCTATGCAGTCTCCTGATGCTGTAAACCAGATTCATCAAACCCCAACCTGAATACTTGACCACACTTGCTGCAGCAGCATCTTAAGTTGCTTTTTAGTGTAGTGTATGAATCATCTTTAGGTATAATATTTCAGTTTACTTTATTTTGATATCTTTACATACTTAAGTAACTAACTACTTAAGTTTTTTTTTGTCTTGTTGATGTTAAAACAGTATTTTCTGTATTTACTAAACACATGCAGCAAAGAATAGCGTTGAAAATACGGTGGATACAGCAATTTATGCACCTGACCATATTGAATACACGAATTTCATTGGAGGAGAGTATTTAAACTAATCACACAAGGTGATTTACTACTGTTTACCCTCTTGCCTCCTGCCACCCTCTTGCCTCCTGCGTGATTATCCTATTTGCGTCATTATTTAATGCCTAAAAACATCTCTTAGAGTGCTTTCAGACCTTCCTCATTTACCTTCAAATAAAATGTATCAGAGTTTATTTGCAGTTTTGGTGCGCGTCATTCGGGCAGGTGTGAAAGGGGCATATGTTATTGAGTGAACATGAACCAACCTCAAACTGACTCAAATGCAGAAAGTACTTTGCTTTTTTTTTTGGACTAAACCACATGCATTCTGGGATGATAAAAAGTTTTTTTTGACCCTTTAACACAACTATGGCAGGTCATGGATAAACATGGCTGTGAGGAGGTTCATAGTGCCTGCAGACTTTTGCAGACGCTCTTTGTTTACTTCAGTGTGTTGCGCATGTGAGTTTCCCGCATGGTAGTTCTGACCAATAAAATGCAGTTCAGGAAATTTGTCTAGTCAACTACTGATAGATGTTGTCACGTGACTGCTTTTTGGTTAGTTTCAACTTGTTCGTTCTAGAGCAGTTGGTGTGAAATGAAACCAAAACAGCTGAAAGTGCTATATAATGTATCATTTTTAAAGGGTCAGTGTGTAAGTTTGACTCCCAGTGGTTGAACTAGGTATTGCACGCCTGGTTCAAAACACATGCAAGCACAGGTTGCCAGATTGACGATACCAACAGGATTGTGTCTGATTATCGAGCATAAAGGCTGATTTAAACCATGTTCTAAATAAAAGCAACTGCACTCGACAGAGGGAATATTTTCCATATTAAAAGGAGTTTTTGTTCTAACCAACACCTGGAATTTAAATTTTAGAAACGGCTTCTATTTCTTGCAGCTGAACAACAGGATAAACTGACAATAATCACCTCAGGTACACCTCATGTGCTTTATTCAGTGTTAAATACTAATAATGTGAGTTTGAATGGCATTTATTGCCATACTACTGAAAGCAGTAGTAGATAGTTCACCTCAGATCTTCAAAATAAAATAAACCGTTTGAAATTAAACTGTGACTCAGTGCAAACCAATACATATCAATGATTCAGCATGTACATTTTTTAATATGTATTAATTAGATTAGAAACCTTCACTAACGCTTACATTGAGAGCTTTCCTGACTGAATGAATGAAACATGCTGTTTTCCACCTAGGCAACCCGGGGTGCTGAAATATAATTGGCTAAACTGGCATTGGGCAGGTTAAATGACCAAAACAAAGACAGACGTTCCAGCACGTAACGCACATTTTCAAAGCTGAATATCTGACTTTAGAATTGTTTTTCAGATAAACAAGAATGTTCATTTGGCATGTTTCTTAAATGTCTGCAAATATATTATGGTATGGGCATCACGGTGACGCAGTGGGTAGCACAATCACCTCACAGCAAGAAGGTCGCTGGTTTGAGCCTCGGCTGGGTCAGTTGGCATTTCTGTGTGGAGTTTGCATGTTCTCTCCGTGTTCGCGTTGGTTTCCTCCGGGTGCTCCGGTTTCCCCCACAAGTCCAAAGACATGCACTATAGGTGAATTGGGTAAGCTAAATTGTCCATAGTGTATGTGTGTCAATGGGAGTGTATAGGTGTTTCCCGGTGGTGGGTTGCAGCTGGAAAGGCATGCGTAAAACATATGCTGGATAAGTTAGTGGTTCATTCCGTTGTGGTGACCCCAGATTAATAAAGGGACTAAGCCGAAAAGAAAATGAATATTATGGTATTTTTATGCTTTACAATACATACAGCACCTTTAAGCTTGGACCACAACCTTAAATGTTAAGCTTAAAATGGCTGCAGTCAGAGGCTATTCTAGGATTTCTATTTTAGGGCTATAATAAGAAAGTATAATAATAATAAAAATAAGGCATTTATTTATTGAATTAATTATACATAAAATAAAAAAAATCACCAATAAGCAGCGTTGAAAAGTAAATGAATTGCAGTAATCAACTATTTAATAGACAGGAAACATTTGGGTACTGAATAAACCAGATGCAAACAGTCAGTTTACTCATTGTCAGCTTTGCCTAGCAACAGTCGTGGGATAGAGGTTTGACCTTCATCATATGCAGAGGTTATCAAACTGCTGTGAACTGTCCAGAGAGAACTTTGTTTCACCTCACTGCAAACCCATGTTGTGGAATGAGAAATGACAATCTTTGCATTTTTCATAGCTGAAATGCATTCATGTAAATAAAGTGACACATACACATACATATTAATGCAGTGTTTCCATAATCTGATATGGTTCTTATTTGTACGTGTCCCTTATTTGATGCTCCTAGTTTAGTTTGTGAGATAATCAGATGTGTTTGACGAATCCAAGCATCTGTAACATTTGACTTGACTGGTTTAAAGATCCACTTATGTGCCGTATTCACTGCATAATATTAGTGCAATAATTGTGAAATTTCCAGCTTATCTGAAGTCGTGCTCCTTTTTCAAGCATACCATTTTTCTTTAAAGAGAATTTGAAAACATGTAGACTCAAAAGACACCTTTGAAAGTAGCTCTTTGACGTTTCTTCGCTGCATGGAGGCTTTCATGAAGTTATTTATTCTTACATTTATGCATTCGGCAGATGCTTTTATCCGCAGCAACATTCAGCTCTGAGTGTGAGGAGATTCTGATTTCATGGTTTCTCTACAACACTGATCTTCTCTCAAGGTTATTTAAATGTTTCTCAAGTAAGAAAATATATATTTCTACAAACAAGGATTGTTAAATAATTGTTTTAAATAATCCAGAAATATAATTTCAGCAAAGAGTCTCAGAAGACAATATAAATCATTAACTATCACCCTGTGGAATGTGATGTTATAAGGTTTTTTTTTAATGGCGCTTTGTTAAATGATGAATTGCTGTTGAAGACGAAGAGCAAGGACTTTGTAATGAAGTCTGAAATGTAAAGATGCATTAAGCGTTAGAGTGTTGTTTACTTATTTCATTCATGAATTATTCATGGTTATTCATGAATTCATCAAGGTCATTCCCACACCGCTCTGTTTGCTGCTTGCACAAATTTGGTCATTTTTTCAAGGAAACTCTTGTGTCTTTATAGTGTTTAATTAAAATGTCTTCCCCTCCGCTTTTAGTCTTCTCTAGTGGTCCACAAATAGAAAAGGTAGAAGTGCCAAAATAGATTATACTTTTTATATGAAACTGGATAAGGAGCCTACTTTTGCCCTTATAATGAAGATTGATGCATTTCTATTGACCTTATTTTTCAGATACGAGCAAGTTGGAAGCCATTGGAACCTTTTGACATGAGACTTCTTCTCTCATTTTCTTCCATTCATTTTTAGATGTTAAAAACAGCTTGTTATGCTTAGTTAGCTTATTTTATATACAGTCGTAAACACACTGTTTTCTGCCCTTTATAATCTACGGCCATTTCTCCCATAGGCTACTGAATCTGTAGAATAAAGTCAATAGGATTGACATCAGAAGGGTTTGATGAGCCAATTAGTGTTGAGATTTTTGACAAAAGGTTTTCCTGTCATCCCAGTGATGTATGCTCTGCCTAAAGTTCATAAATGGTCATAGAAAGGCATTCAATTTTAGATTAAAAGGGGCTGGTCCTTTATTTTTGGACATGCAGATGATAAGAAGACATTATTTAAAACTTTATATTTTATGTTTATTTAAAACAGTATACCTTTATGACAAGGGAGGGAACAAATATGGGAATTACCAACCAACGTCACACATGACATCACACGGGTTCAACCGCACATACCAGTTGCAAAAAAAAGACTGGTTGCAATAGTAAACATGTAGTGTTTCTGCGGTAGGATGCCAAAATCTACACTGCTTTTAATGCCAACCGCAGATGTCTTTGGCTCACAGCCATCATAAGAGCTGAATGGAGTGAGGACCTAATTAAAAATGCTTGATTCTGCAGTTCTCGTTTCATATCAGGTAAGTTCACGCTATGCTGAATCATACACATTACTCGTTTTTGATTGCAGCAATGATTTCAGCAAAGACAGTTAAATATGGTTAATTAAACTGCGGACACTGACTGCTTAGAATGAAATGTAAAAGTGTAAGTTCGCTGTCAGAATGCAGTTGTTTTGCTTGTTGATGATTACCCAGGCCTTGTACAGTTCCGTCTTCTTCCCTTGTCTTTGGCTAGGCAGAACCTTGGTTTTTAGCACTACAAAGTTTTGAGTCTGGTAATCATGGAACATTATTTCTTGCACATGACCACACAGAATATTTTTGTTGGCATCCAAAGACTTGTAGGCCTTTTAACATTCTCTTGTAAAAACACTTGTTTCAATGAGATAGTTGTATTTTTCGGGCTGGATGCTTGGCCATTTCTTCTTATCCATTATCCATTGAGAGGGAGGATGCCAGGGCTTAATTTGTGCACCTCTGAAATTTGATCCGGCACCTCATTTTACCATTCAACCGCCCTGTCCGCTGTTCACTTTCACTTTCTTCCATGACTCCCCAACCCGCTTCACTTAAGTCAACGACACTCGTCTGCCATATACCTCCAACAAACCCCCTCCCCACTCTACATTTTTGTGCGCGACACCTCTCCATCCTCGGGTAGGATGCCGGATCCGTTACCCCGATCTGTTCCGGGATCTTGCGATTCAAAAATTAAGCACTTGAGGGTGCTATCGCAAATGGACAAACGCCTCTCACTTTAACGTTATTTTGCCGAATAACTGTGCTTATCTCTGGGTGACAAGCTGTTATAATACACTGAAAGCATTATGTAAACAATATATCTAATATTTATTCAATATAACATATTTCTAAAACAACAACAAACTCTGTACCAATCGGATGTCATTCCCTCGCTGTAAATGCTAGTGATCCCGGGTTTTTTCTGCAACCTCGCTGTGCACCCATCGTGAATTTTTACAAACTGGTAATTCGTCTATAGGGTGTGATTTGAGGTCAAGCAGTTCTTATTTTAAATAACTTTTTATATATGTATATTGTTTTGTTAATGTATGAATTATTTAACTGAAACTTATTTCATGTATGACAGCAGTTCTCAATTCCGGTCCTCAGACCCCACCAATTCACCAATTCACACCCAACCTATCTAGTATTGTGAAAAGGCAAAGCTGAAAATTTATGGTTAAAGCGCCACCCAGTGGCCAAAAGCTGCTGGCGCACGTAGGTACGTCCGTGGTGGCAATAACAATGGCGGCAGAGGGTACATTTTGAAGTGGTGACTGTAATAGTTTATTAACTGCTGTAGCTGATGGAGTATACACTAACCTTCGTATTATTCAGTCACAAGATGTTGCCAAACAGTCAAAAACAGAAGAGGAGCATATGGTTGTGAACGTATTCACTTGTTCAAAATGGTTCGAAGTACCCAGATGAGCCTTCAGCAGTTGTCATCTTGGAATAACATAACTTGGAATGTGGTGACTGACTAAGCAGAATCAAATATTCCAGATATTCATGTAATAAAGTTCAGTAACATAGTTTCATGGTTGTAAAAGCATTTGTCAAGTTTTTACTACCACCCTCCCCCTCCCCACCCCCATCCTCTTTTAAAAAAAATGTAATATACTCATCCTACTGAAGTGTCTTCTTTCTAACCTGTGAATCCTTTTGTTTTCTTGTCCGCAGCGATGCAGAGTCTTCTGGACACTCTGAGTGACAGCACCAGCTCCACCACGGCCAATGACCTGGACCTGATCTTCCTGAAAGGAATCATGGAGAGTCCAGTCGTGAGTCGGCTTTTTTCTTTTAACTTCATAACTTAGGCCATATCCACATGTACACAAGTATTATAAAATGTTCCTCGCCTTAGTTTAAAAGAAAAATCTCTGTCTATACGAAAGTGTAATGTATGTTAAGGGCTTGCCGGCAATAAAAGCTATTTATGCTGGTTTTACACCAAACACGGAATTAACTATTAGCGTCAGTATACTGCACACAACTCATTGCCACTAATGTGTGGAATTTCAATCGCATGTTCTGCATTTCATGTGAACCCAGCTGTATTGCCCGGTCCAAAAGGAGAAAACAGCATGTACGCTGAGGCAAAACCACCAGTTGTAGTGTCCACATGACCACTCTGTACCCAGAGTTTTGCAAAATCTTCACTCTTGCCAGAGATTTCAGAAAGTTTTGGTTTCAGTCACCTGATAAAATCTGTGGTTTTGAAAAAAAAAAACATGTTTGCATGGACAGGACCTTAATCCAGTAATAATCAGAATCAGAAAAAGCTTTATTGCCAGGTATGTTCACACATACTGTATGAGGAATTTGTTTTTGTGACAGAGCTTCCACAGTGCAACAGAATTACAGAGACAGGACAAAAAACAGATAATAAATATATTTTGAAAATAGAAGTAAGTAGTGAATGCAAATATACAAATTGACAAGTGTATGTACAGGTATATAACTATATACAATGTTATATGCGCAGGTGTTATGTGCAAATTGGCATGTAAAGTATGTTAAATAAATAAGTGTATGTGTGTTCATGAGATGGATTGCCTGAGGGAAGAAACTGTTTCTGTGTCGGGCTGTTCTGGTGCACAGTGCTCTGTAGCGTCGACCAGAAGGAAAAAGTGCTGGGTGTGAGGGGTCCAGAGTGATTTTGGCAGCCCTTCATAAGTACAGTTCTTGGAGAGTATGGAGCCCAGATAGCATGCGAATGTGGGCCACTTTAGGCAGTTATGCGGCACTGGTGGCAATCCTTCAGCCCAGACAAAATGAATGTGAACCTGAAGTGGGCCACCTGTACAATGGCAAAGGGGGCAAAAGATTCAAATTTATATATGGGCCATATAAGGCAAAGATTTGGCACTTATGGCAAAATGTAATCTGAATGTGAGCCTAATGTGACCCATGTGGAAAATGATGAATTTGTACCAAATGATGGAGGACAAATGTGGGCCACAGTTGGCAAATATTCGGCACAGTAAACTCTGGCTAATGCAGCCGTTAGCCTATAGTGGCTCAGAGAAGATACAGAAACTGTGGCCCAGTTATCTTAAAACATATGTGGGCCACTTTTGGCGAATATTCGGCACAGTAAGCTATGGCTAATGTGGATTTGAGCCTATAGTGGCCCAGAGAAGATATGGCAAATGTGGCCCAGTTATCCTAAAATAAATGTGGGCCACTTTTGGCAAATATTTGGCACAGTTAGCTCTGGCTAATGTGGCTGTGAGCCTAAAGCGGCCCAGAGAAGATATGGCAAATGTGGCCCAGTTATCTTAAAACATATGTGGACCACATAGACACCACAAAGTCACCAACATGGAGAAAAGTGTTTGCTTTAGTTGGGCTCATTGCCCTGAACCTTAATATAATTTTTATTTTTGAAAACTTTTAAGAACTTTGCTTGAAAAGTTTATTTGTTACAGCAAACAAGCCAAATAAAAAAACAAAAACAAAAAAAAACAATAAAATTAAGTGATGAAACAATATAATTCACTGATGTTAACCAATGTTCAATCCATTATTAGAAGTAACGTAATAACATGCTTGTACATGTCACAGAATTATGAAGGTTTATTCATTCATTCATTTTCTTGTCGGCTTAGTCCCTTTATTAATCCGGGGTCGCCACAGCGGAAGGAACCACCAACTTATCCAGCACGATTTTACACAGCAGATGCCCTTCCAGCCGCAACCCATCTCTGGGAAACATCCACACACTCATTCACTACGGACAATTTTAGCCTACCCAATTCACCTGTACCGCATGCCTTTGGACTGTGGGGGAAACTGGAGCACCCGGAGGAAACTCACGCAAACGCAGGGAGAACATGCAAACTCCACACAGAAACGCCAACTGACCCAGCCGAGGTTCGAACCTGCGACCCAGCAACCTTCTTGCTGTGAGGTGACAGCACTACCTACTGTGCCACTGCGTCGCCCTTTGAAAGTAAAAAAATTCTATGGTTCAACTTCTGCTCACAGAGACATCAATAATCAGCGTATGAAGCTCAACAACGATGACAATAACAACGATAACAAAATTAACAAAACTCACAGACATCACAAACAGGAGACTAAAAGTGACAAAATCAACAACGTCAACATAAACAGCAGGATCCAAAGCAAATAATGAAAACTGTAGCATCAATAAGCTATAGAATGTATTCATACTGCAATGCATGCTGGGATTTTTCTACTTTGCCACACCCAGAAAGTGTAAAGTGTAAGCCAGATCTGGGCCAGAATAAAAGCAAATTGTGGCCCAGAATAGGGTCAGTTCTGGTTAATTTGGTTAAATTCTGGCTGATATGTGATATTGCTATGGCTTAATTGTGGCCCAGATCTGGCAAACAGGAGCGGACCGCCCAAGTGCCATCATTCCATGCAGTATGTGGGCCAGATGTAAGTGTCTGGTTTGGGCCGGATTTGAGCTACTTGAATTTTGCTAGCTGGGAGGGTTGTAACAGTGATTTGCTCAGCAGTCTGAACTATTCAACATAGTATTTGGAGCTCAGATTTGGTAGCTGAGCTAAACCAGACAGTTATTGAAGTGTAGAGGACTGAATCAATGATTCAATGTCTTGATTTAAAGTTAGTGTTTTAACTCAATAAGAATTAATAAGAAAGATTTTGTCACCCAAAATTTCACTCCTACAAATATCATTCAGGTGCATTGCAAAAGATGTTTTTTTGGTTGCATCAATTTAAAATTTAGTTGAATGAAAGGTCTCAAGCTGGAAATGCAAACTTTGCTTTATTCTTCTGGCAGTTCTTTTGATTGGTAGACTTTGCCTCAGCAAAGTCGAGGTCAGGGATCTTGGGCTTAAAAAGGTTTGCGACCGCTAATGTAAATGAACTGCGCAAAAAAGTTTTTAGTTGAACAGTGTAGTGCAAGCGCTAGCCACAACTTTTTTATTTGATGATGGATGAAATATTGATGCTCCAGCAAACTGCCAGAACGTACAGGCTTTGTTTACTGTGCTGTTTGGCCGCAGGCTGGGATTTGGTGTGTTGTAGACTTGTATAATAAGCTGTTTGGAAATATGCTGGTGGATTTTTCCTCAAGGTCAAATCTGAGACTTGTCAGAATGATTTTTGCATTTCTCATAAATGTTTAACAGGGATGTTTTTATGTATGATGTTGCTAATGCAGTTATTTATTAATTTAAACTACTGTGTAGTCTCAAAAATATATTTTTTTCTATTGATTCTGACTATTTAAAATGTTTAATAATTCATTTTCTGCAGTGTTGATAATCTACACTAAATAATGTTAGCACCATAGTGTACGTTTCATTTAAATAAATAAATAGTCCTGTGTTACAGAGCAAAGCACATTACTGTTTTAGAGTGTTTGCTGGGAAGCCTACACTGCTTTGAAAACAACTGTCACTAATAAAATATTTAGTACATTTTATTCCTTTAGCTATTTATTCACTAAAGGTGAGATATTGCACAATACGTATGAAAAGTAAATAACTTTCATGATCACAAAATGGATCATGGCGTCATCATACTTGTTAGTTGTGAATACACACCCTCTAGAGGTGAAAATGACATACTGTGCCTTCAAACAGAGTTGGTCAATATATTGGTGACATTTTCTACTATGTTTGATGCATTACATCTTTTCATCACCTCCTCAGCCAGGACCTGTCATTGCTTTACATGAAGAAGAGGTATTATATTGTCCAGTTTTCTCCCTTATTGATGGTGTGATTAATTTAGCCAATTCTTGATGCAGCAGGAACGATCTAGAACATTTGTCACCATCATGACAGAAAATTAATGCACTCCCTTAAACTCACTAGTGGAAAAGGCAGTGTAATCCTCATGATATGGTGTTTAAATAAAACATCTTCACTCACCTTGGTGTAATGTTTGTTTCATATTTAAAAAAAAAAGATATTATATTATATTTATAGATTAGATAGATGTTATATTTCTTGTTAACAATATAAAAAACTACTATTAGTGTATAACCTTTGAACAACACCCATTCTTGTCTTAGGCAATTTTTTAAAGAACATTTTTGATCCACTTCAAATGTTGACTACTGTATTCAAATGTTGACTACTGTTTTGTCTAATTATTTACTAGATAAAACGGTTTAATATATGCTGCAAGTTTCAATGTTCATGGTGCTTTCAAAATAAAAGTTCCCTCATTTTACATCATAATATAATCCAGACGCATCAACCACACTTTTAGTTGACTTTACTTAGAAAAAGAGATTAGATGACTTAATTCAGAAAAAGGTGAGTAAACCTGTTGCTTTCTAAAGTGATTAGTTGACTTTACTTAGAAAAACGTGAGTAAACCCATTGCTTTTAAAGTGAGTAGTTGACTTTACTTAGAAAAAGTGAGTAAACCCATTGCTTTTAAAGTGAGTAGTTGACTTTACTTAGAAAAACGTGAGTGAACCCGTTGCTTTTAAAGTGAGTAGTTGACTTTACTTAGAAAACGTGAGTAAACCCGTTGCTTTTAAAGTGATTAGTTGACTTTACTTAGAAAACGTGAGTAAACCCATTGTTTTTAAAGTGAGTAGTTCACTTTACTTAGAAAAAGGTGAGTTAACCCGTTGCTTTTAAAGTGAGTAGTTGACTTTACTTAGAAAACGTGAGTAAACTCGTTGCTTTTAAAGTGAGTAGTTGACTTTACTTAGAAAACGTGAGTAAACCCGTTGCTTTTAAAGTGAGTAGTTGACTTTACTTAGAAAACGTGAGTAAACCCGTTGCTTTTAAAGTGAGTAGTTGACTATACTTAGAAAAAGTGAGTAAACCCGTTGCTTTTAAAGTGAGTAGTTGACTTTACTTAGAAAACGTGAGTAAACCCATTGCTTTTAAAGTGAGTAGTTGACTTTACTTAGAAAACGTGAGTAAACCCGTTGCTTTTAAAGTGAGTAGTTGACTTTACTTAGAAAAAGTGAGTAAACCCGTTGCTTTTAAAGTGAGTAGTTGACTATACTTAGAAAAAGTGAGTAAACCCGTTGCTTTTAAAGTGAGTAGTTGACTATACTTAGAAAAAGTGAGTAAACCCGTTGCTTTTAAAGTGAGTAGTTGACTTTACTTAGAAAACGTGAGTAAACCCGTTGTTTTTAAAGTGAGTAGTTGACTTTACTTAGAAAAACGTAAGTTAACCCGTTGATAACTTACGTTTTTCAAAAGTCAACTAATCATTTTAAAAGCAACGGGTTTATTCACCTTTTTTAAATAAAGTCAACTAATCACTTTAAAAACAATGAGTTTACTCATTTTTACTAAGTAAAGTCAGCTAATCACCTTAAAAACAACAGGTTTACTCATTTTTTCTAAGTAAAGTCAGCTAATCACTTTAAAAGCAACGGGTTTACTCACTTTTACTAAGTAAAGACAACTAAATTGAATAAGACTAAAGTCTTATTTAATTTAATTCTTAACCATTCCAAGTTCTAATTTTTCTCACTTTTTTAAAGTAACTAATGATTTTTCACATGATGCTGATCATTAAAATATGCAGGTTATTGAATCATATATTGGTCAATCAATACTTTGAGTGTTGTGTTTATATATGCAGTCTCGTGAGCACTATGAAGAGCCAAAGCTGGAGGCGGTGAGGGACAATAATGTGGAGTTGGTGCAGGACATCCTGAGAGACCTCAACACCCTCTCACCTGACAGTTCTGCAGCACATGAGCTCATCTGCATCCTCAAAGAGCCGCACTTTCAGGTACATGCAGAACCACTCAGACACGACACATTTTGATTTTTAAAGTGGCCTCCCTCAATTCCTGTTTTTTTTTTCTCTCTCTACAGTCTTTACTTGAAACGCACGACTCTGTAGCGTCCAAAAGCTATGAGACTCCTCCTCCTAGTCCTTGCGCATTTATGGACCCCTCATTTAACAACCAGCCAGTCCCCCCTGATGCTGTCAGGATGGTGGGCATACGCAAAGTGTCTGGAGAGCATCTGGTGAGTTTTTCTTATGCTTGAAAAATGAACTGAAAATGTGAACTTAAGTATGACTGCTTATAAACTAATTGTAAAACATTGTAATGTGAGGTGCTATTTAATAATGATATGTGTTATTTTTTGCCATTAACAGATGAAACTAAATTTGTTTTTAAATAGAGCCTACATTCAGTTTAAAGTTTTCTGCCTCTTTTAGCATTTCTGGATTTAGAATGTGGGCTAAAGTATTTCTGTAGGGTAGCATTTCAGGGTAGCAAATAATTATTAAATAATTTAAATAATATAATACAGCACCAAAAATATATTATTGAGCTTAACTGATGACAACATTCAGCTCTATTTGAGCCGTGAGCTGGGAAAACTAAGTTGCTGTTGGAAGTGGTGTTAGTGAGGCCAGCAGGGGGCGCTCAACCTGTAGTCTGTGTGAGCCCCAGTAAAAGTGAAGGGGACACCATACTGTCAGTGGGTGCTGTCTTTTATATGAGATGTTAAAAAACAAAATTCTGACTTCTTGTGGTAATAATAATAAGTAATAATCCCATGACACTTCTTGTTAAGGGTGTAACCCTGGTGTTCTGGCCAAATTTCCCTTACCCATCATGGCCTCCCAATCAACCCCATCCACCAAATTGGCTGTATCACTGTCTCTCCACTCCACTCCTATAGCTAGTGTGTGGTGAGTGCACTGGTGACATTGTCCTGTGGCTGCTGTCGCATCATCCAAGTGGTTGCTGCACACTGGTGGTGGTGTGGAGATATATATATATATATATATATATATATATATATATATATATATATATATATATATATATATATATATATATATATATATATACCCTGTTGACTATTTTGAATGAAACGCTTGATTGTTCGATGATCATGCTTCAGAAGCTTGGCAATTGTAAGAGTGCTGCATCCCTCTGCAAGATATCTCACTATTTTTGACTTTTCGGAGTCTGTCAAGTCCTTCTTTTGACCCATTTTGCCAAAGGAAAAAAAGTTGCCTAATAATTATGCACACCTGATATAGGGTGTTGATGTCATTAGACCACACCCCTTCTCATTACAGAGATGCACATCACCTAATATGCTTAATTGGTAGTAGGCTTTCGAGCCTATACAGCTTGGAGTAAGACAACATGCATAAAGAGGATGATGTGGTCAAAATACTCATTTGCCTAATAATTCTGCACTGCCTGTATATATAGTATGTGTACAGTATATATTGAAATGAAGCATAATTATTTGGTTAGTTGTTTTTCTTTTATGTGTAGCTTGAATTTTTAATGTAATCGAAAAACATAAACTATTCAATAAAGCTGATATTGTTATTTAGAAGCACTCAAGCGTAGCAGTCTGTGCCACTTTTGCTTGAGTCACATCCTGTTTCCTCTGGTAGGGTGTGACGTTTCGGGTGGAGGGTGGAGAGCTGGTGATTGCCCGGATTCTGCACGGGGGCATGATTGATCAGCAGGGTCTGCTGCACGTGGGTGACATCATCAAAGAGGTCAACGGAAAAGAGGTCGGGAGTGACCCCAAAGTCCTGCAGAACATGCTGAAAGAGTCCAGCGGCAGCGTGGTCCTCAAGATCCTGCCCAGCTACCAAGAACCACACACACCACGACAGGTGGGCAACATTCTGACAGACATTGGCTTTTGGAGTATTAAATGAAAAGTGTATAGATGACATAAAATACGATATGCTGAATCTAATGGGTACTGCAATACCCCATGAAGTTATGGGAGAGAATTTATCAATGGCAATAAAGCTGTTAAGTTGAGGTCATCTTTATTTCTATAGCATTTTTACAATGTAGACGAGAAAATCCATAACAATATTTCTGATTATTGAACATACTGTATCAGGCAGGCAGCAGAGTAGTGTTAAAATGCTGGTGTAGTTCTGATTTAGTTCAATTCTATATGAATGACCATCTTCTTGATGAACAGCTCCAACAAAGCAGTGGATATGACAGTTACAACATGGTGAATGTAGTATATCTGAGTTTCATTCAAACTACACACATTTATTTCATACAGAACATACTTTTTAACAGTCATGAAGTCATGATTTCCTTTGGTATTCAGTATTTACTGCAGGGTGTGGAGGAAATCAAACAAATATTCCCCTCCAATTTTCTTAAGAGAAACCATAATGCCATGTAATTGTATAAATTGGATCGTGTTAATGACAACTACTCAAACACACAAGGTTCACTTGGACAATATTTTTGTTATTGTTTACTTGTTTAACGAATCCAACATTACATAATCAGTATAATGTAAATAAAGAAAGGTCAGTAATTAAAGGAATGACAAGCGTCATCCAGCGCTTACATTTAAAAAGATTATTGACTAATTTGGGGAACAGAACAAATGAAGATGTGTATGTTCTTAACCTTTGTGCACTGTTTACTACCCTTTTGTTATGTTCTGGATGAAAACGTCCACTGAATTAAACTGCTGTAAAATGCATCAGATTAATATTTTTTTTCCATTTTATTTTGCATAAATCTGTTAATCAACCTCAGTCCTGATCAAAACTATTACATTACTTATTAAAAGATAGGATTTTAACTTTTCAATTGGCAAGTTCACAAATGATGTCACTGTTTTGGTGAAAAACACACACAAAATTACGTATTTTCAATATAAAAAGTAATTGTGGACTTGATTTTTTTACCTTTTATCAGTCTTGGACATGTGAACGATTTGTAACAACATTGGCTTTGATGCATTGTTAGATTTTCATCTTTTCTCCCTAATTTACTGTTGGCGGCTGTTTTTGCCACATTGACTTCCCATTTTAACCACATTTGATGGTGCATAAATACACAGTCTTTGTTTTTTATTTACTCCATGTAGTTCTGAGAGCTGAGATGCATATTTTGATTTTTTCAGACACCTCAAGGTAAGTGCAAAAAGGTCTCTCTCACACTCACAGACACACATACACACACTTTAATTTGTTGTTATACTCCATATAAAATTCATAAGCTAAGCTTTTTTTTGCACAGGCCTATCTAAAGGGTTAATGGTGCCAACATGTGCCAATAATGATCAACAGTAAAAAAATTGACCTCTTCCCAACAAGGAAAACCACCAACAATCAAAAAATGCATGACTCTATGGTTTTATGGTTTTGCAATAAAAATGTGGTTATAAAGGAAGTCAATGAGGCAAAAACAGCCACCAACAGTAAATTAGGGAGAAAAAAATGGAAATTAAAACACACATGTCCAAGACTTTGATAAAAGGTAAAACACACCCAGTCCACAATTACTTTTTATAACGAAAATACGTGATTTTGTCTTTTTTGTCCATCAAATCAGTGACATCATTTATGAATTTGCCAATTCAAATCCTGTAATTTTCTAAAATTTGTAGTTTTTGATCAGGACTAAGGTTGATTAACAGATTTCTGCAACAAAAACAAAAAAATATATGTATTTTTACAGCAGTAAATTAATTGCAATTTAGTGGATGTTTAACAAAAGGGTAGTAATTTGCCGATAGTCTATTGTTGAGGTTTTTTTTTTAATAATTCAAAGCATTTTCTCAAAATATGTGTCAAAATAAGATTTGACACCAAAAATCATTCTGCTAGCTGAAACACAGAGAAAGTTATGGCCAATTTAAGACTTTAAAAAGATTTAAAGACTTTAAAAAGAATTTTAAAAATCACCCCAGAGTGGATGAAAACATCCCCAACAGTACATAAGGGTTAACCACTAAATGATCTAAAATGTAAAGCACAAATGTTTTCAAACAGAGCCTAAAGTCTATGTACTGTGTAGCAGGGTGGAGTGAAAAGGCATACACAAGTTGTCGTGAACACACCCCCGAAGGGCTTTTTATTTACAGTGAGGTGAAATGGTGTAGGTGTCTTCAAAGTGCTTCCCTGGGTTCCCCGAGTGTCCGTGCTGTAAGTGAGTCCGTAGGTGGGTTGTGAGTGAATGGGTTGTCCTGTTGATCCGTGCTGCTGTATAACGCCGATCGCCCGACTCGATCACTCTGTGCTTTCTATATGAGAGAGAGAGAGAACTCATTAGAGGTCTGGTTAGCAGAGAGGCTTCTCCTCGACTGTCTCTCTTGTGGGGTTTATATGTGGTTGTGGTTAAGGAGTTCCAGGTGCAAGTGATCGGCGTGATTGGGTCCAGCTGGCTGGTGTGCTCCTCTCCCAGGATGACGCTGATTGTTCCTTGGGCGGCCCGCCACACTCCCCCCCCAAGCGACGTCCTGGTCCGGGGAATCCTCCTGCAGGGTAGAGAAGAAAGAAGGGGGGGGGGGTAAAATTTGCTGGATGACAAACCTGCCCAACCTGACCACATCCGCGAGAGACCATCCGCATTGCCGTGGAAGGTTCCTGGGCGATGTTGGACCCGGAAATGGAAGTCCTGGAGCGCGAGGAACCACCTGGTGACGCGGGCGTTGGTCTCCTTGGCCCGGGACATCAACTGTAGTGGAGCATGGTCGGTCACCAGTGTGAAGCTCCTGCCGAGAAGGTAGTAGCGCAGCTCCAGGACTGCCCACTTGATGGCAAGGGCTTCCTTCTCCACGGCTGCGTACCTAGTCTCTGCGGGTGTGAGCTTCCGACTGATGTATGTGACTGGGTGCTCTTCTCCATTGTGGACCTGTGACAGGACCGCACCCAGCCCTGTGTCAGAAGCGTCCGTATGGAGTAGGAAGGGGCAGCCAAAATCCGGGGCGTGGAGGACCGGTGTCGACGTTAACGCCGTCTTCAGAGTCTGGAAGGCTTCTTCCGCTGCTGCCGACCACTGAATTTTTTCAGGCTGCCCCTTCTTCGTCAGGTCGGACAGGGGACAGGCTATCGAGGAGAAGTTGGGAATAAAACAGCGGTAGTATCCAGCCAACCCCAAGAATGCACGTACCTGGGTTTTATTCTTTGGCCGTTCCGCTCGTTGAACTGCTTCCACTTTGTTGGGCTGTGGCTTGATCAACCCCCGTCCTACTTGGAAACCCAGGTAACGTGCTTCGGCTAGACCTAGGTGACACTTTTTGGGGTTGGCGGTTAGTCCAGCCCGACGGAGCTCCCTCAGCACTCTCCGCAACCGGTCCAGATGGTCTTCCCAACGCTCAGAGTGGATGATTACGTCGTCGAGGTAGGCGGCGGCGTATTCTTGGTGGGGCCGGAGCACAATGTCCATTAACCTCTGGAACGTAGCGGGTGCCCCATGCAACCCGAAGGGAAGGACCCGATAATGCCAGTGGCCAGAAGGTGTGCTAAAAGCAGTTTTTTCCTTGTCTTCTCTTCTTAGAGTTACCTGCCAATAACCCTTTGTTAGGTCCAGTGTTGAGATAAATCTGGCCCCACCAAGACGGTCTAATAACTCATCCACTCTGGGCATTGGGTATCCGTCGAAGCTGGAGATGTCATTTAGCTTGCGGAAGTCGTTGCAGAAGCGGAGAGTGCCGTCTTGCTTCGGTACCATGACTATCGGGCTGGACCAGGGACTCCGAGATGGTTCTATTATTCCCAACTCCTTCATCCGGGATATCTCACCCTCGATAGCCTGCCAGCGGGCCTCTGGTACCCGATAGGGCCGCTGCCGAACTATTTGGCCAGGAGGAGTCCGGATGGTATGTTGTACTAAATTGGTCCGCCCGGGTCGATCGCTGAACACATCCTGGAACTGACTGACCAGGGATTCCAGCTCGATCTTCTGACCCGCCGACAGTTGCTCTCCCATCCCTACCATCGGCGGGGAGCTTTGGGTGAAGGCCACCAGATCTTCTTGGGGTACTACCCATTTTTTTAGAAGGTTGATGTGGTAGACCTTCTCTTCACGTCGACGTCCCGGCTGACGAACCTTGTAATTGACCGGCCCGACTTTCTCCACGATGGTGCCCGGCCCTTGCCAGGATGCAAGGAACTTCGCTGTGGTGGTGGGAACGAGTATCAGGACTTTATCACCAGGCTGGAACTGTCGGGGTTGTGCGGGCCAGTCATATATTCTCTGTTGGGCGCGCTGGGAGGCCGCTAGATGTTCTCGGACCAGAGGCATCACGTGGTCTATGCGCTCTCGCATGTCCCGCACGTGCTCTATGATGGTGCGATGCGGAGCCGGTTCCTGCTCCCAAGTCTCTCTGGCTACATCCAGTAGCCCGCGGGGCTGGCGCCCAAACAATAGTTCAAATGGAGTAAAGCCGGTGGATGCTTGAGGTACCTCTGTTATTCCGAAGAGCACGTACGGGAGCATGATGTCCCAGTCACGCCCATCCTCTGCGACTACTCGGCGCAACATCTGTTTAAGGGTCTGGTTAAACCGCTCCACCAGACCGTCTGTCTGGGGATCGTAAACAGATGTGCGGAGCTGTTTTACCCTGAGTAGCCGACAGAGGTCGTTCATCAGCCGAGACATGAAAGGGGTGCCCTGGTCAGTCAGTATCTCCGAGGGGATTCCCACCCTGCTGATGAATTGGAAGAGCTCCTTCGCGATGGATTTTGCGTTGGCCACTCTTAGGGGAATCGCCTCGGGGTACCTGGTGGCATAGTCGACGATGACCAGGATGTGTTGATGACCACGGGAAGACTTCGGCAGCGGACCCACCAGGTCCATCCCAATGCGCTCGAAGGGCACCTCAATGATGGGGAGGGGTATTAGCGGGCTGGGGGGAGGTTTCTTTGGTGACGTCCTCTGACAAGTGGCGCACTCCCAGCAAAACCTCTTCACCTCTGCCTCCATGCCAGGCCAGTGGAAGCGATCACGGATTCTTTGGATGGTGTTTTCTCCTCCGAGATGCCGGCCATGGGATGGGAGTGCGCCAGCTCCATTACCGTCTCCGTCTTGGCTTTCGGGACCACCAGTAAATTTTTCTCCTCCCCCCTTCGCTGTGCTACACAATAGAGCAGGCCTTTTCTGACCACGAAGTACGGGAGAGGGTGAGGCCCTGGAATACGCACTTCTCCATCTATTTCTCGAACTTGCTTCCAGCAATGTTTTAGTCGGTCATCTTCCCGTTGCTCTTTTCCAAACTCTCCTCCTGTGGTTATTCTCTGAAATAAATCAAAAAAAGGATTAGGGTCTGATTGTGCGCACTCACCCTCTCGCTCGCTGTCTGTGGCCAGCATGACAGTTGGACGGCCCCCTTTTCTTCGCGGACGAGCCCGTCCCCTCTGTCGCGGTCCTGCTGGCTGCATCGTGGCGGATAGGAGCTGTTGGAAACCGGGATAATCCCTCCCCAACAGGATTGGAACTGGTAAGTCTCGTACAATTCCTACTTCCATCGGCCAGGCGCCTGGACCGGCTGCCACTGTTACTCGGCGTGTGGGTACATGGCGCATCTCCCCATGTACACAGGTAATTGGCATTGTCGCTTTAAAGTCTGGTTGGGGAGGGATGATGTTTGGTTGGACCAGTGTGATAGATGCTCCTGAGTCCAACACTGCCATCAGCTCTTTTCCCCCGATTTTCACCATGCGCTGTGGAGCTCCATTTGGCACTGAGTGGTGCACGATGCAGCCCGCCATCCATGCGCGGGCCCCTGGAGACTGTGGTTCGGTCGGCATGGGCTCGTCGATGAGGGAGGGGGCCATCGGCCTGCTCATCGTGTGTGAGGTGCCCTCCGGCGAGCGTCGATCCCGGGGTACCCTTCGGGGGGTTGCAGCCGCTCGCTCTCCCGCATCCCGTGCAAATGAAGCATCTGCCAGCTCGATGGCTTCTACTACGCTAGCCAGACTGGTAGGGTTTCTCATACTCACGGGGCGGCGGAGCTTTCTGGGGAGGGCTCTGAGCAGACGGTCGATCACCACACTTTCAGCGACCTGGGAGGCGGTGGTGTTCCCCGATAGCAACCAGAGCTGTGCCAATCTGGAGAGCTGTGTGGCTTGCACTCGGGCGGAGACCTGTTCATCATACGACCATTGCCAGAACTGCTGGGCTGCGCTGATGGGAGAAAGCCCAATTCTCGCTAATATCTCTCTTTTTAACATCTCATAATCTTCATTTTGTGGGGATTTTAATGAATAATAAGCACGTTGCGCTTCACCAGTTAAAAATGGAGCCAGGATTCTCGCCCATTCCTTTTTATCCCACAGCTCTCTGGTTGCTATCACCTCAAATGTGTGTAAGTATGCTTCGATGTCATCCAGGTCGCTGAGCTTCGTCAGATGGTGGTATGCAGTACTCCTGGCGTCCGGAAGAGGCACACGGTGGCCCAACAGATTTTCAACCGCCTGCTCAGTTCTTTCCAGTCTGGCTACGATTTTGTCCGAGAGCTGTTGTTGCCGGGACGCCACCTCCGTGAGCTGCTGCAGTAGTTCCTCCATCCTGTGTCTTATAGGGAGAGCGAGCGAGATGACAAGCTGCAAACACAAACAACAAGTGTAAGCGGTTGATGGAATCCTTAATTTCACTCCTAAAAAGCGTGCATTCTCCACCAGTGTAGCAGGGTGGAGTGAAAAGGCATACACAAGTTGTCGTGAACACCCCCCCGAAGGGCTTTTTATTTACAGTGAGGTGAAATGGTGTAGGTGTCTTCAAAGTGCTTCCCTGGGTTCCCCGAGTGTCCGTGCTGTAAGTGAGTCCGTAGGTGGGTTGTGAGTGAATGGGTTGTCCTGTTGATCCGTGCTGCTGTATAACGCCGATCGCCCGACTCGATCACTCCGTGCTTTCTATATGAGAGAGAGAGAGAACTCATTAGAGGTCTGGTTAGCAGAGAGGCTTCTCCTCGACTGTCTCTCTTGTGGGGTTTATATGTGGTTGTGGTTAACGAGTTCCAGGTGCAAGTGATCGGCGTGATTGGGTCCAGCTGGCTGGTGTGCTCCTCTCCCAGGATGACGCTGATTGTTCCTTGGGCGGCCCGCCACAACTGTTTAAAAATGTTTTACATTTATTGTATTGATTATAGGCGACGCGGTGGCGCAGTAGGCAGTGCTATCGCCTCACAGCAAGAAGGTCGCTGGTTTGAGCCTCGGCTCGGTCAGTTGGCATTTCTGTGTGGAGTTTGCATGTTCTCCCTGCGTTCGCGTGGGTTTCCTTCGGGTGCTCTGTTTTCCCCCACAGCCCAAAGACATGTGGTACAGGTGAATTGGGTAGGCTAAATTGCAGCTGGAAGGGCATCCGCTGTGTAAAACATGTGCTGGATAAGTTGGCGGTTCATTCCGCTGTGGCAACCCCGGATTAATAAAGGGACTAAGCCAAAAAGAAAATGAATGAATGAATGAATGTATTGATTATTTTTTATTTGGAATGTGGACTATAGTAGTTTTAGACTTAGGATGAAGTACATGGGCAATAATTTAATAACACTGCTTGCATTTTTCCAAATTACTGGCTAATTTTGGGAACAAAACAAATGAAACTAAAAGCACTCAGTGAGTCAGAGTAGACTGCGACACTGATAGAGTCTCAGTAATGCACATTCGTGCACTCTGTATATATGCCATGTGTCACATGGAACCATTTTCTGATACATTTGTACATTTTCTATAAAAGCTGGTGGCTATTCACTGCCATGCAACCAGGACATTTTTCATTTCTCCTTCTGAATACCTAGTATCTGAATTGCATGTGCCACAGTCAAAGGAATTCGCCAGAAAAGGAGGTATATGTGTTTGTATGTGTCAGACAGTTCAGTAAGCTTTAAAGCTTGACGGACAAAATAGAGGACAGCAACAAGACTGCACTGCACAGCAAACTGATTGAAGAGCCTTTTTCCTCTTATTTCGTCATGCTCTTCCCTCTCTGTTCCACACATGACTGCTATTGAATGAATACAGAAGGAAAAGGAAAGAGACAGAAAGCAAGCAAATGAACATGATGTGGATGGATTATGATTTTGATCAAAATCTACATGTTTTGTTACAAGTATGCCATACCTTTTTCAGTCTGCTTTTTTTAAATCACATGCTTAATGATCATATGTTTTGATCCTTAGGTTTGTTTTGTGACCGTTCAATCTTAAACGCACAGTATGTAATTTTCACCACTAGAGGGTGCATATTTACAACAAACAAAGACATATTTTGCTGACACTGTGTGTGTGGAATCATGGGAGTTGTCGTCTTCATTACATCCTATGGGACTCCTGCAGATTTCATGGATGAGCTATAGTATTCAACACTTAATATTATGGTAGCATGAAGCAGAGTTAAGGTCTTTGCACACTGAAGTTCAATATTTTCGCGTTTTTTTCTGTATATGTGAAAAAAATGTCACGTAGACAAACCTTGCACACTGAGTCTGATGCATATTAATCAATCCATTACGAGAAAACGCAAAACATTTCTGAGTCAGTTCAAGCAGTGACACTTTGTTCTCCTCTCTCTTCTCCAAAGTAGAAAAAGAAAGAGGAATAGGCTGCATACTATCAAGAGCTGTGCTGGATTATCACTAAATGCAAGGTTTATTTTAGGAAATCAGTGGAATTTTGATACATTGCTTGTGATAATTCACCCATTCAAGTACGTAAACAAATCCTGAACAGAGACTGGCAGTACCTACAGACATTATAATAGATGGCGGCCGCGTTGACATGTCGAAACAAAAGACCGAAAGCAAGCCATGCTTTCTATTATAATGTCTATGGGCAGTGCGTCAAATGTGTGGACATACACACACACCAAACAGCAGCAGGAGAGAGGTGCGGCAGTCACTGAATTCTGCATAGGGGTTCTCAACTCTCTGCCACATTCTGTCTTTATTTTATGTATGTGTTTGTCATAAAGTTATCTGTAGCTCAAGTGACGGCATTCTGTATTTAGTTTTCCGCTTATACTGTGGCTCTGAACTGTCAAAACACCCCTCAAAATGCTTTTTTGGGTGCGAAAAGTGGAAAAAATTAAACCCGGTTCGAATTTTTTATGACGGACAAAAGTTTCGGAGGCAGTGTGTCAATACGATTCACACAATGTGAAGTCGAATTTATTTTTTAATGTGTGAAAATTACAGAAATATTGGATTCAGTGTGCAATAACCTTAAGGCTGAAAGCCTACGATGTGAAACAAGAGCACTGATGCCATTGCTGATAAGAGACGAGCGCAACGCAGCAAGAAAGCAGCAGAGCTTTTATTATGCCAGTTCTTCAGTTCATGATCATGTGAAGAAGCAGTGCTGTTTTATTAAACTAAATACATTTTAGGTTTCTGTTATAATGGGTTAATAAAAACACACAATATATTAAAGAGTCAATGTTGTTTCTCTGTTTTCTCTAAAACCAAACCTGGAAATCGAATGTTTTTGTCAGAGATGCCCAAAGTAGAGCCCGTGGGCCAAAGTTGATTTGGCCTGCCATCCCATCTGAAAAGAGAGGGAGATTGATAGGCTGGTGGTTGGGGTGAATGCCTTCGACAGTGATCGTCATTTCGAATTTAACGTAACCTTTTGTTTCTTTGTTTTATTGCTGAGCTACAAAAAAGCCAACTGAAATGAAATGATTCAATTAAATACTGTAAATGAATCAGACTGTTAAAATGTAAATACTGTCAGCAAACTGCACAAGTCATCTGCAAGCAAAGTAAGCTTGACTAGTGTATTCAGCATTGAACTTGTGTTATAAATGGTATTATGTTTTTACTGTAATAAGGTCTAAATATGATACCGCATTAGTCAGTATGATTTAAAGCAGCGTTTTCTATTTATTTTTAAATATTACCCAATAAATTAGAAAATGACCCATGGCAAATTTCAATCATTCATTCATTTTCTTTTCGGCTTAGTCCCTTTATTAATCCGGGGTCGCCACAGCGGAATGAACGTTTTTACGCAGCGGATGCCCTTCCAGCCGCAACCCATCTCTGTGAAACATCCATACACACTCATACACTACGGACAATTTAGCCTACCCAATTCACCTGTACCGCATGTCTTTGGACTGTGGGGGAAACCGGAGCACCCGGAGGAAACCCACGCAAACGCAGGGAGAACATGCAAACTCCACACAGAAACTCCAACTGACCCAGCCGAGGCACAAACCAGCGACCTTCTTGCTGTGAGGCGACAACACTACCTACTGCGCCACTGCGTCGTCAAAATTTAATATATATTATATATATTAAATATAATATATATTTATATATATTCGCCCTCTATCAAGTTTGCTTTTTGGCCTTTTATAGGAAAAAGTTTGGGCACCCCTGGTGTATGACATCTTTATCATGGCATTAGCATATTTTTGCTGCTTGTTCAAAATACTTATTTAAAATGAGCTGAATCAACAATTCTTGAGTTTTTTGGGATGACTTAGTTGTTTAATGTTCAATCCACTAATATTTTTAAGTTAACTTAATTGATTTGTGTTGGGTCAATATGACGGAATTGTGTGGAAATCAGCATCTTTATCTATCTATTGTATTGTATTATTTTATTTTAGTACTTATTTTTACTTATTTCTCTGGATTTAAACATTCTTCAAAACATTTGAGACAATGTAAGTGCATAAGTCAGCAAAATATATAACATTGGTCTAGTGGTTTTTTGGATATTTCAAAGATTTCAAAGATATTTCTTCTGGAACCAACACCACTGAAAAAGTGGGTTGGCACAAATGCACCTGGATGGATGTAAATGCTGGATGTAACAAAACCAAAGCGCTCTAGAACTTACATGCTGACACAAGCATACAAACACACATGTAACTAGCATTCACTGTAATAACCTTGCTTCAAAAACCCTTTTTAAGTTCAAACTTTGGATGGCGCTGCCAGGTTTAAGCACCTGTATCATACTGGGAGATCAGTGCAGTGCCAAAGCCCTGCCTTTTATTGACACCACGCCACCTCACCCCATTGAGATGAGACGCCAACAGTTTAACCGTCTGCCCTTTTACATTTTCAGCTATGTCATACTGCAGTTCTTAGCCTCTTTACTCATCTCCTCTTCATCTTTGCTGCTTATTAGATGAGATTTAAATGAGTGCAGTTTTGTTTCTGCCCATATGGTGCCATATTCAAAGTGTCCCATCTGCGCCCGTCTTTATTTGATCCCAAAATAAACGAGCAGCTTCCTGTGCCGGCTGCCAATATGGGACTGGACATCACAGTGTTATGTTACTAATGCGATTCACACATCTATGGTGGGAATATTCATGGTTTTGAGAGCTGCCGTAGGTGTTTGTGATGGCAGATGGTATTGTTGGCATTTGTGTGTGTGCGCAGTGTTTGTTGTTGAACGTCTGAATGATGTAATCCAGGCATATTTTCTGTGTGTGGACATTCCAGATCCTAATAGCAGCATTCCACTGGACGGCAGGTGACTACAGTTGCCATGACAACAGGATTTAAGCTCTTACACTAAAATTCCTCTTAAAGGGACAGTTGACACAAAATTCAAGATTCCAGCATTCAAGATGCTTCTCTACTACACAAATCAATATGCGTCGATTTGCTATGGCTCACTTTTGGGGGCTTTTCCACTGCATTCTATACCTATTATCTGATACTTTTTTAGGACCAACTTGGGTGAGATTCCAAGTGAGCTTTACTGATACAAAAACATGACGTACAGTATACACACTGCGGATTGCTAATTAGAGAGAATCATCACTATCAACATCACTGTTAGCATGAGACAGACTGTGTGGTTGTGGTTCTGTGTTTGTTTGTGTTGTGTTTGCAGTGATGTCATGGCAGTAGAGGTGATGCAACTGCTTTTAGAAAGTGCAGGATCAAAGTTTAGTGTGTTCAGTACAGGGCTGCTCGATTATGGGGAAAATCATAATCACAATTATTTTGGTCATAATTGTAATCACGATTATTCAAAATGATTACTGTTGAAGTCAAAATTATTAGCACTCCTGTGAATTATTATTTTTTTTAATAAACATTTTCCAAATTTATTTATTTTATTTATTTATTTATCAGGATCCCCATTAGCCACTACCAAGGTAGTGGCTATTCTTCCTGGGGTCCATCGAACACAGCACAAAATTACATTAATACATAACAACAAAGACCAATAAAAACATTAAACTACAAAATTCATACATAACATCCAGATCAACAATCCACTTAATATTGTGCCATTAAATATTTCTTAAACAATTTTTTAAACCTCATTTTATTGTTACAAAGCATGTAAGGTCTGATGGCAATTTATTCCATGATTTAATTCCTCTATACATTACAGTGCATTGCATTAGTTTTTGAAATGGGAAGCAAAAAAATTCCTTTTAATGAAAACATGCCTAGTGTTTAAATGATGACTAGCATTACTATATAAAAATTGACAGAACAATACACTTGGAACTCTTGACACAGAAATATTTCTTATGAAACAAACAGAGAAACAATTACCCTATCTTTGACCCATAACAAACCTAATGTGTTATGCATTTTCATAATATTAACTCTTCTATTGCAGTGTAAAATTAGTTGTGCTGCTCTATTCTGGACTAACTGTAATTTATCTAAGTCTTTACTTGATGCACTCGACCATACCACTAGACAGTAATCTAGATAAGAAAGAACAATTGCCTGAACAATTTGAGAGATACAGTACTGTGGTAAAAATTCTACACATCTCCTAATAATTGATAAACCTCTTCCCATGACTATTACCATTTTATTGATCTGTTTTGACCACTTTAACCTACCATCAAGAAGAATTCCTAAGCCTAATTTCCTTTACCTGTTCAATAGGCACACTCATTACAGACAAATTTAACTGTGGTTTACATTTAAATTGAAAGTTTGATCCAAACACAATACTTTTGTTTTTTGTCAAATTTAAAACCATCTTAATACTCTGTACCCACTTTACCACTAATTGTAACTCCTCATCTAAATGAGATAATTTTAGCTGGTAGATATAATGTTGTATCTTCTGCGTACGTAACTGCTCTTGCATGCTTTAAAACAAAAGGAAGATCATTGGTAAAAATAGAAAATAACAATGGTCCTAAACAACTTCATTGAGGCAAACCACATTGCAACTCTTTTACTTCCAAATGATGTTTAACAGAGCAAGGAATTTTTTGCAGTATTTCCTATAATATTTTTTCTTCTGGAGAAAGTCTTATTTGTTTTATTTTGGCTAAAATAAAAGCAGGTTTAAATATTTTGAAGCCTATTTTAAGGTCAATATTATTAGGCAACTTTTGTTGTCTGCAGAAGAAATACAGTGACTTGCCTAATTACCCTAAATATGTCACGGTTGTGGATCTGTCGGTTTGTCTTGTATGTGTGTGTGTGGGTATGGGTGTGTTTGTCTGGGTGCACCTTCACCGCGTGGCTGTGTGTGTTTACATGTCGTCAGCTGAGCAGTCACGTGCTTTGCTGTTGCTCAGCATCGCTCAGCTGTTAATCAGTGAACCACAGGTGCAGCTCGTTACCGCGCGCCTTTATCTGTTCAGTGTATGTATCTCGTGTTGTCAGTTCGTTGTGGTTCACGTCTGTGTCTGTTACCTGTTAGGCTTCTCTCGCTGAATCTGCTGGTGGTGAGTCATCATAGAGTCTGTTGCTTTTGAACTTGTCAAGCACGGCTTGGTTTCATTGAAGTTGTTGCCGCTGTTTGCACTGATGACACTCACAAGAGATTCACTTTGTTTTGCTGCTCTGAAGTACTATTACCGCTGTTTACTTTCCTTGAGAGATGCACCATTGCTCTACCCTTTCCCTCGATATCTGGTGAGATATCCATGAGAGACTTCCCTCTGGATCTGTTGCTCCGAAGAACTATTACCGCTGGTAAGCGTTGTCGATTTCCTTGAGAGATGCATCATTGCTCTACCCTATCCCTTAATATCTGGTGATCAGTTGTTATTTCCTGTTATCCCTGTTAATAAATCAACTTGCATTCACTTGCATTTGGGTCTCCTGCGTATTTGTGACAAATTAAGCCTTTGAATCACACTTTAATCTGAATACTAGTATCTTGAAAAAAATCTAGTAAAATATTATGTACTGTCATCATAGCAAAAATAAAATAAATCAGTTATTAGAAATGAGTTATTAAATTTATTATGTTTAGAAATGTGTTGAAAAAAAAAATCTTCTTTCCATTAAACAGAAATTGGGGAAAACGGGGGGCTCATAATTCAGGAGGGCTAATAATTCTGACTTCGACTGTATATATACAGATATTTCCCCCCTTTAAATAAGGAATAGAATAAAAATATGAAACAAACTGTGCTTTAAGCATCTTCACTGTAAGGAAAAAACTTTAATTATAGCTTCCTTCAGTCAAGAGCAGTGAGTGATTTTCTCCTTTTGTTGTTTGATTAATGATAAAAACAGTCGGCAGCAGGAATATTCCTGCGCTGTCACTTTAAGAGCAGTGCAGTTCTGATTTAGGGTTTCATTTTGACGTGTCTTTTGATTCTCAACTTGTTTGTTTATTACATAAATGAGGGTTAATATGAATAATCACTAAACACCGCGTTTTGACACAAATTTGCATGTATTTGACCATTACAGCACTCATATTAAGATGACTTTAGATGTGTGTGCTCTGTTCGTCTCTGAAGCTGAGCACGCACACACACACAACAGCACTTTTAAAAACATGAATGATTCGAATGTACACCAATGAATGATGCACATCCCGTGCTGCAAAAGTTACATTCCAATACATGCTTTTAGTCATTTTCACGTGGAGCTGAGCTTTGCAGAGCAATAAATGTGTACAACTGGAAAGGAGGCGGTACATGATGCAATAATCGTTTTATCTCGATTAATGTTTTTTCAAAATCGTTAGAAGCCGAAATCGAAACCGAATCTTCGAATCTTAATTGCACAGCCCTAGTGTTTAGTGTCACTGCTTTTCACTTCTGGGATTGGCTCCGACTGGAGATTAGATCAGCCCAGATGTGATGACTTTCCCCTCCCTCTTGAAAACAAACTTGTTTCAGCAAACCTTTAACTGTTTCCTTATTGTTTGTTTTTACTGATATTATTCTTTAAAGGGCAGCTATGACGAAAATCATCTTTTGTAAGCTGTTTGGACAGAACTGTGTAGGTAGAGTGTGTTCACAGTCATATTGGGGTGATATAAAGGCAATAAGTCTATTTTTAAAAATTTCTGGACGTTAAAATAGGATCCAAATCCCTCCAATTTTGATGCTCATCGTGACGTAGGAGTGCGGTTTTCCCACCCAACGAATTGATTGGCAGCCACGTATTACCATGTCTCCGTAGTAATGCGTATAATCATTTCAATAAGACAGGATGTGCGCAAAGCAACCGGGATTAAAAGATCTGTTCAGCTCTCTGTGATCATCAATCATCATCAAATGTGATCAAGAATAAGTTTTTTTGTAATGTTTGTAATGAATTACAGCGATTTACTTCAGCTTTACTTTATCACCAAAGCCACGTGTCAGTATAATTATAAAAGAAGACGCTTCAATGCCGGTTTGTGGACGTTAAATCAGGTTTATTTTGTACATTAACATAACGGATATCTATACAGCAGTGGATATTAACGTGTATCCTGTCACATTTGCCATTCAAAAACAGTGCAAAGTTAAACGTGCGCGCTGTGTGTGTGTCCGCTACATGTGTATCTGTGTGTTTGTGTGAAATTTGTAACGACATTGTGTGTGACTCATCGAAAGGCTTGAATTAACTCCACAACAAATACATCAAATAACCATTGGGAAAGTTCTTACTGTAGTATTTCTCACAAGCGTTATGTGAGATCTGCTTCAGGCATGTGGGAACGGTGGGTGGGGAGAACTAGCATTAAAGGCACAGGCCACAAAACAACATGGTTGTTCAGAGCAAAAAATCCAATATTCTGAAAGGTATAATAAATAATCTGATGGGTGTTTTGAGCTGAAACTTTACAAACACATTCTGGAGACACAAAAGACTTATCTTAAATTTTGAAAAAGGTGTAAAATAGGTGCCCTTTAATGCCTTTATTATTTTTATCCTGTTTATGATATTTGCTGTATTTTACTGTTACATGCTTTGTAGCATTGCAAGAAATTGTGTTAAATAAACATTACCTTACCCAACCTTACATTACTTCACCTTACTATAGTGATAATCGTATCTACAGTAAGCAGTACTAAACTGGATTGGAAAAGCAAACTGAGGCAAACACAATCAAACAGAATTGAGCTGACCTGTGCCAAAACGTAGTATAAAAAGTAGCTTTACTCGCCCTACTGTTATTCCAAACCCATGTAAGTATATTTTTAAAAATGTTTGTTGAAAGTCTTCAACTTTTGACTACTTCCAGAGGTAGATTTCAAATTTCATTTGCAATGTAAAGACTCATGTAGATGTACATTTTAAGAGCAACAAAATACCATATACTCTCTGCCTGCTGACCAAACACCAGTGGCGGAAAGAGTACTGAAAAATCATACTTAAGTAAAAGTACCATTACTTGCCTAAAAATGTAGTCCAAGTAGAGGAAAATTATTTGTTGTAAATATTACTCAAAGTATGAGTAAAAAGTAGATCTTTCAAAAGTACTCAAGAGTAGTGAGTAGTGAGTAATACGCTGTAAAAAGCTGATGCATTTACATTTAATTTGTGGATCTGTGTAAACTTAACATTCTGTAGTGCATTTAGTTATTGTCTAGCAGGCACACGCCATAAGATGTTAATATTAGGTTCAATTTAGGTTGTGACGTCAGGTGACCAAAATTCAATGTCTAGCCTGCGTCTAAGGACAATGTCAAGCTGTAACATCATTAGACGTTAATATTTGGTTGATTTTAGGTTGGACGTTGGACATTGACGTCGGTCTAATGTTGGGTTCTGATGTCAACCCGATTTTTATTACCAAACAAAGTGCAACGTCCCTACGACGTTGGGGTACAACGCCAATCTGACGTCATGTTGACGTCATGGGTGTTTAAGGCCATTTGGTCATCATACAGTAAACATCCATTTTCTTCTCATCAGTGACATGCATCCAAACAGGTAAAGATTTTGGACGTCTTCTTGGACACTTTTAATACTTCCAAACAGTTTGCTGCAATTATAAATCGTCATGTCTTGAGGTAGTTCATTAAGATGTGATTTACCTTCTATATATGTGATCTGATTGAGGGCGACGCGGTGGCGCAGTAGGTAGTGCTGTCACCTCACAAAAGAAGGTCACTGGTTCGAGCCTCGGCTGGGTCAGTTGGCGTTTCTGTGTGGAATTTGGGGTTTCCTCCCACAGTCTAAAGACATGCGGTACAGTTGAATTGGGTGGGCTAAATTGTCCGTGGTGTGTAAGTGTGAATGAGTGTGTATGGATGTTTCCGGGAGATGGGTTGCAGTTGGAAGGGCATCCGCTGTGTAAAACATGTGCTGGATAAGTTGGCAGTTCATTCGGCTGTGGCGACCCCAGATTGATAAAGGAACTAAGCCGAAAAGAAAATGAATGAATGTGATCTGATTGGACAGGAATCACAGGACGGATTTTTCTAATCCCCATAGACAAGAAAAAATAAAGTGACTGCAGGTTGAAGGCAAATAGTGGAGTAAAAGTACCAGTAATGCACTAAAAATGTACTCAAGGGGAAGTAAAAGTACACATTTTTAAAATTAAATTAATTTAAAAACTACTCAGTTACAGTCATTTGAGTATTTGTAATTTGTTCCTTTACACCACTGCCAAACACATGTTAGTTTTAGGATGTGTTGGTGAAAGTACACCAAAACAAGGTTTGTTATACCAAAACACATGGGGCACAGGCTCAATTGTAGCTGCTATAAAGAGGTGTTCACAGGCTAACCCTGATAGATGGACATATTCAGCAATAATAAAGCAGATGTTTCACTGTTTTTACTATACGCCCCCCTCTCTCTCCCTCTCTCTCTCTCTCTCTCTCTCTCTCTCTCTCTCTCTCTGTCTGCAGGCCTTTGTAAAGTGTCACTTTGACTATGACCCCTCTCATGACAACCTGATCCCCTGTAAAGAGGCTGGACTTAAATTCAGCAGTGGAGACATCCTGCAGATCTTCAACCAGGAGGACCCCAACTGGTGGCAGGTGTGTGTGTGGTTCAAGTATTCCTTAAATTGTGCACCCACAACAATGTTTTGGGGGCTTTTTTTTACTATTAATTTTGGGTTTGTTTGGGGCTGTGGCTAGAAGACAGAATATAGCATATGTACAGTATAAAAATCATTATACATACGGAAATTCAATTCAATTCAATTCACCTTTATTTCTATAGCGCTTTTACAATGTAGATTGTGTCAAAGCAGCTTCACATAGAAGATTATAGTAAATCGAAACAGTGTCAGGTCAGTTTTCAGTGTATAAGTTCAGTTCAGTTTAGCTCAGGTCAGTGTGGTTTAATAATCACTACTGAGAGTTCAAACACTGAATAGCAAATCCATAGATGTGCAGCTCTACAGATCCCGAACCATGCAAGAAAGTGTTGACAGCAGCGAGGAAAAAACTTCACTAATTGGCAGAAGTGAAGAATTAAAAAACCTCGAGAGAAACCAGGCTCAGTTGGGCACGACCATTTCTCCTATGGCCAAACGTCTTGTGCAGAGCTGCAGTCTGGGCGCCGGAGGCTGGAGAAAGTCCTCATAAATCACGGAAACACAGTGTATGTGTGTGTGTATGCATGTTTGATCTTTAAAGGGGACCTATTATGCAAAATTAACTTTTATAAGTTGTTTGATGCTGGATTTGCAGGACAGGACGAGTGTATACATGTCCAATACATCATTTCCAAACCCCTTATGTCACTTCATATTTTGTTAATGTTTCCAAATGGGCTTTCTGAATGTGCTTGTTAACATGCTGTAGCAGTAATGAGGCTAAAGTCACCATTGTCTCTGACTTTATTCACAGAGATGAGAGCTGTGTCATTTGATTGGCATGATATATGTAAATTATTGAACTATTGAAAATTGCGAGGGCTGCACGGTGGCTCACTGGTTAGCACTGTCGCCTTACAACAAGAAGGTCGCTGGTTCGAGTCCCAACTGGGCCAGTTAGCATTTCTGTGTGTAGTTTGCATGTTCTCCCTGTGATCATGTGGATTTCCTCCGGGTGCTCTGGTTTCCCCCACAGTCCAAAGACATGCGGTACAGGTAAATTGGATAAACTAAATTAGCTGGAGTGTGCTGGGTTGCGGCTGGAAGGGCATCCACTGCGTAAAACATATGCTGGAATAGTTGGCGGTTCATTCTGCTGTGGCGGCCCCTGATAAATAAGGGACTAAGATCTACAAACCCCACGGCATTCATCTTGTACATGGCTGTGCATGTATACTTCTGCATTCTGCTAGTGTTGCTCTGGCAATAACACTTCCGTAATGCTGTTGGAGTTTCTTCACGGGTCATGCAGCTCAAACTCACACTCTGAACTCAGAAACCACTGAACATTCAACAACTTTAATCATAAAGTAATCACAAAATGAATATTTCCATCTGTAGCTCCTCGCAGCACCAGCTTCACTCCACTTCCACTGCTACTTCCTCAACGCTACGAAGCTGACTAATTTCAACTCTTACTCTATGTGTCGCCTCAACACTACAATTTTTTGAGAAGTGTCCTTCAGGGTCTGCGTCAGTTGAACAGTGAAGTATGTGTGACTGTGCAAAGGCTATGCCAGACCGACCCTGTACACTCAATGCAGAAATAAAAATGGTCTTTTAACATGCATCTCTGAAACCAGGCAGAGTGGACATGCTGGTTTTCTTGCCCAAATACATGCAACGATTTTAGTTTGGATGCTGATATATGAGTAATCAAGTCATTTTAACAAAGTAACAGCAAAGAATTAACTGCAATGTGATTTAAGTGTTTTTATTTGTCTGATTTTTCTTGATGTTTTCAGGTTGACCAAACTATACCAGTGGAGGAAAGTGGTGGTGATATTTATTTTTGTTAGTTTACATTGTTAAAATGTCCGGTTTTATGCAACAGTACAACATGGCTGTTCATTTTCAGAAGCTGTTGTGATGTATTATCTTCCCTGAAATAAAAATTTTAAACTTTGAAAAAAAATGATATCTCCTATTGTAAAAATAAATTAATTATTAAGACATGACGAATCTGCAGTCATACATCTTCAGGAAGGTCACGTGTCTGCAACAGCTTACAGGAATCTCTTACAAGTCTGTAAGGTCTGCAAGTTTATCACAAGTATAAAGCAAGTCTAAAATGAGTCTGTTATGTGTTTTAAGGGGGGGCAGAGTTTGTAGGTGGGGAAGTGGCGGATTTAGGCATGGACAATATGGGCGATCGCCCAGGGCGGCATCTTGCTGGGGGAGGTACGTGAAGACAAGCAAAAAAAAAAAAAACGTGCCCTAGCAAATATTAATTTAGAGTAATCCCAGAATAAAGACGTTAGGGGCCATTCACATTTGCCGTCTTTTGCACGCGCACGTTTGTTACGCTATGTGCAGCCAAAACAACACGTGAAACCAAACTGCGTAGAGAACCATTCTCGCGCACCTCGCGCACTGCTCCTGCTGCTCCTGGTAGGGATCCCGGTTGTTTACATGCACACCGATAAAATACGTGCTACTCATGCGCTGTGAAACCGGAGTAACAGCCTTTTATGCAGAGATGTCGGCACGCAGTTAGTGTTGCAAGTCAACAAAACTAAAGTTATATATATTAAATAGGTTGTAACACAAGAATTATTAGTCCCCCTTTGAATTTTTTTTTTCTTTTTAAATATTTCCCAAATTATGTTTAACAAAGCAAGGAAATTTTCACAGTATGTCTGATAATATTTTTTCTTCTGGAGAAAGTCTTATTTGTTTTATTTCGGCTAGAATAAAAGCAGTTTTAAACTTTTTAAAAGCCATTTTAAGGACAAAATTATTAGCCCCTTTAAGCTATTTTTTTCCCCGATAGTCCACAGAACAAACCATCGGTATACAATAACTTGCCTAATTACCCTAACCTGCCTAGTTAACCTAATTAACCTTATTAAGCCTTTAAATGTCACTTTAAGCTGTATAGAAGTGTCTTGAAAAATATCTAGTCAAATATTATTTACTGTCATCATGGCAAAGATAAAATAAATCAGTTATTAGAAATGAGTTATTAAAACTATCATGTTTAGAAATGTGTTGAAAAAATCTTCTCTCTGTTAAACAGAAATAGTAATAATAATAATAATAATAAGCATAATTTCATTTATTTGTAATAAATAAATAAATATATTTATAATTAGTAAAATTTTAGTTTGCTTGTATGCTGTCTGAATAGTTTTTTTGAGACAATTGCATGTGTTCCAATGAGAGTAACAAAAAGTCAAGTCTTTATTTCTCGGGGGTGGGGGGTATATGGGGTGGTTCGCCCATGGTGCAATTTAAACTAGAACCTCCACTGAGGTGGGGACATAGAAACGGGCATGACTAGTTTTAGTTGATCTTGTTTTAGAGTCTTGAATAGATCCTGAGGTTTCACCTACCCTGACCAGCTTGAAAGTCTTACCCAAAGACAAATGCACAGTCGTTGAGACCCTGCCCGTAGCATTTGCTTCACTTTGGCACATGCAGTGCTCCGGAAGCAGGAGGTTTTAATGTCTGTCACATCCTAGCTAGAGTTTTGAATGAAATGAGATAATTAAAAACCAAAGAATATAACTTTTCCAGTTATGTACTGTATAGATTATTGTTAATTTGGAACTAGATTACATACATTTTTATTTCCACACTCCTATTAAATATTGTATATTTCATTTATTTTCAATATTACACTGTCCTATGGTAGATTTATCCTGACAATGCTCACTGTTATCTTAAAAGCAGTCATTGTCAGTGTAGATCATGAATGCATATTTATTATGCACCGGATAGTGAGGTGATACACTTTTTTAAAAGTTTTTTTTCTGTAAAGTTCAGAAAATTGTAGTAATAGTGCAATGTTTATTTCCAAAAGCAGCACATCGGAACAGAGCAAGAACATGTAGTCGATGAGTTCAATCAACTTTACTTCACAACAACGGATACAAATAAATGTATCCGTTAACCATCCAGAAACACCCTGATGTATTTTAGAAGTTGTAAGCTCTTCCTGAGTCTCTCCATCATTGTCTGACTCTGGTTTGAACATGCACGTTTGTGTTTTGCTTGTTTTGCTGCTTCTGGATGATCAGAATCAAAGCCAGAAATTATTAGCCTAAAAAGCATAACGGCTGTACGCAGTGAGGGAGACCAAAAGCGTCTATGTGATTGGCTAAGATGTGCTTCACATGACCAAGTTAGTGTTACAGGTATTACAATCAATGGTAAGAAATACAGATATTTTCATCGCCCCTACAGTAAGAAAATCTCTAATCAGAAAATTGTATAAAGGCTCCGCCCTCTTCTGGAAAGGGCCAGGGAGCAGCAGCTTATTTGCATTTAAAGAGATACACACATAACAGCACATTTTTGCTCACACCCAGAGACAAATTTGATGAGCTTTAATAAATGATCTTTTTAGCTGAAATTTAAGAGACACATTCTGGAGATATAAGAAATACATATTATGTGTTTTGAAGTGAAGTTTATTTATAAACTAATTTCGAGAGGATCATGTGCTTATGATTGCTAGCGGCTAGACCCACATTATCCAAATCACCATGCACCAATCAGATGATCCCTAAGCTACCATAAATACCCCGGGTTCCATATCACCGCTATCTTCGCTTTGAAGAATCCCCCCTTCCACCCCTACTCCTCCTCTTTTTAGATGGGTGACACGGTGGCCCAGCGCTTAGCGCTGTTGCCTCACAGCAAGAATGTCAATGGTTTTAGGCCAGGGGTGTCCAAACTCGGTCCTGGAGGGCCGGTGTCCTGTATAGTTTAGCTCCAACTTCCTTTAACACACCTCCTTGGAAGTTTCTAGTATACCTAGAAACAGCTTGATTAGCTGGTTCAGGTGTGTTTAATTGGGGTTGGAACTAAAATATGCAGGACATCGGCCCTCCAGGACCGAGTTTGGACACCCCTGTTCTAGGCTTTACCAAACCAGCGGGCATTTTCTGTGCGGAGCATGTTCTCTCCGTGCTCACGTGAGTTTTCCCCGGGTCCTCCGGTTTCCTCCCACTGATTAAAAACATGCAACCTAAGTTATTGATTAATCAACACTATAGACTTGCTCACTATCTAGTACCTATCTCGTTAAAGAGAACTACTATCTGCGCTTCAATCACTACGATGGGGGAGTTCTCGAGATCTACCTGAGCTCGATCTCCCCTCTCACCTTGCAACGGGAGGGAGCCCCGGGCTCGAGGATCTCATGAGCTCAGGGCTCTCTCCCGGGACAGAATGCCAAACAAGCTTTATAATTAATCATCAGCTAAGTGTGAACTCTTGAAAGGGGGTTTTGTGTGGTGGTCTGACCTTGACTCTGGTCTCCTCATCTTTAGGCTTGTCATCTGGAAGGAAGCAGTGCTGGTCTGATCCCCAGTCAGCTGCTGGAGGAGAAGAGAAAAGCATTTGTCAAGAGAGATCTGGAGCTTGCAAGCACAGGTAGGACACGGGCCACCAAATATATTTACATAGAGTTTGATTTTATGGATGTGTGGAGGTTTTGTAAATAAATGACTTATTGAATATATGTCTAATTACAAATAACTTTTTTGGTGAAAATAAAATCTAAATACTATGGTGGTCCAGAGAGCTGCAATTTAAGAAAACACACACAATTACAAAAAATTAGGAAAAGATCTTCAGCAGTTTGACATCATACGTGTTGCAAATACTTACAACACAATCACATTAAGAAATTCTCACAATGCAAACAAATTAAGAAAATGCGCTTTATGAAAATTATTTTGTTAGCTCCAGATTTGGCCTCAGTACTGATTAATCTAATATACACTACCGGTCAAAAGTTTGGGGTCAGTATGATTTTTAAATGTTTTAAATTAAGCTTCTCCTGCTCACCAAGGCTGCATTTATTTCATCAAAAATACAGTACAAATTTTAAAATTGTGAAATGTTATTGCACTATAAAATAACTGTTCAAAAGTAGTTAATAATTTAATTGAATAATTTATTCCAGTGATTTTATAGATGAATTTCACTTGATCCTTCAGAAATCACTCTAATATTAATTATTATTGTTATTATTAATATTATTATTATTATTAATGGTAAAAGTAATAAAAGCAATAATGACTGGAGTAATAATTTCATTCGAAACTACATACAATAAGTAATAACAACATATTTAATAAATAAGTATTTAACAATTGTTTTTACATTCAATAAATGCAGCCTTGATGAACAGAATCATTTTCTTTAAAAAGAAAAAAAAAATCCCCAAACTTTTGACCGGTAGTGTATATACACAAATATAATATTGTAAAGCATCCAATAAAAACATTAATTTAAAAAAGATTTGTGAGGGGACATATCACCCTGCAGCCCAAGACCGGTTACTCACTGAAGGTAAGCAGGGTTGAGCCTGGTCAGTACCTGGATGGGAGACCACATGGAAAAACTAGGTTGCTGTTAGAAGTGGTGTTAGTGAGGCCAGCAGAGGGCGCTCAACCTGTGGACTGTGTAAGTCCTAATGCCCCAGTAAAAAGTAAAGGGGATACTATACTGTCAGTGAGCGCTGTCTTTCGGAGGAGACGTTAAACTGAGGTCCTGACTCTCTGTGGTCATTAAAAATCCCATGCCACTTCTCATAAAGGGTGTAACCCCAGTGTCCTGGCCAAATATCATCATCATGGCCTCCTGATCCACTGAATTGGCTCTATAACTGTCTCTTCACTCCACCTATATCTGGTATATGGTGAGCGCACTGTGGCTGCCGTCGCATCATCCAAGTGGATGCTGCACTCTAGTGGTGGTGTGGAGAGACCCCCCCAACACCCCCCCCCCCCATGATTGTGAAGCGCTTTGGGTGTATGGCCATACACAATAAATGCGCTATATAAATTCACACATTACATTACATTATATACGGTATGCTGAGCACTGTACACTTGAAGAAAATTAGGTTTGCTGCTTGTTTAAACTACTTATTTAAAACGAGGTCTTTTTTGGGGGGGGGGGCAACTTAATTGTTTTATCTTCAATTCACTTAAATTTGTAAAAACTACTAAGTTAACTTAATCGATTTGTGTTGGGACGACATGAAAGAATTGTGTGCCTTTTTTGCAGCGAATACAAAAAAAAATGCTGGGTTCCACACAATCGATTTGTGTTTGGGCAACACGAAGGAATTCAATTTTGGTTTATTTTCCTAAATGAAGAGTTACTCATTCTCTTCATAGACCTGACATATGAAGTAATAGTCTATTACAGAGTTAATACTAACTTACGCAGAGGAATAGACAGATGTCAGAGCATCATGTGTTGAGTCTGTATCTCCAGCCACTCGCAGCCTTTTTAGAAATGTGCTGTTAGGCAAGGATTTTCAGCATATTCATGAATTAAATAATCCTTTTAAAATATCAGTCAGATTGGGGAAAAAATAAGAACATAAAAAACTTTATCAGATGCATTTTGAGTGAATTTCATCCATGAAAAAAATCTGCTTTATAAGATTACTTAATAAATTTAATGAAACGTGTTTTTTTGTGATACTCAGTTGGATGCAGATCATCCCTGTAAATCATTATGAGAAATTACGACATTGTATTGTATGACTGACATTTATGATCATCTAACGTCTTGAAGCAACACTGAACTGAGAGTAGCGCCCCCTGGAGGAAGATCAACCCTTATGTCATTTCAAACCCACAGTATGCTATTGTAATTAGCCGAGTAGTTTTAAAAGTGTGGCCTGAGGTGTTTGACTCCTGCAGCAGACAGAACAGGAGTCACACTGTGAGTGTATACTAGCAGGATGTGTGCTGATGTCCGCAGGGCCTCTGTGTGCAGGGATAGGCGGTAAGAAGAAGAAGAAGATGATGTACTTGACCACCAAGAACGCCGGTAAAGACTACTGCTCCAGCGCATGTGCCGTATACTCTCATTCTCTGTTGTGACTCGTGTTGAAGTCTGTTTGTTAACATGTTTCATGGGAATGGGTTTACAGTCAGTTCCATTTCAGTAGAAGAAGAAATGCATTTGTTTACTCAAAGAAAATGAAAACTGCGGTAATGCATTCTCCAGGAAAAGGTCACTGTAAAAAATATTAGGGATGGCTGACGTGAAACTGACGTTTCGACACAGTGTCGACTCGAGATCCCGAAGCGCAAGTGTTTCAAAAGACTGCACCAAAGCATGATCCAAAACACCCAGGTCAAAACAGCTGGCCACGTGACTAAAGCGATCTAAAGCATTGATCAGTTCAGAAGCGTTTCGAGACCTGGCGAATCTGCATTTGACTGACAGGGTCAGAAAAAAACTTCTGTCTCATATGGCCTTGTGCAGGGGTTACCAAACTTTTCAGCCCGCGACCCCCAAAATAACAATGCCAGTGACTTGTGACCCCCAATATCTTTTGAGGTTGTTATAAATACAGAAACCTAGCATGCAATGGCGCACACACACACCAATAGACTCAAGTCTATTCTTCGTTAAAAATTTTTTTATGTATGTCAGTGCTGTAAATGTGCCAGAAAGTTTACCCTGGTGTTATAAAATCAATCTGCTGCATCTGACGCTATTGTTGTGTCTTTAACATAATGTAATTACCCCAGGGGTCGCAATTCAATAGAACTAGTAACTATAAGCTACTATAGTAACTATATAGTATATAGTAACTATAAACGACTATTTTTTCTCTTCAATAGGTTATGGATAAAATATGGTAATTCTTATGGTTTAACAAAAATAAATAGATTTTTGGAAATCACCAGGCGACCCCCCTTCATTGTCCCACGATCCCTTGGGGGGTCCCAACCCCCACTTTGAGAGCCACTGGCCTAGTGGACCGTACGTGTGTATGTTGTGCACATGCTTCAAATGACTTTTGGGTTCGAATCACTACTTGTACAAATACTCCGAAATCATGATTTTATGTATTTTAATAATGTTACTGTTTTATGGTGTAATCTAGATAGGATACAGCTGCTGATACGCCATCAATTTAGCATCATTTTTGTAACACTGTAAAACAATAATTAATATTTGTACAGTACTGTGATGGTTGGGTTTAGGTTTTGGGTAGACATTAATAAATGGGAAATTTAATGAATAATATTGTTAACTTCTGGCCACAACCGTGTCTGATCTAGCAACAACCCTGTTTTATGACCAAAACAAGACATATTTATTCACAAAGTGTTTATTCGGATGTCAGACCAATGTTGAAACAAAACGATACAAGAACAGAGCAATTCAAACTGATATTGAAGAATTTCAAAATAACTGTATCAGCCTGGATTCGAACCCACTATCCCTATAAGGTAGCCAGCAACCCTAACCGCTCCACTAAATCACTTGAAGGTTAATTCCTACAAAGTGGGGTTTAATACCTCAATTTGCTCAACTGTTCTTAGCTGAAGCTGTCCCAGTGCAATACATAAAAATGACCACTAGGTGTCACTGTAGAGTGGGGTTTCGAAACGTTTCGAAGCTTTGACATATTTGCTTCGACTGTTTCAGTGTTTCATGAAGCCTCGCTTTGCCCACCACTAAAAAATATCTGCTCATTAACAGTTTCCGTATTTTCTGATTGGATTATGGCACCTTCATTTCTGCTCTATCGACTTTCGATGTTGAAAACTCTACAGTTTAACAAAGTAACTTTTATTGACATTTTATTAGTTTGAAATAATGTAATGTATAAGAAATAATGTATTAATTAGTCTGTGAAATAGCAGAAAATGTACTGGCAGTTCATTACAAGGTTTTTGTACCGTAATATACAACACTAACTCAGGCATTACATCACTTTAAACTATTACAAATGTTACAGTTTTGCTCAATTGCTTTGGCTCAATTCTTGATTTAAATTTTTTTTTTCAAAACTAAACTTATTTTTCAAATAAGTTTAGATCTCTGAACAATTAGCTCATTGTTCACAACAGATTGGCATTTCTTATTGATTTACGCGAACTGCAAATGGTTTGGTGCATGTGTGCAAACAGTAAATACAATTGTCTGTCATTTGGACAAAAAGTAACTGCTAAATAGCAAATATTTTTACCAAATCTGATGAGTCAATTCTCATTTAAACTGTCAAACTCTTCACAACTTCTCAATCATTTTTTATCGTGTAAGCCATCACACTCAAAACAGTCTATTCAATTATCAAACATTTGTATTCAGATGTGGGCTGCACGGTGGCACAGTGGATAGCACTTTCGCCTCACGTTCGCCTCACAGCAAGAAGGTTGCTGGTTCGAGCCTCAGCTGGGTCAGTTGGCGTTTCTGTGTGGAGTTTGCATGTTCTCCCCATGTTTGCGTGGGTTTCCTTCGGGTGCTCCGGTTTCCCCCACAAGTCCAAAGACATGGTATAGGTAAATTGGGTGTGTGAATGAGTGTGTATGGATGTTTCCCAGAAATGGGTTGTGGCTGGAGGCGCATCTGCTGCGTAAAACATATGCTGGATAAGTTGGCGGTTCATTCCGCTGTGGCGACCCCAGATTAATAAAGGGACTAAGCAGAAAAGAAAATGAATGAAGATTACCGTTGAACCACTGAATAGGACATTGACCGTCTTGGGACCGTTGCTGTCTATGGAGGATAAGAAAGCTCAGAATTAATCTAAAATATCTTAATTTGTGTTCAAAGATGAATAACGCTCTCATTCTTCTGGATGAGGATGAGTAATTAATAACAGAATTGACATTTTTAGGTGAACTAACCTTTTAAAAGGACTATAGTAATCTTAAAGTCTTGTTATTAGTGACACCGGTGGCCAGTAAGTGAATTGCATGTAACTAATTTACTGCAGCAGACGAGGTAGTTACAATTATTACACAATAATACTTTGATTATAAAGTATGTTTGAGAACATGGATTATACAGATCTGACAATACTAGAAATGTTTTTTTAATAAATCCTTTTTGTTTCACATTTCATAGAAATGAAGTGTGGGTAAAAGTGATATCTTTTTGATTTTCCTGAATTCTTCACATAAATATCAATCTACAGGCAATTGCACATTTCAGGATATTTCATGAAATCAAACATCATGACTTTTACTTTAAGAAAAAATAAGGAACAACGATAAGACTGAAATGGAACTGATCAATAATATATGTGGTTATAGTGACTAAACCAGATAAAAAAAAAAAAAGATCTGATAATTTACCATATCATACCAGAGTTTGACCGGCATGAGTTGAGGATCTATGAGGAAGTGGCCAAGGTGCCTCCGTTCCGCAGGAAGACGCTGGTTCTGATTGGTGCTCAGGGCGTGGGACGACGCAGCTTGAAAAACAAACTTCTGGTGTCAGACCCGCACCGCTACGGAACCACCACACCCTGTCAGTGCATTCACCTTTGTATTCCTGATTTATGTTGTGACAATTATGAAATGTTCATCATGTTTTAAATGAGCTTCTTGCTGAGTGTAGTAACTTATTTTTGACCTGCCTCATATTGTCGCTGTGCACAGACACATCTCGTAAACCCAAGGTGGATGAGAAGGAAGGGCAGATGTACCTGTTCATGTCCCGCAGCGAGATGGAAACCGACATTAAATGTGGTCGTTTTCTGGAGCACGGGGAGTACGATGGAAACCTGTATGGCACCAAGATCGACTCAATCCATGAGGTTGTGGACTCAGGAAAGATTTGCATTCTGGATGTCAATCCACAGGTGCTCTTTACTGTGTCCTGTGTGTCTATACGTCAGTTTTCTAGCAATGCAAATAAATATTACAGTTATAATATTTCATATAGAGTAAATTGGTTTGTTATTTTATATGCATATCAACATTTGTGAAATACAATCAGTTGAAATAAAGGCTTTTATGGTTTTTAGGGCTTTTAGCTGTTCAGTAATTATATGAATTAGATGAAAATTTCTTTACTTTTTATCATAGCTAACGTCTAATTGAGTTAAATTGATCAATTTGAATTTACAGTGTTGCTATTGTGATGTATTTTCTGTTAAATATGTGCATTTAAATATGTAAACCATCAAGCTGTAGAGTCAATTTACCTTTCGGATGAATATCTTTTACTGGGATTCTCTTTTAGTGCTTTATATTATTGATACAAAATATAAATATTAAATCAAAGTCATGTATATTCTGCTACAGAGAGGGGAATAGTAGTAATATTAAATTCATTATTTATTTCATTTTTATGTATTACTTTTATTTGTGTATACGGGCATCTTACATGTACTGTAGGTGACCTTTTTCCTTCAATAAACCTAAAGAAAATTTGTAGCTAAAACTGTGGTGCTTGGTGATTCATAAAATGCAATTCAATGACTACCTGGATAAAACAGATACACATGGCTCCTGTTGTTAAGATTGATGAGCAAAGAATGGTTTCAGCTAAAAAACAATCTTTTACTTGCTAACTAAAAGCAAAATGAACACCTATATCCAACTGACCCAGCCGAGAACCAGCGACCGTTTTGCTGTGAGGTGACAGTGCTAACAACTGAACCACTGTATCGCTCTCACTTATTGTTATTTTTTACTTTATTATTTTATTGAATACTGTTTTTAAGGAACATATCTATTCATTGTAACCGACTTTTAATGTGCCACTTTGTTTTTACAGGCACTCAAAGTTCTGCGAACAGCTGAGTTTCTTCCATATGTGGTGTTTATCGAAGCGCCAAACTTTGAGGTTCTGAAGGACATGAACAGATCTGCCATTGAAGCTGGTGTTGTGACTAAACAGATGACGGTAAATGTTTTTCCTTTGAGAACTTTCTAAGTTTTTGACCTTAAAACAATGTGTCTAAAAATGTATGTGGTAGAAAAACTTTAAACCAGCTGAATTCTGCTGCTACCAGATCTGTTGCCTGAAATCATGCTTGAAACTTTGGTTGAGTGACAGGGTTGAGTTTTTGGTTGAGTGACAGTTTTTGTTTTTGCAACAAAAGAAGCCCAATGTCCAGTCTGAAAAAGCCCACAACTAGCCCAATGGCCAAATCTTAACTAGCCGAATTATATCAAAACTGCGACCACCCATTCAGATCTTCAAATCTTTTACATTACTATACATTATAAACAGGATCTTCTTGGTTTCCAGCCATTTCCAGCCTGGTCTTAGCTGGTCAGGCTGGGATTTCACCAGCTAAAACCAGCTTGACCAGCCAAAACCAGCTATGTCCAGCTTAAACTAGGCAGGTCAAGCTGGTTTTAGCTAGTTTAAGCTGGTCATTTTCCAGCCTGACCAGCTAAGACCAGGCTGGAAATGGCTGGAAACCAGCCTGGAAATGGCCAAAACCCCTCTAAAACCAGGCTGGTCGACCAGCTAAAACCAGCCAACCATCCTAGGCTGGTTTAAGCTGGATTTTTCAGCAGGGTTGTTGTTTAATGATTGATGAACATTGGTGAATTCAAATTCTTCCCAGGATTCAGAACTGAAACGGACAGTGGATGAGAGCGAAAGGATCCAGAGGGCGTACAGTCACTATTTTGACCTGAGCATAGTGAACGATAACCTGGACGGAGCGTATCGCAGCCTCAGACGGGCCCTGGACAGACTCAACACAGACCAGCAGTGGGTTCCCGTCAGCTGGGTCTTCTAAGTCAGTGGCCACAGCTCTAGGTAACTGCTGTAATCTGCGTGAACTTGCCTGTTCTTTCAATTTTTTGCACAAAATAAAATAAAACATGACAATACAACACAAAGCTAGATTATTATTTTGTAAAGAAGCGAACTGATCTGTATATCTGTATTGTTCTAAAGGAGTTCTGTACAGTGCTGTATGTTTGTTATTCCTGTGAAAGTAGGGCTGTATATTTGTATAGAAACTGTAGAATATGTTTTAGCACCCTGTGTTACGCTGAAGATATTCAGAGCCATGTCGGATGTATCGATGCTATATGATTACATAGTGTTTTGCAGGGACGGTTTAGTTTTGATGTATCAAACGCAGAACTGAAGAGTGTTTTGGCGTGTCTACGGTTGTCATATTCCTGTGCATGTTCTGGTTTGTTTGTATTCTTTCTCGTAACCTTTGTTGGTACTTTATATTTCCGTTCAAAAACAGCAACAATGATGTGTATTATTTGATTAGTCTAATGGACTAAAATAAAACAAGATCTAATTTTATCATTCCAGTCCAGCAATTCTAGAATCCTTCACTGTGATCAATCGCAGCGCTCTGCAGTCATATATTTTTCTATAATGACGCTGTACTGTATAATTGACTGTTGCCCAAGGGAAGTGATTTCCTACATAGCTGTACTAGTTTCTCTCATGTCACTCCACACTCTTTCTTCTCAAATAATAAAATACTATCAACTCAAATCAAATCAGAAGTTCATGTCCATTCATTTATTGTATTGTATTTATTGAATTATTACAGGGCGTCACGGTGGCGCAGTGGGTAGCACGATTGCCTCACAGCAAGAAGGTCACTGGTTTGTGCCCCGGCTGGGTCAGTTGGCATTTCTGTGTGGAGTTTGCACGTTCTCCCCATGTTGGCGTGGGTTTCCTCCGGGTGCTCCTGTTTCCCCCACAAGTCCAAAGACATGTGGTATAGGTGAATCGAATAAAATAAAATGGCCATAGTGTATGAGTGCGAATACAAGAGTGTATGGGTGTTTCCCAGTGTTTGGTTGCAGCTGGAAGGGCATCCGTTGGGTAAAACATATGCTGGATAAGTTGGTGGTTCATTCCGCTGTGGTGACCCCTGATGAATAAAGGGGCTATGAATGAATGAATGATCACAGTTTGCTAAAGGCCTGGGGCCTGTTTCGGAAAGGAGGTTATGTAAAAACTCATTTTAACCCTGAAATAAGAGAAACTCTGGGTTTTCCGTTTTAAAATGGCAGGTTTGTCAAACTCAAAAAAGCAGGGTAAGTCAAGCCTGTTTCTCAAAGAGAGGTAACTTTAACTCAGAGTCAGTTACCTTGGTAACTTACTCTGTGAACCTAACCTGGTCAGGAGCAGGTTTTATTCACGTTTCCACCCACCTATTTTAATGCTCATTTTGGATGTGCGCATAAAAACGATTGATGCAAAACATCATGATGCACATAACTTTTGAAAATACACATAAAAAAACATGTGCATAATATCTGAGTATTATAAACTTTTATTCAATAAGAAAAGATGTGCATAAACTGCGATGAAAACACTTTTACTAAACAAATTCCAGTATGTGCATTAAAAAAGGTTATAAGAGATGATGAAAATGTGTGTGAATAGACAAACCAGCAGGCTGAGCACACTGTAAAACATCATAAATGTTGTTTTGGTCATTCTAAAACGCCTTAACCGTTTCAGTATTAATGTATATTATTAATTACTTCCAGAGCGTGTCAAGAGCGTCCGTTCTCCGCGTCTAATGGCTTCAAACGCCCCCACGTGTTCATTGTGTGTTAACATTGTCTTCTGAGGCGCAAGAACATTTAGCCTATTAAATAAAGAAAAGATTGACGCAGCTTCTTCTACCGCAGTAAATTCTGTTTTTACTGTTGATATTTGGCGCCAGTTAATCAAGAAGTGGCGATTTTGTTCTCTTTGACTGATTGGATGGACGCTGCTTTATTCGCACATCTTTTATGCGATATTCCAGTTTTGCACATAAATTTAATTAATATTTTTGGATGGAAACACAGCTATTACCTACATTTCAGTCACACAAAGAACAAAGTCACATACGAGAATGGCTTGTCCTGTTTTAAATAATTATCTTAAATTCACTGACCTTCGACATGGGCTGTAACTAGAATAATGGGATTATTATTTGTTCTGAACACTATGTTTTAGTACTGCTTACATTCTAAATGTCATATCAACCTCTACACTTGATCAATAATAGAGGCAGACACCCAAGTGCACTTTTAAATCTATTAAAACTGATCAACGTGTATAAAAGTGTACAAATTTTATAAACGTCACACATTACATAACTTTTTTTATTATACTTAAATATTTTAATTCTTTGAGCAGCTGTTTCCCACGCTAACTGTCTCTGTTTCACTGATGCAGGGATGTTGCTTTTTTAAATATATGGTCATATTTGCTATAACTTTGCATGAGCACATCAAGTTCAGCTGGAGAAAGAAATGCTGATCTCTTTTTTCAGATGTTGCTATGGTCACTCGTAATATCTGCGCTCCATTGGTAATGCCTTTTTATAGTAGCGGTGTGCGCGCTTAACTCTGAGTTGGTCTACTCAAAGTTGATTGACCTAACTCAGATCAGCTATTCTGAAACCAAAAACTCTGAGTTTTTAATCTCTCGGTAAATCAACTCAGAGTTCAAGTTTAAACTCCGAGTTGGTTGAACCTCCTTACTGAAACAGGCCCCTGGACACACCAAGCCCATAATCCGTTGTTTAGTTTTGTTGGGCCATCGGTCAGCATCGGTCTGGCTTGTTAGCATGTGGAATCGTCGTTGTCTGTATAGAGCACTCTGATTGGTTATTCAGCAATGAATCAGAGCGCAAAAACAAAAAACAAAACAAAAGTGATGTATAGCAAGTAAACAATTCAAGACAAGAAGGAACACAAAGGGGTCGGCTGTAATTTTGCTACATTTCTCAAATATTTGCAAACATCAATAGATTATCAGACATGTTTGCACAAGCGAATCCCTCCCTGTTGACTGACAAAATACTGTGATAATGGTAGTAAACGCTGCTTTTGTTTTCTCTTCGCACATGTGGGTGGGCAGTAATCTGTTTTTTCACTCAATAAAGGGAAATTGAACTTCCCACCCACATGTGCAAAGAATAAACAAAAGCAGCATTTACTACCATTATCACAGTATATTACTACCATTATAACAGTATTTTGACAGTCAACGGAGGGATATCCTTGTAAGAATGGTGTGAAAAGACAAATCCTCTCAAATCTGCTCTTGAATCAGTCGGCTGCTGTCCGTTTGGTGTGTGCACGCACAGCTTTTTGGTCCAAATGGGATGAGACGTGAGCCAACGCAAGCCAACAACACAGTTGGTTTTCATCAGCACTAGTTGTTTGATGTCGATTTGGTGTCATGTCCTTAAAAGGGGTGGTCCACTACAATATCATATTTTAAACTTTAGTTGATGTGTAATGTAGATGTGTGAACATAAGCAACATCCCTGAATGTAAGACGCTCAAAGTTCCATGCAAAGGGAGACATTGGCTTTTACAGAGTTAGCTTAGCAAAGCCTACGGCGAACGAATTTGGGGACTACAAAAAATACATCTGGGTTAATGAGATCACAGATCGCTTTAGGTTACGCACGTACACCATGTGCATACACCCCGCACAATGAAGGGGCATGGCCAGAGGCACTGTAATGTTATAGCAGAGAAAGCTAACATGCAGTCCAAACGCTGCTATTCCCACAGAGCTTCTTCTGTTTCTGTATTTGGGGTTCCAAAGGACACGACACAAAGAGAGAAGTGTTTGCAGTTTAATTTTAATTATGTTCCAGAGAATTATAAAAGAAGATATAGCTAGCCTTTGACAAAGGACAGCTTCTAGAATCTCTCCCAGTTCAGAGCTGGATTCGGCTAAAAACTCCTCAAAGAAAGAGCAGCTCCAACCATGATAGACGAAGCTGTGGATTGTGAGCCACAACCTGTGAGTATTTTTTATTTGTTAAAATTGATCTATTACATGCATAGTTTATAGCGTTAACAGTATGTTGTAGCAAGGGCATAAACAAGGATGTTAACAACGGGAAATGCTGTTTGACACCGTTAACAGTTAAGCTACAAATTCATATTTATCCATCAAACCCTGTAAACACCTACAATCTTCACCAGCGCTGCAATGTTTTTCCATGCGGACGCTTTCCCTGCAGTCTACATCTCAAATAACAAACTCACAAAAGATATGTGTCCATTTCATATTACTTACACATGCTTATTCTGAATATATGTGAAAGACACTTGTCAGATTTTATTTTAGAAAGCAGGCATGAGTTTCAGTGTCCTTTTCATTTTCTGTTTGATTCAGGCTCAAACTGATACGGCTAACAGATACTCTGACGGACAGTATTTACAGAGCAGAGGCAAAGCGCATGCTTGTAGGGGCATGACGTTTTTCCTGGTGACGTGGAGCCGATCCGCTAATCATAGCACATTATGTTAGTTGACCAATCAGAGCCTCTTGAGGGAGGGTCTTTAGGAGGAACTAGAAAATATGACAGTCGTTTTCCTGTTAGCTGAGTAGCGGTATATAATTAAAGTAAGATATATGAAAAAATAACATGATTTTATCTTTTTACAAATGAAGCATGAGCACACATTGCTTTGAATCTTATTTAACCAACAAATCTTTTTAACCAAGCCTTTAAAATACACTCTGGACCACCCCTTAACACAAAATTCATTAAACAATTCTTTATGTTCTCGCAATTATAAACACAATCGTAAAACTATGCACCAACTTGCACAGACCTCACATTTCCAAGTTAAAATACATATTGGAGTCAAAAACATTCTTTTCAAACTTTGGCCTCCAATGATACACAAATCTAACAAATACACAGACTACACCACTGCCTAGAAAACACCATCGAGATCAACTCAAAACACTCTCACTAAAACCTCTTCCTGCTAATCAGGAATCGGTGTAAGGGTGAATGGACAATAAAGTACAAAGACATGCATTTAGAATTGTTTTATTTTTTTATTATTTTCAAAAATAAAACAAAATAATAATAAACAATTGTAAAATATTACAGCTGTAAACTGCTGTAATAGAAACTGAGTATGAACTCAGTATGCATTAAAAGAGTTTACTCTCAGTAAACAGTACACTAAAACTAAAAGAAAAAAAACAGTAATCAGCAGCACATCTCTGGGAAGGATCGGCCCAGGCAATCGCCTCTCTCAGTTCTACAAAAATACAGTAGGCCTACTGGAAGAACAACTAATACTGTAATGAGCAACAAAACAAATTTCTTTTGTTCAATTTTTACAGCATGTGATCGAGTATACTCAAAAGATCAACAACCTTTCACTCGTCTAAATTGACAGTATATATATACCTAACATTTTATAAATACCCTATAGATTCTATCATAGTGTCTCTGGAAAAAACTCATTCTCTTCTATAATGTGAAATTTTAACATTAAGTTACATAAGTGTGTGTTGATTGTGTTCTGTGTGTGATAGTTTGAGTTCATTATATAATGCATTTGTGTTTTCTGAATGAGAAGATGGTTAAAGGGCATCATCTTTTACCTCTTTTACAAGATGTGAGATAAGTCTTTGGTATCTCCAGAATGTGTCTGTAAAGTTTCAGCTCAAAACACCCATCAGATAATTTATTATGTAATGTAGAATATGCCCATTTTGGTGTCTGAGGACAATGTAGCTGTTTTTGTAGCCTGTGGCTATAAATCCAAATGAGCTGCATTTCCCCGCCCACCGCTCAGACGTGTGTGTCTGCTTCACCTGCGTTATGTAAGATAAACAGCCGTCAGTGATAGAAACAGACTCGGATGAAGCTGGAATAAGGTCACTAGTCAAAAATACCAAGTAAGTTTATGTGATGCAAGGCTCGACAATAAGGACTGTCTGATGGCCCGGGGCCAGCATGAAAGACGCTTGGGCCAGTGTACATAATGGTTAATGGCCCGATCGGGCCAGTGCTGCCTTGTCACAAAAGTTTGGCAGCGACTGTCAGTCAATTGCGTGCAAGTACAATCTTAGGGTGCTTTAACACATAGACGTTTGTTTCGGAATCTGTCTCATTTCCCCCGTTAGTGCGGTTTGTTTGGCATATGTGAGTCCAGCAACCGCGCTCGGATCTGCACCATATCAATCGGTCTGAGATCGCCTGAATGTGGTGGTCTCTGCTCGATTGAGCGGATCGATTGTAGTGAGAAAACAAAACAATCCAACGAACTAACGACCCAGGCTATATCACAGTGTCTTATGCAGTGGTGTAAAGTACTTGAGTAAATGGACTTCGTTACTTTACTTAAGTATTTTTTTGGCTACTTTGTACTTGTACTGAGTATCAAAAATATAAGCAACTTTTACTCTTTACTTGACTACATTTTTGATTGAATATGTGTATTTTTTCCTCCACTACATTTGAACAGACGCTTACCGTTACTCATTACATTGTGATTGTGCACGACAAGTCGGCATCTTTATCTACCACAGCTAATTTGTTGGGCGGATGAGGCGATATCGCCATGTGCAGGGGGCTGAAGGTACTGTATGCTATTTATGAGCTAAATCATGTGAACGTGAATTAGCAGCTTGCTTAATACCAGGTGTTTAATTAGCAACATGGCTGCAGCCAGTGATGAAGCCGAAGCTTGAATTTATGTGTAGTTTACTAAGTTGAAAAATAACAGTGCTCCTCTTTGTTTAATTTTAATACAGAGAAAACATAATTAATCAATTGAAAAACTACTCAAAATAAAAATATTGCCCCCCTCTGATACTGAGAGATGAATCACATCAAAGTCAGTTTTTTTTTACTACGTTTTACTACTTTTTTTTTTTTTTTTGATAAATTGTTTGTGCTTTTTTTGAACATTTGAGTTTGACTGAGACTTTTTGTTCTATTTTTTAAATATATTTTGTTCTGCCATTTTGAAACATTAAGGTGTTAAATTTAATTGATATATTAGGAAAATTAAACCTTTCTTGGTGTTCTTTGAGCCTACATTCAGTATGAGTAAAATACTTAAGTTCTTTTAAAATCAGATACTTTAATACTTTTACTCAAGTCTTATTGGAATTGGTGACTTGTAACTTGTAATGGAGTAGTTTTTACAGTAAGGTATCTGTACTTTTACTCAAGTATGGTTTTCAGGTACTCTTTACACCTCTGGTCTTATGATTGTGTAATAGCCATATTCGGCTATATGAAGAGAGAATGTGGCGAGATGTCATTCCTACCGGCAAATGTGCGTTTCATGTCTAATGCGAAAGTGAAAGCATGCTGCAATATTACAGAGTGCTGTTTATCCGTTAGGTAAACTGACCGAAGTTAACTTCCTATCTGATAATTTTTTCATATTTTAATCTTATAATATGTTGTATTAGGCCTATTGTTTTGTTCATTTCTGCACTGACAGCTCGAAAGAAAGATCAACATTCATGATCTGCTTGATGGTCTGATGAGGTCTCGGTTCATTGGTTATTTATCTGTATAATTTAAGATTATAATGCATAATTCTAATCAACGTTTCTTTAATAGATTTATTAATTCAATAGATAGATCGAACTGATATGAGGCTCTGTTTGAGAAAGTCTGACCTCTCTGATTTATATTTGGTGGCGATGTCTGTGGGGTGTCAAAATTAAATTGCACTTATATTTTCGCTTATAAAATATTCTATACACAACTGGTCAAAAGTTTGGTGTCAGTATGATTGTTAAATATGTTAAAATAAGCTTCTCCTGCTCACCAAGGCTGCATTTATTTAATCATAAATACAGAACACATTGTAAAATTGTGAACTGTTATTGCACAATAAAATACCTGTTCAAAATTTGTTTATAATTTAATTTAATCATTTATTTCAGTGATTTTAAAGATGAATTTTTAGCTTCATTACTCCAGTCTTGAGTCACATGATCCTTCAGAAATCACTCTAATATTAATTACTATTGTTGTTATTATTATTATTATTGTTATTAATAGTAATAGTAATAAAATCGATAATGTCTGGAGTAATAATTTTATTTGAAACTACATACAATAAGAAATCAGTTATTTAAAATTTTAATAAATATTTAACAATTTAACATTTATTTTTACATTTAGTAAATGTCGCCTTGATGAACTGAATAATTTTCCTTTAAAAAAAAACATGAAAAAAATTTATAAAACTGACCCAAACCTTTTGACTGGTACTGTATATATAAAATTTTGGCAGGGCAAGTAAAAATCTGAACCACTGGCCCAATCGGGCAAGTAGAAAAAGTCCTTACTGTTATACCCTGTGATGTGTTTGTGGTGGAGTCTATTCAAGCCTTTCTGAAATAATGAGTCACACACTAATGCTGTTTGCAGTGCAAATACACACACATATGCGCGTTTACTGACACCGTGTGGCTGTGGTGATTATAGTGGTTAAGAATTAAACAGCAATTTTACTGTCTTCATTACAAACATGCTCTGTTTTAAAAATGTTTTAAACTTGCTAAATTAATTATGGAACATCATGTTGCGGTGGACCTCAAAATGGGAGGGATTTGGATCCTATTTTAACGCCAGTAAATTTTAAAAAAGAGACTTATTGTGTTGATATCACTTCAGTATGACTGTGGACACACTGTACCTACACACTATTCTGTCCAAACACCTTCCAAAAGTTGATTTTCATCATAGGTGCCCTTTAAACCTGTGCAAAATTAGGGCAGTGTTTTGTAGGTTGAGAAAAGTGGAACTTGTGTGAAAACAGGTCAGTTGTGATTTGAGTTTTGAGAAATTAATTATTGCTTGGAAAAATAAGGTCAACTGAATCAGTAATAGTTTAAATTAGCAATAAAGAAAAACAAAAATTAAGCTTATCCAGTGATTTAGCCTAGCTATAAAATTTGCAATCTCATTTAAATTTGTGTGTATTATTTAAATGTACGCAGTCATCCACAATTTCCACAAAAAAAATCATTATTTAATTGAAAAGTTTACATTAATTGAGACATTTGCATTATAAAAAGGTGCATTGAACTGACCCTGTCTTACCAAAGATACTTCAAAACATCTCAGAGTATTCAAAATAAATCTATATATGTCTTGTCTCACATCATGAGGTAGTTCATGCATACAGAGTTATGTGAAGAGTTTAACAACAAAAGACTAGCTCCATCTGCAAGTACAATTTGTTTCTGACATTGAAGAGAAAAAGCAGCATATTAATGTGACAGTATGGCTATTTTATGCATGATTAACATTAAAAAAAGCACACTTAATATTAAAGGGGAACTATTATGCATGGATCACTTTTATAAGGGATTTAAACACAGATGTGTGGCAACAGTCTGTGACTATAACCAGCTTCTAAATGTAAACAATTACTAATTATATTTGTTATATCACACTTGATAAAAACAGTCTGCAGAAACACTTTGATTGACATTCTCCCTTTGTACGTCTTAAGAGGGGGTTAGTGACAATCTCTCCCTCATTAGCATAGGACGTTAGTCTTGTTTTTTAAATCTGCCACTATGCTGACACATAGGCATTTGTAGCTCCGCCCTCTTTTGAAAATAGGGCTTGGAGCACAATCTCATTTGAATTCAAAGCGACAGTCACCAAAACAGCATAATTTGGATGAAAGCCTAAAAGGGGCAGTTTCTACAAGTTATAAAACATTATCTGTGTAATATTTTGAGCTGAAACTTCACATACACACTCTAGAGACATTAGAGACTTATTTTACATCTTGTAAAAAGGGGCATAGTAGGTCTCCTTTAAATGAATGTTTAGTTCTGTCTATACTGATCAGTTATATTTGATGTGAGGTATTCATATGAATTAGTTTACCTTATTTGTACACGCATTGACTCTGAAGTAATTTTTCAATTACAGTTTTTCCCAATTGTTTACACACAATTACTTGTACTTCAGACACAATGACTACAACTTGTCACTGATGCACCAACCCCCTCAACCAATTCTGCTAAACTACAAGCACAATTCCTGCTTTACACTCAAATTGCAGATTTAAAACACACTTTTTTCAAAACACTACAGACAATTCTCTGCATTTGGCACAATTTTCATGCAGAAAATCTCTTGTTTTCACAAGGAACACACTGTCATTCAGATTTGTAAAGTCAGTTGTCCTACTTTGCATACTAACTCATCACATGGGTAAACACCTGTCACACATAATTGCAATTTAGAAATCAGAGCTCATCTCATATTCTACATTTCTCAATCCTATTGAGAATTTTTTTTCTGCCTGGGGATGGAAAGTGTATGACCGAAATCCACACTTTTTTTTATTAATTTATTTATTTTTTACTGTAACTATTCTGTAAATACTTCTGTTGATGGCATATTTAGACCACGTTATGCAATATTGTGTTGGTTGGGATAAACACTGTGTACACTATTTATGTGGGGAAAAATACAGTAAAATATATTTGGTACTGTGTATTTGTGTGTTTTGTATAAAAATAATATTCTGAAATATTTTACAATGCACTTATGTAGGCCTGTGTACTGTCTGCAGTAATTGTAACACTGAACAAAAAAAGGCTCACAGTAAGTCATTATGATGAATGGAGAAGAAGTGGTCATAGTGTTTTACATTAAGCACATCAGTGTTCAAATGAGTCTTATAAATGTCTATTCATGTGATGGTTTGTGTGTGTCATTTGAAAACAAAACACCATTTTGAGAAGAAAGTACATTGTTTTGAATGTAAAGTTTCATTTTGCACGAAAATTGAAGGGTTTTGCCCAACGTGTGTGTGTTTTGTGATTTGTGTGTAGAGTTCTGACAATATGAGACATGCTTTCAGAAAATGTGTGTAAACAATTGGGGAAAACTGTAATTTAAGTAAAATAAGGTCATGTGAATATGGATAAACTTTAGACGTGCTACAAAAAGCAGTAAAAGGTTGAGTTTGCACGATAAGAATGATGTCTGACGTATAAACCGTGGGACTCTTGCATAATTGTATGACAGACTTTGCTATGAACTTTTGGTGTGAACTTTGAAACACAATTGCAGACATGTAAAGATAAACGTCTTCGTTCTGTTAGTTATTAAGTTATTTTGACACACCTACAAGAAGTGCATGCAGTCTATTGTTGCGTGATGTCTAAAGGTGGGCTGTACGGTGGAGGAGACACATAGGAACTCTCCATCTCTGAGTCGGCAGTCACTTGAACATCAGAAATATCTAGTTTAAAGCTGGCCTGGAAGACAAAAAGAAGATTAAAGGGTTAATTAGAGTACCATGATGTAAAGTCAAAATATAGTTCCTGGGACTATCATCATAGTATTTTCAATGGTTTCCCCTACTTTGCTGATTTTCAATTCACACATTCCTTTTCCAAAATCAGAAAGTTTCTATACAGATGGTTGTTTTCACATGACGTCATTGATGACGCGCGGAATTCAGATGAAGGGGAGGAAGCGATTCTTCTACATAGGAATCGCTATCAGAACATCAAAATGTTTCTGTTTTATGTTGTTTATAATTGTTTCAATTGGCCAAAATGAGAAATGCCGAACGGATTTTATAGACTTCCAAAAGTTTTTGCTCATAAAGGGGGAGAAAGTTCAAGATAAAATGGAAGAAAAGGTGGCATGTAATAAACATTTATTCAATACATCCATGTGTGCAATAAATAAATAAATAAATATGTAAACAATAATTTGTTTGACAGCATTAATAAAGATTATATTCAGGCCTAGCTATGTGTATAAATATGTTAATGTGTAATATAAAAATCAGCTACAAACACCACCACACTTATACAAAATCCAGGAGAATATAAATAGTACCCTGCCATGTAATCACTGCAATGAAATCTTCGTCTTGTTTTGCAATAATCCATGTCTTTACTGGCGTTTTGATGGAATAAACAACCGTAATGTGAACATTGAGATGCGCAGCAGCGGTATTGAATGTTTGTTGATGTTAAGTTCATCGACAGAACAAAAAAGAGATGCAGCCCTTGTGACAAAACTAGACGGTTATTATTGTGGCGCACAGTTCCCCTTACAAAGATAAATACATAAATAATAATGTAGACTATGCGTCCAAGCTTTTGCATGCTTTTATCTGTTATTTTATGATGTCTGGAAGATATCTGCATAGGTAAAACTATAGTAATTTATAATAAACATGTTTTTGAACCACATAGTAAAGTGTATAATGTGTACAACTCTTTGTTAATGAACGCTACAGAATACTTGTTTATAGTAAACTGATAAACTGTAATAAATACTGTAACGTTATCGTAAACTGTGGTGCATTGTGCTATATTATTCAAACACTATAGTATTTATTATAGTAATTTTCATGTAACGTGATTATACAGTATGTACCGCTTCGACAGGCTAATATATTGTAGTTCAGTAGAAAACTCGTCCCTCTTCATGAAATAAGGATCATGCCCATCAGATGTGGCTATTTTCTATTTATATCTCCTTTGAAATATGGTGTAAATCACAAAAATATGGACTTTCCTCTACGTCTCCCATCCAGTTTATTACTTCCTGCTCTCCATCTGAATTTCGCGCATCACCAGAACCACGTGATTGAAAACAACCTATTACAGCAGATTTGTTTTCTTTTTGTTTTGATAAAACATTATAGAAATTGGCTTCATTAATTAGTGTGGTTTTCTGAAAATTGTTTTAGTTCTAGAGTTACCATTGTGGTGATTCGTATTCCCTTTAGTGTGGCACTTTCTATGTTTGACATAAAATAATTCTCTTCCTATTACAGTGTTTCAAAGAATCAGTTATCTGTGCTTTAAAAGGAAAGTATTAAGTTAATACTTTAATATAAATAGTATAAAGGGCTACAGTGTAAAATGAATATATATCTTAAGTGGTAATATAAAGTAAAGGTACAAAAAAAGCTGCTATAAATACCTGTTATTACTTTCAGTAGTTGTTTCCATCCACCTATTTTTATGTGCTTTTTGGAGATGCGCATAAAAAAATTGGTTGATGGAAATGCTAAGATGAACATAAATTTTGAAACTGCACATAAGTAGGATAAACTGAGTAGGATAAACTTTTTATTTGATAAGAAAAGATGAGCATAATCTACAATGGGAACATATTTACCGAACAAATTCCAGTATGAGCATTTAAAAAAGTCATGTGATTTTGTTATAAGAGATCATGGGATAATGACAATGTGTGTGAATGGACAAACTAGCAGGCTGAGCACACTATAAAACATCTGAAATGTTGTTTTGGTCATTCAAAAATGGCGTAACCATTTTAGTATTAGTGTTGTTATATTATTAATGACCTCCAGAACTGTCAAGAGCATCTGTGCTCTGCGTCTCATGGCTTTAAACGCCACCGTGCGTATATTGCATGTCGACATCTTCATCGACATCGTCTTTTTCGACATTGCAATGAGAAAAAGATTCACCCAGCTTCTCCTACCGCAGCAAATTCAGTTTTTACTGTTAATATTTGGCGCCAGTTAATCAGGAAGTGACGATTTATTCTCTTTGACTCGTTGGATGGAAACGCTGCTTTATTCGCACATCTTTTATGCAATATTTCAGTTTTGCGCATAAATTTAATTCGCATTTTTGGATCCAGAGCAGAAGCAAATTTTTTAAACATGATTAAAGATTACCAAACCCATTTTAGTGAATCGCATGTATTAATTGGTCACCTCAAGGATAGTAAAGCACGGATGCAAAGTCAATTTAGTTAATTTCAGCATTTTAGTTTTAAAACATGACTGTGTCTTGCAAAGGATTTAATTACGTCAAGCACCAGCAACAAAGTTCAACATACAAAACATAGCTGACAATCGACCATCACTTAATTTACCATCACCTCACGATTGAAAATGTGACACTGATTTCATACAGGGTTCATACAGGCACAGCCTAATGAAAATCAAGGACTTTTAAGCACTTTTTCCAGCACCTATTTTTATTTTCAAGACTGACACGCAACGTATTGGAACACCTGAAATGTATTCTCAGCAACCCATAAAAACACTGCCTAGAAACTATCTATTGATTTATAAAAATAAAAATAAAAAACATTAATAAAATATAATAATTAATTATTAATATATTAGTAATTTATAATATAATAAACCAAGACTGACAAGCAATGTATTGAACACCTGAAATGTCTTCTCAGCAATTTATAAAAATACTGCATAGCAACTATCTATCGATTTATACAAATAAAAACCATCATAATTAATAATAATAATACAATAATTAATTAATCATATATTAATAATATAATAAACCTGCACTAAATGTGCTTGTGAATTCTTTTATTTCATTTGTTGATGTTTAAATTTAGTCAAGGAGCAAAGATAAATAATTTCTACTTTGATTGTATATAATCGCGATCTCTTCTCTATTAGAGCATACACACACGATGAAGATGAGGGGACTTGCAGTTCATTTGAAAAAGTCTATTTAAGAGCTCGCATATCCAGTTTTTGCGGCTAACGTACATGACTGTGCTCTCGTGTTAAAATAAAGCACATGTGACATTTGCAGAAATGAATAATTGCGCAATACCTGCATTCCCGCGCCGACATTCAGACTGTAATAAACCAGGCTTCAAAATAGTGACAGGTCAGAGGCGAGTAAACTAGCCGTCGGAGAGAAGAGAGCGAAACGTGTGTGCAGATCGCCGAAACGGCAGGAAGTATGTCTGCGGTTTACTTACTCTTGTTAAAAACATAGACATCTCTAGTGAAAACATCCGAAAAGCATTATTCCAATAGAACATTTGTTTTTAAGTTGTTATTTTCTGCCACTGTAACACAGAAAGGCCTTTGTCCCGCCCTTAGGTTTCACGCAAAACTAGACAAGGTCGACTGTGATTGGTCACTTTTCATGTCAGTCAAATCACCGCTTCGGAATCCCGGTATATTTTATATATTATATATATATATATAAAAAATAAATAAATATATAAATATATATATATATATATATATATATATATATATATATATATATATATATATATATATATATATATATATATATATATATATATATATATATATGATGTATTTTTGATGAAATAGTAACTGGTCTATTTTAGCAGTGAAAATAGATCCAATGAATCCGAACAAAGATCACAAATTTGCAATTTTTAAAAAAAAAAAAAAAATTTGCGGCGGGCCGCAGCCCCTCCGGTTGAGAACCACTAGAAAAACAAATTGAGAAAACATCAACAAATTGACAACACATGCAAATTCTCACAACACATGAAAATATAAAAACAGGCTGCATATAGTGCAGAGTGTAAATGTGTCAGTGGACCCCAAAAAGTGGCCTGACTGCATTCTGTTTAGAATCAGCAGAAATTTGACATTAATTATGCTATTTGTCAGAATATTAGGGTTAAAAATATAAAAACAATGAACCTTATGACCAGGATGTTAAAGCAAACAAAAAAACTCGCCTCTCAGATCTCCGTTAAAAGGAAGCTGTCAGCCAGGTTTGTAACTTTTTGGGGTCCCCAATGCATGTTGTGAGAATTTATGTGCATGTATGTTGTCAGACTGATGAAGATGTTTTCTCAATTTATTGTTTTTTTTTTTTTTAGTTAGCAGCAACTTTAAGCTCTCTCGGCCACCATACACTAGTTTTCGAACTCTGTCTGACACAGGTTAAAAAGTGTTTTTCAAATAACGCTTAGTGCACCTGTAAATCTTGAACATGTTAAAACACATATTTTCTGGTGACTATTACACTGTATAAATTAACTGTATTTTTGTATAAATGACTGTATAAATTACACTGTATGATTGATCGATGCCTTAAAAGTGACAAGTGGACTTTAATCTAAAAAAGTGAGTAAACCTGTTATAGCTTGGAACTATTGAGTTGACAACTTAATTTGTATAATTATGAACATAAATATAAGGTAATGAGTTTACTCAGATTTTAAAGTAAAGTCAATTAATCACTTTAAAATCAATAGGTTTACTCACTCTTTTAACGTAAAGTCAACTAATTGCTTTTTACAGTGTACAAACATAAAAGTTATTGATACAGATTTGTATTCAGTTTTATGAACTCAAACATAATCAGCTATATGAAACATTTACAGAATCAGTTTTTCTAAATAAAGTCAACTTATTGAGCTTTATTGTCATTCCATTACATGTGTGGACATAAAGTGGAATGAAATGTCGTTTCTTGCACGGCCACGGTGCTACATAACTGACCTTAATCATAGATATGAACACAACACTGGACACAAGAGTTATTTTAAACCTATACATAACTAACATACTGGATCGATAACCTAACTACACTAACTACACATATACTATGAATACTTAACTATACTAGGCCCATATCCAGGGGGGGTTCAGGTGGTTGAGAAGACTCACCCCTCACCAACAAAGGTCCAGAATTTGTCCCACACATGAGCTCATTTGTCCTATTTTGACTGCTATGCCTTCATAAATAGTGACAATAACCCTTTGAAAAGGGCTTTAAGACCAAGCGGAATCCTCTGTTGGCTGTTGCTTTGGCGCGACTTCAGCTAATCAGTCTTGGCCAATGCTAACAAATATTTTCAGTTTACCGTCTGATGTAAGAGACGTCATCTTTCGCTACTGCATTATTATTAAACAGAGAAAACATTTTACAGGTAACTTTAATTCTAAATCTTGGACCTTATTCTTGAAAAAAATGAGCAATAAAAAGGTGTGAAGCACCAATAGCGGACCATATTGAAATTGATTTGAATACTGTTTTGGCTATCGTTGTTATTCATGAATTTTCAAATGTATTTTTTGTAAAAGAGAGGCTAGAAAAATCATGAATCTCTAGATTATTATCAGGGCTTGATATTAACTTTTTTGATCACCAGCCACTGTGGCTAGTAGTTTTCCACCGTTACTAGCCACTCGCCATTTTCACTAGCCACAATTTTGTTGTTGGGAAAATATATTTTACATGCATAAATTTGATTTGGCATGCCAAATCAAATTTATGCATATAAAATATATTTTACTATTTTACTAAAATTACTTTATTTAGATTTTGTGTTTTTTCCACTTGCCTCCTTGTTCATTTCACTTTTTTTTGTGTATGAGCTTACTCAATGAGCATGAGCAAATGGGTTATGCTTTCATAAAAAAGTGTCGCATTGCAATTAGTTTTCTTTCACAGGACTTTTCAGCGCTCAACACAATAAGGATTTACCTTTATTTTCTCTGGCCACACCAAACTAATTATTTCCTTGCCACAAATTTTAAATAATGTGTCAAATGTGTGCACTTTTTATTCAACAAAACAGTTGACATTTAAAAATATATATATAGAGACTGTACTTCCTTCGTCAGCTGAGGAAGTTCAACCTGCCACAGGAGCTGCTCGTACAGTTCTACTCAGCTGTCATCCAATCCATCCTCTGCACTTCAATCACCGTCTGGTTCAGCTCAGCTGCCAAAACTGACCTCCATAGACTACAGCGAATAGTCCGGACTGCTGAACGAATCACTGGCACTACCCTTCCTACACTTCAAGAACTGTACTCTTCCAGAGTGAGTAAAAGGGCTCGCAAAATCACTGTGGATGCCTCGCACCCAGCACACTACCTGTTCGAACTGTTACCGTCTGGTCGACGCTACAGAGCACCAAGCACAAAAACAGCCAGACACAGGAAATTTTCTTTCCTCAGGTCATCTACCTCATGAACAGTTAAATATTCCCCTACTGTGCAATAAACATGCAATACTTTCTCATACGCACTTGTACACAGCACCTTATAACAATATACAATGCAATACTTTCTCCATTTGCATTGGCACACAGCACCTTAAAACCTGTATATTTACAACATATCTGTACGTACAATTCAACATCCAGATATTTTTTATTTTTTACTTACTGCATCTCTGTTTAATATCTAATTTTTATCGCCTTTTTCTTTTCTCATATTTAATTTTGTGTTGTCACTTGTCACTTTATGTATACTGGAAGCTTCTGTTTCCAAAATAAATTCCTTGTGTGTGTGAAGCACACTTGGCAATTAAACTGATTCTGATTCTGATATTCTCACACATCTAAAACTATGCACAGTGGTCTGTTCTGGCTTCCAGATCACCAGTTAACTATGCATACAACAACATTTTAAAGCAATATTATTGTAAAGGATGATTATCAAACTATATTAACAAAAATAACAGCAAGCAAAAGAAGGCGGGTAAAAAACATTCCTCGTGCTATAATGAAAGGATTATGCCGCGCACACGGTTAATGTTAGGCCAATTAATAATCTGTTTAAAGAATGGTTAAAGCGAAAGCGACAACAACTGCTGCTGCTTACAAAGAATCTCAAGCCATTGAAGGACTGTGGGTGCACGAGCATGGGACTAGTTTCGTTTCCAGGCACGGTTGCTTCGAGTGAGGAAACAGCACAGGAGCTTTTAAACACTCGCGCGCATCAAATCATCACACTAAAGCCCTCGTCAGTGAGTGAGAAAAGCCTGTCTCACCGTGCGCGTGATCCTCTCATTTGTTATTCACCTGCTTTCTTTTGCTCGCACGAAAAGCTGTTTTTGTCAGTCGTGCTGCTTCTCGATTCTAAGATCACATTTGTACGCATATAGACAAACGGCCATAAACTAAACAGTCTAATCTGTAGTGACAACGAGCCAGCACTGCCAATTTAAAAATGAGTTTCAGCCAGCCAAAGTGGCAAGTGGGAGTGGCTGTCTAACCCTGCCACAACTGAAATTTACCCGCATTTGGCAGGTTGGCGGGTGTTAATGTAAAGCTCTGATTATTATAACTATTATTTAATTATTTTATATTCAAATGATTTCCCAGTACTGGGTTGCAGCTGGAAGGGCATCCGCTGTGTAAAATACATGCTGGATAAGTTGGCGGTTCATTCCACTGTGGCGACCCCAGATTAATAAAGGGACTAAACTGAAAAGAAAATGAATGAATGAGCAAATTCTGACTAAGGAAAGTTGAATGTGCTGGTCAGTAATTTGCATAATGAATGACAATAGACTACAATACAATACAAATGACTACAGTTTTTAATTGAAAACTTTAATAGATTGCTATTTTTTTCTAATGATATATGATGTAATAAATATGTATTTTAAAAATAAGTATTATTTGACATTTCTTTATTATAAATCTTAAGGAGATATTTTTGGTACATAAAAAAAGTGTGATTATGATGACCATCTGACAAGCTAGTCCAGCTAAAAATAGTGCTTAAAATGTCACTAAAATGCAGTATTTAAATCGCATAATTAAATAAAAAATGAGGCGTATAACTGCAAAAAGGTCCACTTTTTGAGAAAAAAGAACGACCTCTTTCACCAGGCTGGCTAAGGACCCGCCATAACCTAAGACTATACAAGTACTTTTACATAAAACAGAACAACATTGTGCAAGATATTGTGCAAAAGAGGTATTTCAGGTTGAAAAAGCCAGTAGTGCAACATGATTTGTGGAAAATAACAAGTTAACATTGTTTTCCTTATTGAGTCCTTGTAGGATGGAGTTTAAATAAAGTGTCTGATGCATTTAGAACAGAGAGTTTCTACAGGTGGTTTGTCAAGCCCACTCACCTGTGTGAAGCACACTCAGAAACGCACAATGCTTTTTTCAAGAGATATGGAGTGATTAAGAAAGTGTCTGGTGCAAATGTGCAAACTGCATATCTATCCTAATCACTCCATATCTTTAGAAAAACATGATTAATTTCTGAGTGTGCTTCAAACATGTGAGTGGGCTTGACTAAAGTAGACAGACAGACAGATAGCTGTACCTCTGCATATGATGGTGGTGGACACACAAGCTCATATGGGGGTGGTGTGAACTCAGGATCTCCATAAGTCACTATCTCGTCTCGTTCGTCTCTCTCTTCTGTCTCCTCTCTAATGTGAATTGGATTGGGAATCACATAGATGTGGTCGCTGTTTGTCAGGTCGAGTTCTGAATCAGTGTCTGTGTGTTTCCTGCAGTGTTTGCAGCAGAATCTCAGCAGACACAGACTCACAAACAGAATCAGCAGCGGCGTCAGCAACGTCCTGCACATCAAAACAGATTTTAAACGGACATTAAGACATCAAAATGCATTTTAGTCCGGTCTTTTACAAACAAACTAAAAAATCAGAAAAGCTATTTCACAGTGATGCCATACAAGAAGCATTTTTTGTTCCTCAAATAAACTTTTGTTGAAGGTAAGCCATTTTATTTTAGTGTAAAGAACAATTTACAGGTCCTTTTCCACTCTTCAATGAATGTTCATGATGGGATCACTGATGAGTGTAAGGGCGTACTCACACTATGTACAGTTGCCTTGAACCGGGCCAAAGCACGCTTGTCCCCCCTCCCGTCTCCTCCGACGGCCAGCACTCACATTACATTCGGGCCTGGGCACGCTTACGTCATCGATGATGCGCTGTTCAGTAAACGCTCTCGCTCAGCACAGTGGACATTTCTTTAGTTATATCGTTTAAGTTGTTTGATATGCGGTGACGCTGTCAAATATTTCGCTGAACAGATCAGCCACTTTTGACGCTCATAAACAATCATAAAGTCCTCGTGCTGCAGGAATTAGGAGGTTTGCTGAAGGTGCAGCTGTCGTGCAGTGAGGGGTTTGCGTCTTTAATAAACTACGACAGTTTGCGTTCATTGAACAGTACGAATGATTAATTAATCCATATCAAACAGTCCCTTAAAAGTCATGTCTCGCTTTCAGTTTCGGCTCAGGCACGCTTGCTCTCACACTGCAAGCGTACCGCGCCTGAGCCCAGTTGAACCGCGCTCAGGCCCATCTCTTCCAACAGGGCCAGGGCCGGACAAGTGAACCGTGCCTGAGCCTGATTCAGAGCACTCACACTTCTTAAACGTTCCTGGTCACGGTTCGGATAGCATAGTGTGATTACGCCCATAAGTGTAAAAATACAAAAGATGTAATAAAGTGATGTTTTGCTGTAAAACCAAGTCATACTTACTGGAAATAGTACAAAATATAATCAGCCATTGAAGGGACCTGGAACGTCTGTGGAGGGAAATTTAATATTAATTTACTGTAGATCTGCAGATGATCAGGATGAGTCATCGAAGGTTTAGAAAATGCATAAAATTTTCAGCTTCTGAACTTACACTTTATTTTTAAAATATGTGGTAAGATGCAAGAATTTATAATTGAACTCTTTGATTCAGAGATGAAGAAAACGTGAACTAATTTAGTTTTCTAGTAATAAATTTGGAACAATTGATGTCATACTGATTTGCTATATGGTGGGTGTTGTTAGCATGTTCTCCCCATGTTCGTGTGAATTTCCTCTGGGTGCTCCGGTTTCCTCCGGGTGCTCCGGTTTCCCCCACAAGTCCAAAGACATGTGGTATAGGTGAATTGGGTAAGCTAAATTGTCCGCAGTGAATGAGTGTGTATGGATGTTTCCTAGTGATGTGTTGCAGCTGGAAGGGCATCTGCTGCGTAAAACATATGCTGGATAAGTTGGCGGTTTGTTCAGCTGTGGCGACCCCAGATTAATAAAGAGACTAAAGCCGAAAAGAAAATGAATGAATGAATGATTTGCTATATTTGATACTGATACTAATATGCATCTATAAAACAGTCAAACTAAAATATTTGTGGTAAAGTTCAGTCAGTGGTTTAATCATCATGAGACTGTAAAATGAAAGCAAAAAGTCTCTATGAAAAGAAGAATATCTTCAGATGATATTCAATATATGAATATATTGACATAAACATTAATACTATATGATTTAAAATATTATGTGTAGACAGACTGCCAAGTCAAAATAAATGTAGTAGGGGAGCGCGGGGCACAAAGTAACGCGGGGTTAAATGTAACACAGAGTTTTAAGGTATTTGCTCAGGGTTAACCATGGCATGCTTCCAAGCTTTTCACCACAGTGTCAGCAGACGTCTTCCTGCCAATTATTTTAAAAGTTCGACGAAATTTGGATGAGAAACACAGGAGAAACCATTTTTGCAGCATAAAAGTATTTTTTATTGTAGTCAATATTTTTTTTATCTTAAAAAAATCTGTGAAGGTAAGTAAAATCTTATATTGTTATGACCACCGTCTTCTAGGCTAAAAGATGAAACCTTTTTGATAGATGTAAAAAACACACAGTGACTGCTAGCCAGTTTTGAGGAAAATACGACACGCGGGGTTAGTTGTAACAGGGTGTTACAATAAGGCCACACACTGTTGGACACCAATTAAACCAACAAAAAAAATTTTTTACTTTGAGTGTAATGTTGAGAACTGTTTAAATAAAAATGTTTTTTAATAGAAAAAAATTATCTTATTGCTAATAATGCAAATAAATGCATTGTATAACAATGGATATATGGATAATAATGCAAATAGATTCAAATGTGTTTATCCAATAAACAAATAAATAAATAAATAAACATGCTGTGCTATGTACAATTAAAAAAATTTGCCAATTACTGCGGAAATAAAGCTACTATTTAAAGTAAACTGAATTTAAATTAATTGTGTGAAATCTGCCTTTATAAGCATGTGTTCTAACTAACCCTCTGTCTGTTACAACTTGCCCCACAGGTGGGGTAAATAGTAACATTTTTACCTCTGGCACTTTTGGCAATACTGCACAGAAACAATAGGTCTGGCGATCATTATTTCAGTGCTCATTTGTAAGAGAGGCTTGTGTGTTATTGGTAAAAACAAAATATGGTTTTGTCTAACCCTTTCACTTTGTTCATTATTTGACCAAAACCAAAAAGGGTTACTTTGTGCCCCGCTCCCCCCTATGACCCACGTTTTTAAACATTCAGATGACAACTATAAGGAAAAACTCATATCATACATGAAACATATAATTATGTTTGTAAATATTATGCTTTTACATTTTAGAAATATTATTTATGTCGCAATATTGTTTCAATCTTAACTTTAAGTATTACCAATTGTCTCGACCCTGTATGTGTGTCATCAAATGGCAACTATCAAAAAATTAATATTACTACTATTAAAAATACATTATTACACATCCGTTCCCCAGTAATAGCCTATTTATACTTTTAACCTGAACACATAAAAAAAGAAGTAGGCCTACTGTGAAAACAAAACGAAACGGGAAAAAGATTAATTAACGGCTATAGCGAAATATAATTGACCCTCATACATCAGTTTACACCAAAACTTGCTTAACATATCCATATGCAATTTCTACACCTATATTCACTTATGTTTTTCAAATAAACCTTACGTTGTACAAAGTAACGTCAGGTATATCTTTGTATTATGATGTTTTAGTAATGTCATACTCACAGTTGTAGCCTAGTCTGTCATCAGCCCAAAACAGAAATCAGCCTGAGTGTTTCTGACTGTACGTGCCTGTAACCCCTGCTGTGGACTTTGAGCTTTCTGTCAGCAGTGCAGCTCATCATCATCCAGGGCGGCTTTGTAAACACAAGGGTTTGAACCATTCACAACGCGCTGTGACTGACGGACGATTTCAATTCCCGAATCTGAATTGTTGTCTAGTACTTCAAATGTCTAGCTTAAATTAATAAACAGTGTTATAGAAGTAAATTTTGTTACTGAATTTAAAATGTAATTTGTTGATACAAATTTATTGAGTTTTCGCAGTTGTGACAAACAAATTCACAATTCTGAATAAATCTGAATTGCTGCTCACACAGCTGGTTTTAGGTTTGATATTCGCCCGATATTTCGCGCACGCAATTTTATGGATCATCTGCAAATTACATCTACAGAACCAAAACGCACAGTAAAGCAGAAAAAAATATGTCTAGAAGATTCCAGTAAATGGTTAGAAGCCAGGCTGATTTACATGTAGCAAGGCTACTACTATACGGTACATACAAAGCAGAAATGGGCAATATCTCTTGTCATTAGCATACAGTACACATCAACTAAATCACCTAAATGTTATTTTCTCACATTTTCCCCTTTATTTATGTATACATCACACAAATATATGAAGAGAATATTTATTTACAGTAGGCCTACTTCACCTAGATGTAACCTTCTCATTCAAAAGTGTGCTTACATAGGGACAAAACTGACTTACTACAGGAGAGATTTACTCATATTTCCATTCATATTTGTATAGTACAAAATCTTAGAAAAATATTTATGCTAATTCAACCAACTGTAATTTTCTCACTCTAAAGATCCTCAGATACCAGACTGCCTTACTACAGGTCAGAGTTTACTCATATTTACATTCATATTTGTATAGTACATAAATATTGAAGAAGAACACTTACAGTAAATCCCCCAACTGTATTATTTATTTATTTTTTCATTTAAAGTGTGTAGCACATCCCCAGAAACCAGACAGACTTACTACACTTACTACAGGCAATATTTTGTCAAAACCACTCTTTACTGTACATACAGTCAAATAGATAAATAAAAACACTACTGTACTTCACTTATGATTTTTAGTCGTGTTTTGAAGGTTGTAGTAACTTTACAGGGACCAGACCAACTTACTACAGGTAATATTTAGTCACAACCACCCTTACTGTACATACAGTAGTCAAATAGATAAATAAAAACACTACTGTACTTCAGCAAAGATTTTTATTTCTGTTTTGAAGGTTGTAGTAACTTTACAGAGACCAGACCATCTTACTACAGGGGATATTTAGTCAAAACCACCCTTACTGTACATACAGTAGTCAAATAGATAAATAAAAACACTACTGTACTTCAGCAAAGATTTTTATTCATATTTTGAAGGTTGTAGTAACTTTACAGAGACCAGACCAACTTACTACAGGCGATATTTTGTGTAAACCACCCTTACTGTACATACAGTAGTCAAATAGATAAATAAAAACACTACTGTACTTCACTTATGATTTTTATTCGTGTTTTGAAGGTTGTAGTAACTTTACAGGGACCAGACCAACTTACTACAGCCAATATTTAGTCAAAACCACCCTTACTGTACATACAGTAGTCAAACAGATAAATAATAACACTACTGTACTTCACTTATGATTTTTATTCGTGTTTTGAAGGTTGTAGTAACTTTACAGAGACCAGACCAACTTACTACAGGTGATATTTAGTCACAACCACCCTTACTGTACATACAGTAGTCAAATAGATAAAGAAAAACACTACTGTACTTCAGCAAAGATTTTTATTCATGTTTTGAAGGTTGTAGTAACTTTACAGGGACCAGACCAACTTACTACAGGTGATATTTAGTCACAACCACCCTTACTGTACATACAGTAGTCAAATAGATAAATAAAAACACTACTGTACTTCAGCAAAGATTTTTATTCATATTTTGAAGGTTGTAGTAACTTTACAGAGACCAGACCAACTTACTACAGGTGATATTTTGTCCAAACCACCCTTACTGTACATACAGTAGTCAAACAGATAAATAAAAACACTACTGTACTTCACTTATGATTTTTATTCGTGTTTTGAAGGTTGTAGTAACTTTACAGAGACCAGACCAACTTACTACAGCCAATATTTAGTCCAAACCACCCTTACTGTACATACAGTAGTCAAATAGATCAATAAAAACACTACTGTACTTCACTTATGATTTTTATTTCTGTTTTGAAGGTTGTAGTAACTTTACAGAGACCAGACCAACTTACTACAGGTGATATTTTGTCCAAACCACCCTTACTGTACATACAGTAGTCAAATAGATCAATAAAAACACTACTGTACTTCAGCAAAGATTTTTATTTCTGTTTTGAAGGTTGTAGTAACTTTACAGAGACCAGACCAACTTACTACAGCCAATATTTAGTCAAAACCACCCTTACTGTACGTACAGTAGTCAAATAGATCAATAAAAACACTACTGTACTTCACTAATGATTTTTATTCCTGTTTTGAAGATTGTAGTAACTTTACAGAGACCAGACCAACTTACTACAAGTGCTATTTAGTCAAAACCACCCTTACTGTACATACAGTAGTCAAATAGATCAATAAAAACACTACTGTACTTTACTTATGATTTTTATTTTTGTTTTGAAGGTTGTAGTAACTTTACAGAGACCAGACCAACTTACTACAGCCAATATTTAGTCAAAACCACCCTTACTGTACATACAGTAGTCAAATAGATAAAGAAAAACACTACTGTACTTCAGCAAAGATTTTTATTCATATTTTGAAGGTTGTAGTAACTTTACAGAGACCAGACCAACTTACTACAGGTGATATTTTGTCCAAACCACCCTTACTGTACATACAGTAGTCAAAAAGATCAATAAAAACACTACTGTACTTCAGCAAAGATTTTTATTTCTGTTTTGAAGGTTGTAGTAACTTTACAGAGACCAGACCAACTTACTACAGCCAATATTTAGTCAAAACCACCCTTACTGTACATACAGTAGTCAAAAAGATCAATAAAAACACTACTGTACTTCACTTATGATTTTTATTTCTGTTTTGAAGGTTGTAGTAACTTTACAGAGACCAGACCAACTTACTACAGCCAATATGTAGTCAAAACCAACCTTACTGTATGTACAGTAGTCAAATAGATAAAGAAAAACACTACTGTACTTCAGCAAAGATTTTTATTTCTGTTTTGAAGGTTGTAGTAACTTTACAGAGACCAGACCAACTTACTACAGCCAATATTTAGTTAAAACCACCCTTACTGTACATACAGTAGTCAAATAGATAAAGAAAAACACTACTGTACTTCAGCAAAGATTTTTATTTCTGTTTTGAAGGTTGTAGTAACTTTACAGAGACCAGACCAACTTACTACAGGCGATATTTTGTGTAAACCACCCTTACTGTACATACAGTAGTCAAACAGATAAATAAAAACACTACTGTACTTCACTTATGATTTTTATTCGTGTTTTGAAGGTTGTAGTAACTTTACAGAGACCAGACCAACTTACTACAGGTGATATTTTGTCCAAAACACCCTTACTGTACATACAGTAGTCAAATAGATCAATAAAAACACTACTGTACTTCACTAATGATTTTTATTCATATTTTGAAGGTTGTAGTAACTTTACAGAGACCAGACCAACTTACTACAGCCAATATTTAGTCAAAACCACCCTTACTGTACATACAGTAGTCAAATAGATCAATAAAAACACTACTGTACTTCACTAATGATTTTTATTCCTGTTTTGAAGGTTGTAGTAACTTTACAGAGACCAGACCAACTTACTACAGGTGATATTTAGTCAAAACCACCCTTACTGTACATACAGTAGTCAAATAGATCAATAAAAACACTACTGTACTTTACTTATGATTTTTATTTTTGTTTTGAAGGTTGTAGTAACTTTACAGAGACCAGACCATCTTACTACAGGTGATATTTAGTCAAAACCACCCTTACTGTACATACAGTAGTCAAATAGATAAAGAAAAACACTACTGTACTTCAGCAAAGATTTTTATTCATATTTTGAAGGTTGTAGTAACTTTACAGAGACCAGACCAACTTACTACAGCCAATATTTAGTCAAAACCACCCTTACTGTACATACAGTAGTCAAATAGATCAATAAAAACACTACTGTACTTCACTTATGATTTTTATTCATCGTTTGAAGGTTGTAGTAACTTTACAGAGACCAGACCATCTTACTACAGCCAATATGTAGTCAAAACCAACCTTACTGTACGTACAGTAGTCAAATAGATCAATAAAAACACTACTGTACTTCAGCAAAGATTTTTATTTCTGTTTTGAAGGTTGTAGTAATTTTACAGAGACCAGACCAACTTACTACAGCCAATATTTAGTTAAAACCACCCTTACTGTACATACAGTAGTCAAATAGATAAAGAAAAACACTACTGCACTTCACTTATGATTTTTATTTCTGTTTTGAAGGTTGTAGTAACTTTACAGGGACCAGACCAACTTACTACAGGTGATATTTAGTCAAAACCACCCTTACTGTACATACAGTAGTCAAACAGATAAATAAAAACACTACTGTACTTCACTTATGATTTTTATTCGTGTTTTGAAGGTTGTAGTAACTTTACAGAGACCAGACCAACTTACTACAGCCAATATTTAGTCAAAACCACCCTTACTGTACATACAGTAGTCAAATAGATCAATAAAAACACTACTGTACTTCAGCAAAGATTTTTATTTCTGTTTTGAAGGTTGTAGTAACTTTACAGAGACCAGACCAACTTACTACAGGTGATATTTAGTCAAAACCACCCTTACTGTACATACAGTAGTCAAATAGATCAATAAAAACACTACTGTACTTTACTTATGATTTTTATTTTTGTTTTGAAGGTTGTAGTAACTTTACAGAGACCAGACCATCTTACTACAGCCAATATTTAGTCAAAACCACCCTTACTGTACATACAGTAGTCAAATAGATCAATAAAAACACTACTGTACTTCACTTATGATTTTTATTCATCGTTTGAAGGTTGTAGTAACATTACAGAGACCAGACCAACTTACTACAGCCAATATTTAGTCAAAACCACCCTTACTGTACATACAGTAGTCAAACAGATAAATAAAAACACTACTGTACTTCAGCAAAGATTTTTATTTCTGTTTTGAAGGTTGTAGTAACTTTACAGAGACCAGACCAACTTACTACAGGTGCTATTTTGTCAAAACCACCCTTACTGTACATACAGTAGTCAAACAGATAAATAAAAACACTACTGTACTTCACTTATGATTTTTATTCATATTTTGAAGGTTGTAGTAACTTTACAGAGACCAGACCAACTTACTACAGGTGATATTTTGTCCAAACCACCCTTACTGTACATACAGTAGTCAAATAGATCAATAAAAAACACTACTGTACTTCACTTATGATTTTATTTTTGTTTTGAAGGTTGTAGTAACTTTACAGAGACCAGACCAACTTACTACAGCCAATATTTAGTCAAAACCACCCTTACTGTACATACAGTAGTCAAATAGATAAATAAAAACACTACTGTACTTCAGCAAAGATTTTTATTTCTGTTCTGAAGGTTGTAGTAACTTTACAGAGACCAGACCAACTTACTACAGCCAATATTTAGTCAAAACCACCCTTACTGTACGTACAGTAGTCAAATAGATAAATAAAAACTCTACTGTACTTCACTTATGATTTTTATTCATGTTTTGAAGGTTGTAGTAACTTTACAGAGACCAGACCAACTTACTACAGCCAATATTTAGTCAAAACCACCCTTACTGTACATACAGTAGTCAAATAGATCAATAAAAACACTACTGTACTTCACTTATGATTTTTATTCATCGTTTGAAGGTTGTAGTAACTTTACAGAGACCAGACCATCTTACTACAGCCAATATGTAGTCAAAACCAACCTTACTGTACGTACAGTAGTCAAATAGATCAATAAAAACACTACTGTACTTCAGCAAAGATTTTTATTTCTGTTTTGAAGGTTGTAGTAATTTTACAGAGACCAGACCAACTTACTACAGCCAATATTTAGTTAAAACCACCCTTACTGTACATACAGTAGTCAAATAGATAAAGAAAAACACTACTGTACTTCACTTATGATTTTTATTTCTGTTTTGAAGGTTTGTAGTAACTTTACAGGGACCAGACCAACTTACTACAGGTGATATTTAGTCAAAACCACCCTTACTGTACATACAGTAGTCAAACAGATAAATAAAAACACTACTGTACTTCACTTATGATTTTTATTCATCGTTTGAAGGTTGTAGTAACATTACAGAGACCAGACCAACTTACTACAGCCAATATTTAGTCAAAACCACCCTTACTGTACATACAGTAGTCAAACAGATAAATAAAAACACTACTGTACTTCAGCAAAGATTTTTATTTCTGTTTTGAAGGTTGTAGTAACTTTACAGAGACCAGACCAACTTACTACAGCCAATATTTAGTCAAAACCACCCTTACTGTACATACAGTAGTCAAACAGATAAATAAAAACACTACTGTACTTCAGCAAAGATTTTTATTTCTGTTTTGAAGGTTGTAGTAACTTTACAGAGACCAGACCAACTTACTACAGGTGCTATTTTGTCAAAACCACCCTTACTGTACATACAGTAGTCAAATAGATCAATAAAAACACTACTGTACTTCACTTATGATTTTTATTTTTGTTTTGAAGGTTGTAGTAACTTTACAGAGACCAGACCAACTTACTACAGCCAATATTTAGTCAAAACCACCCTTACTGTACATACAGTAGTCAAATAGATAAATAATAACACTACTGTACTTCAGCAAAGATTTTTATTCATATTTTGAAGGTTGTAGTAACTTTACAGAGACCAGACCAACTTACTACAGCCAATATTTAGTCAAAACCACCCTTACTGTACATACAGTAGTCAAATAGATCAATAAAAACACTACTGTACTTCACTTATGATTTTTATTCATCGTTTGAAGGTTGTAGTAACTTTACAGAGACCAGACCATCTTACTACAGCCAATATGTAGTCAAAACCAACCTTACTGTACGTACAGTAGTCAAATAGATCAATAAAAACACTACTGTACTTCAGCAAAGATTTTTATTTCTGTTTTGAAGGTTGTAGTAATTTTACAGAGACCAGACCAACTTACTACAGCCAATATTTAGTTAAAACCACCCTTACTGTACATACAGTAGTCAAATAGATAAAGAAAAACACTACTGCACTTCACTTATGATTTTTATTTCTGTTTTGAAGGTTTGTAGTAACTTTACAGGGACCAGACCAACTTACTACAGGTGATATTTAGTCAAAACCACCCTTACTGTACATACAGTAGTCAAACAGATAAATAAAAACACTACTGTACTTCACTTATGATTTTTATTCGTGTTTTGAAGGTTGTAGTAACTTTACAGAGACCAGACCAACTTACTACAGCCAATATTTAGTCAAAACCACCCTTACTGTACATACAGTAGTCAAATAGATCAATAAAAACACTACTGTACTTCAGCAAAGATTTTTATTTCTGTTTTGAAGGTTGTAGTAACTTTACAGAGACCAGACCAACTTACTACAGGTGATATTTAGTCAAAACCACCCTTACTGTACATACAGTAGTCAAATAGATCAATAAAAACACTACTGTACTTTACTTATGATTTTTATTTTTGTTTTGAAGGTTGTAGTAACTTTACAGAGACCAGACCATCTTACTACAGCCAATATTTAGTCAAAACCACCCTTACTGTACATACAGTAGTCAAATAGATCAATAAAAACACTACTGTACTTCACTTATGATTTTTATTCATCGTTTGAAGGTTGTAGTAACATTACAGAGACCAGACCAACTTACTACAGCCAATATTTAGTCAAAACCACCCTTACTGTACATACAGTAGTCAAACAGATAAATAAAAACACTACTGTACTTCAGCAAAGATTTTTATTTCTGTTTTGAAGGTTGTAGTAACTTTACAGAGACCAGACCAACTTACTACAGGTGCTATTTTGTCAAAACCACCCTTACTGTACATACAGTAGTCAAACAGATAAATAAAAACACTACTGTACTTCACTTATGATTTTTATTCATATTTGAAGGTTGTAGTAACTTTACAGAGACCAGACCAACTTACTACAGGTGATATTTTGTCCAAACCACCCTTACTGTACATACAGTAGTCAAATAGATCAATAAAAACACTACTGTACTTCACTTATGATTTTTATTTTTGTTTTGAAGGTTGTAGTAACTTTACAGAGACCAGACCAACTTACTACAGCCAATATTTAGTCAAAACCACCCTTACTGTACATACAGTAGTCAAATAGATAAATAAAAACACTACTGTACTTCAGCAAAGATTTTTATTTCTGTTCTGAAGGTTGTAGTAACTTTACAGAGACCAGACCAACTTACTACAGCCAATATTTAGTCAAAACCACCCTTACTGTACGTACAGTAGTCAAATAGATAAATAAAAACTCTACTGTACTTCACTTATGATTTTTATTCATGTTTTGAAGGTTGTAGTAACTTTACAGAGACCAGACCAACTTACTACAGCCAATATTTAGTCAAAACCACCCTTACTGTACATACAGTAGTCAAATAGATCAATAAAAACACTACTGTACTTCACTTATGATTTTTATTCATCGTTTGAAGGTTGTAGTAACTTTACAGAGACCAGACCATCTTACTACAGCCAATATGTAGTCAAAACCAACCTTACTGTACGTACAGTAGTCAAATAGATCAATAAAAACACTACTGTACTTCAGCAAAGATTTTTATTTCTGTTTTGAAGGTTGTAGTAATTTTACAGAGACCAGACCAACTTACTACAGCCAATATTTAGTTAAAACCACCCTTACTGTACATACAGTAGTCAAATAGATAAAGAAAAACACTACTGTACTTCACTTATGATTTTTATTTCTGTTTTGAAGGTTGTAGTAACTTTACAGGGACCAGACCAACTTACTACAGGTGATATTTAGTCAAAACCACCCTTACTGTACATACAGTAGTCAAACAGATAAATAAAAACACTACTGTACTTCACTTATGATTTTTATTCATCGTTTGAAGGTTGTAGTAACATTACAGAGACCAGACCAACTTACTACAGCCAATATTTAGTCAAAACCACCCTTACTGTACATACAGTAGTCAAACAGATAAATAAAAACACTACTGTACTTCAGCAAAGATTTTTATTTCTGTTTTGAAGGTTGTAGTAACTTTACAGAGACCAGACCAACTTACTACAGCCAATATTTAGTCAAAACCACCCTTACTGTACATACAGTAGTCAAACAGATAAATAAAAACACTACTGTACTTCAGCAAAGATTTTTATTTCTGTTTTGAAGGTTGTAGTAACTTTACAGAGACCAGACCAACTTACTACAGGTGCTATTTTGTCAAAACCACCCTTACTGTACATACAGTAGTCAAATAGATCAATAAAAACACTACTGTACTTCACTTATGATTTTTATTTTTGTTTTGAAGGTTGTAGTAACTTTACAGAGACCAGACCAACTTACTACAGCCAATATTTAGTCAAAACCACCCTTACTGTACATACAGTAGTCAAATAGATCAATAAAAACACTACTGTACTTCAGCAAAGATTTTTATTTCTGTTCTGAAGGTTGTAGTAACTTTACAGAGACCAGACCAACTTACTACAGCCAATATTTAGTCAAAACCACCCTTACTGTACGTACAGTAGTCAAATAGATAAATAAAAACTCTACTGTACTTCACTTATGATTTTTATTCATGTTTTGAAGGTTGTAGTAACTTTACAGAGACCAGACCAACTTACTACAGCCAATATTTAGTCAAAACACCCTTACTGTACATACAGTAGTCAAATAGATCAATAAAAACACTACTGTACTTCACTTATGATTTTTATTCATATTTTGAAGGTTGTAGTAACTTTACAGAGACCAGACCAACTTACTACAGGTGATATTTTGTCCAAACCACCCTTACTGTACATACAGTAGTCAAATAGATCAATAAAAACACTACTGTACTTCACTTATGATTTTTATTTTTGTTTTGAAGGTTGTAGTAACTTTACAGAGACCAGACCAACTTACTACAGCCAATATTTAGTCCAAACCACCCTTACTGTACATACAGTAGTCAAATAGATAAAGAAAAACACTACTGTACTTCAGCAAAGATTTTTATTCATATTTTTAAGGTTGTAGTAACTTTACAGAGACCAGACCAACTTACTACAGCCAATATTTAGTCAAAACCACCATTACTGTACATACAGTAGTCAAATAGATAAAGAAAAACACTACTGTACTTCACTTATGATTTTTATTCATCGTTTGAAGGTTGTAGTAACTTTACAGAGACCAGACCAACTTACTACAGCCAATATTTAGTCAAAACCACCCTTACTGTACGTACAGTAGTCAAATAGATAAATAAAAACTCTACTGTTCTTCACTTATGATTTTTATTCATGTTTTGAAGGTTGTAGTAACTTTACAGAGACCAGACCAACTTACTACAGCCAATATTTAGTTAAAACCACCCTTACTGTACATACAGTAGTCAAATAGATCACTAAAATCACTACTGTACTTCAGCAAAGATTTTTATTCGTGTTTTGAAGGTTGTAGTAACTTTACAGAGACCAGACCAACTTACTACAGGCAATATTTAGTCAAAATCACCCTTACTGTACATACAGTAGTCAAATAGATCAATAATAATTTTACAGTAATTCACTCTACTGTGTTTAAAGGGTGTAGTACATATGTATAGTCCTCACTAAGTTACTACAGTTGTGATTTTACCCATATTTTCATTCATATTTTTACAGTACACAAATATTCAAGAATTTTTTTTACAGGAAATCAGCCTAATGTAATTTTATGATTTTAATGGGTGTAGTACATTCACATAGGCCAGACTAACTTACTAGAGGTGAGATTTATTCATATATCTATTCATAGAAATATACAGTACGCAAATCTTTAATATATTTAATATTTACAGTAATTCACCCTACTGTAATTTTATGATTTTTAAAGGTGTTGTACATTTGTATAGGCCAGACTGACTCACTACAGGTGAGATTTTACGCAAGTTTTCATTTATAATTATACAGTACACAAATATTGAAGAAAAATATTTACAATAAATCACCCTACTGTAAGTTTATGATTTTAAAGAGTGTAATATATTTATATAGGCCTCACTAAGTTACTACAGGTGAGATTTTACCCATGTTTTTTTTCATAATTATACAGTACACAAATATTGAAGACATTTGTTTACAGTAAATCACCCTACTGTAATTTTATTATTTTACAGGGTCTAGTACATTCGTATAGGCCAGACTGACTGACTAACGGTGTGATTTTACCCATATTTTTATTCATTATTTTACAGTACACAAATATCGAAGAAAAATATTTACAGTAATTCACCCTGCTGTAATTTTATGATTTTAAAGGCTGTAGTACATTCACATAGGCCTCACTGACCTACTACAGGTAGGATTTAACCAATATTTTCATTCATATTTTTACAGTATACAAATATTTTTGAAAAATATTCAGAGTAATTCACCCTACTGTAATTTATTGTATTCAAAGGGTGTAGTACATTCACAGAGGCCAGACAAACTTACTACAGGTGAGATTTCACCCATACTTTCATTCATATTTTTACAGTATACTACTGTTTTTGAAAAATATTTACAGTAATTCGCCCTACTGTAGTTTTATTATTTTAAAAAGTGTAGTACAATTACAGAGGCCAGACTGACTCACTACAGGTGGGAGTTTACCCATATTTTCCTTCATAATTTTACAGTACACAAATATTGAAGAAAAATATTTACAGTAAATCACCCTACTGTAATTTTATGATTTTAAAGGCTGTAGTACATTCACAAAGGCCTCACTGACTTACTACAGGTGGGATTTTACCCATATTTTCATTCATATTTGTACAGTACACAAATATTTTAAAATCTTTTTTACAGTAAATCACCCTACTGTAATTTTATGATTTTAAAAGGTGTAGTACATTCACAGAGACCAGACTGACTTACTACAGGTGAGATTTTACTCTTACTTTCATTCATATATTTACAGTATAAAACTATTTTTGAAGAATATTTACAGTAAATCGCCCTACTGTAATTTTATGATTTTAAAGGCTGTAGTACATTCATATAGGCTAGACTGACTTGCTACAGGTGAGATTTTACCCATATTTTCATTAATATTTGTACAGTACACAAATATTTTGTACCAACTGTACCAATATAAGTGAAAATATGGGTAAAATCTCACCTGTAGTAAGTCAGGCTGGCCTATATGAATGTACTACAGCCTTTACAATCATAAAATTACAGTAGGGTGAATTACTGTGAATATTTTTCAAAATATTAGTATACTGTAAAAATATGAATGAAAATATGGGTAAAATCTCACCTATAGTAAGTCAGTCTGGCCTCTGTGATTGTACTACTAGACCCTTTAAAATCATAAAATTACAGTAGGGTGATTTTTCTAACTATATATTTATTTGCGTACTGTATATTTATATGAATAAATATATGAATAAATCTCTCCTGTAGTAAGTGTGTCTGGCCTTTGGGGATGTACTTTAATAAAGCATACACTCAGTGCATCACTTAGTGGTATGATCCATGAGTGTGCTCAACGCAGGTTTTTGCATCTCATTTATATACACTGAACAGCAGCTACGCTAATTATTCTCTTTATTCTCTATTTCCACCTGGGGGTACTCATCCCGAGGCCCTCAGACTATGCAGCGCCACTGATTCGATCCAAGACCAGCGATGAGGCAATCCCAGGGTTTCCATAATCCTGGACCAGGCCGTATCCTGAGCAGCTGGTGTGGTGGTCATGGAGGAGTGGAGACCATGAGACTGATTCCTGTGACAGACGAGTCTTCGCTGAGGTCCAGCATTCTCCAGCCTCCGGCGCCTAGACTGCAGCTCTGCACAAGACGTTTAGCCATAGGAGAAATGGTCGTGCACAACTGAGCCTGGTTTCTCTCGAGGTTTTTTTAAATCTTCACTTTCGCTAATAATTGGTGAAGTTTTTTCCTCGCCGCTGTCGCCACTGGCTTGCATGGTTCGGGATCTGTAGAGCTGCGCATCGATGGATTTGCTCTTCAGTGTTTGGACTCTCAGTAGTGATTATTAAATCACACTGAACTGAACTTAAACACTGAAAACTAGACTGACACTGTTTTAATCTTTCAATCTTCTATGTGAAGCTGCTTTGACACAATCTACATTGTAAAAGCACTATAGAAATAAAAGTGAATTGAATTTGATCATCTAAACATGTAATATTGTAGATCAGTTTCCATACATCAAGAGTAATGGAACAGTTATTATATACTTGTATCAGTTGATAGTTACATCATGTTTATTAAATAAATACAAAGTGATTTAAAATGTGATGTGCGAGCTGCATTTTGAAATGAGATAAATTTGATGTTCAATGTGATTTTAGTTCAATGAACAAAGTATCTTTGAGTTGTGTGTGCTGTATCCAAGCATTTGAAAATAGTTAAGAGTTTTGTAAAAATGTGCAATTTTGTCAACAGTTGTGAATTTTGTGTCTATAGAGTTTTGAAAATTAACATCAGGGTTCTGAAATTTGTGGCAAAATGATTAATAAAAACTGTAATAAGCTCAGTTGTCAATGTTTATGGCATTGTCTGTAATCAGCCTGCTTTATGCAAACGTAAGCGAAATAATAATGTTGAAAAACAGCCGTTGAATGGGTCATTTTTAGTTTTTTTAACATTCTTAGGAATATCTAGTTTTGTGTTCAACAGAAGAAATTCATAAAAGTTTAGAACAGGGGTGTCCAAACTTGGTTCTGGAGGGCCGGTGTCCTCTATAGTTTAGCTCCAACTTCCTTCAACACACCTGCCTTTAAGTTTCTAGTATACCCAGAAAGAGCTTGATTAGCTGGTACAGGTGTGTTTAATTGGGGTTGGAGCTAAAATATGCAGGACACCGGCCCTCCAGGTGACCGAGTTTGGACACCCCTGGTTTAGAACCACTTAATTAAACTAAAATGTTTTATACGAAGATCTTAATTAGGTCAAGGTTATTTTTAGTTCAGTAAAGCCGAAGTCACACTAGAGTTTGAGCTTTCGAAATTCTGTCGTACGGTGCTGCGAAAAGGTGCGGGATTAAACAAGATGATTAGGCATTTAAAAAGCGAGCGATTGCTCCATGTTTTAAATTTCTGTTCAGAGAGGTCATGTTTTGATCCTGGATTGGTCTCACGCAGTCAAGTGATGTGATTTCGCAGGTCAGAGTTCACCAAGCTTGAACTTGGCACTGCAGCAACCTGCGAAACTCGACGCATGACCCTGCGTTTCCGGTCTGACGATTCGCGTGCGTATGAATGGAAGTCTATGGGGAGTAAAGTTCAGTGTGACCGCGCCTAAATTCTACACTTTAGTTTTCTTATCATTGACCTTTCTGTCTGAAGTGTGGTTTATTTATAAACTAATTTCGAGAAAATCACGTGCTTATAATTGAACACAGCTGGTACCGCATTATCTCCGTATATTGCACCAATCAGATGAATACTTACACAACATAAATTACCAGAGCTTTCTACTTCAGTCATCTTCATTTTGAAGAATCCCCCCTTCCACCCCTACTCCTCCCCTTCTCTAATAGGGCAGCACGGTGGCCCAGTGGGTAGCACTGTTGCCTCACAGCAAGAACGCCGCTGGTTCGGCCCTCTCCGGGCCAGTCGGCGTTTCTGTGCAGAGTTTGCATGTTCTCCCTGTGTTTCGCGTGGGTTTTCCCCGGTTTCCTCCCAAAGACATACACCATAAGTAAATTGACTACTTCAAAATAGCATCCTAAGGCAACTCTTAAGCCGCGGTCACACTGGAGTTTTTCCTCCATAGACTTCCATTCATACGCGTGCGAATGCATCAGACCGGAAACGCAGGGTCATGCGTCAGAGTTCGCAGGTTGCTGCGGTGCAAAGTTCAAACTTGGTGAACTCTGACCTGCGAAATCGCATCACTTGACTGCGTGAGACCAATCCAGGATCAAAACATGACCTCTCTGAACAGAAATTTAAAACATGGAGCAATCACTCCCTTTTTTAAATATCTAATCATCTTGTTTAAGCCCGCCCCTTTTCGCAGCGCCGTACGACAGAATATCGCAAGCTCTAACTCTAGTGTGACTGCGGCTTTAGTCAGATATATCTCAGCAGTTTACAAATAGAGAAGTTCTCGAGACCCACCTGAGCTTAAACTCTCCTCTCGCCCTCCAAACGGGAGGGAGCCCTGGGCTCAATGATATTCTGGGCTCAGGGCTCTCTCCCAGGACAGCATGCCAAACACGCTTTATTATCAATCATCAGCTAAGTGTGAACTCTTGAAACCCTTCATTGGGTAAGGAACCATATATGGTAACTTTATCTAAGATTTAAGCCATGAAAGTATAAAAGCCTTGTAATAACCCCCAGTAAACATTTCCCAATGAGTGCTCCATAAAGAGCTAAAATGTCTAAATGGCTAAAATGAGATCTGCACGGGACTGAATTTTTAGTCCGGCTCCCACCAGGTTTTATTCCGCACCCGACCGCTCCCGCTGTATATTCAGCCTTTGTTCACCCGCTGCCCGCCCCGTTTTTTACCCACTCCGATCGTTCCCGCTAAATTTAGATCTGGTTTCCAAACGCTCTCGTTAAAATTGGGCACTACCAAAAGAGAGATAACAGATAAAAGTGTAGGATGTGCAAGAATTGTAGGCTAAATGTCAGTTTTGTTTGCGCCTTTGTGATGAGACGAGTGCTGCGTGACGTGCGGTGAGGTTTGTGGCTGGTAAGGCACTGACTCTTTCAAAGTCAGATTTACAAACAAATCCACTCAATATATTTGCCAACTACCGATTGTGTTTCATATATCATATCAGCATTATTTCTACACACATAGCAGGTACATTTTGGGCCAAGGACGAATGTACAATAGCGATTAAATAGGCCTCCCAAAAAACACCCAGCTAGATGCTAGAGAGTCCAGAGAGCCTATAACAATAGACACACAGCTCCCATGGTGGATGCCTCGCTCACGCACTCGCTCACACCCTCTCTCTCTCTCTCTCTGGGGTATTGTTACACCGCCCGCTCCCTTCCAAATTACACCAGAGTTACCGACCGTTACCGCATTTTAAATGGAAATTTAATCCCGTGCCAAGAAATCTGGTTGGGTCCCACAGTACACGCAGTTGTCTAATGTTTGCTACACAAATACAGTAGAGGTCAATGGGACAATCAAATATGCAAGTGCATTATTATGAACCTTATTTTATTCCGGAGGGAAAGAAAACAGATCAAACTATTTATTTTGAATACATTTGGGTGATTACAATAAAGTAACTTAGACACAAAAAAAAGCAGATTACAGAGTGTAACGTTTACTTCCAGAGTTTCTTGATGGACATGTTTTTCTCACTGTCTTTCTGCATCACCTGTGAACATACATACAGATTAGAGACTCCATTTTCCCCCCAATATTAGGATTGGAATGTGATAATAAAATATTTGCATTAATAATGCAAGTAAAACAAGAAATATTATTCATACCTTTGCTACTGCCATTTCAAAGTCCTCCTGGGTAACGTGGACCCTCCTTTCTCTCAGGGCGTACATCCCTGCCTCTGTGCAGACGCCCTGTCAGACACACACACGGATAAAACACTCAGACTGATGCAGCACCACTACTGATGTGAAGCCTGTAAATGAGTGTAAATGAAAGCAGCGGCGCAGGTTAAATCATGACCTCACCTTGACTTCAGCTCCAGACGCTCCGGGCATCAGCTCTGCAATCTTGCGCAGGTTAATTCCACGTGTCAGGTTCATCTTACGTGAGTGGATTTTCAAAATGTCCAAACGGGCCTGTAGAGAACAACAGAACATTAGGAGATCACACTTTCAGTGATGTAACAGCATGTAGATTGTATTTGTTTTAGTTTCTCAGTATCAAGATGAAGCAGAAAATTCGAAAAACTCAGTTTTACCTCTTCATTGGGAGGAGGGAATTCAATCTTCCTGTCAATGCGGCCTGGTCGAAGTAGCGCCGAGTCGAGAATGTCAATACGGTTTGTTGCCATGATAACCTGAAGGAAATAAGACAATATTCACAAAAAAATAAAAATACAGCTGAAGCCAAGCACAAAAGTGACACCAATGTAAGTAAGTTATTTCATCTGATCATGTGTGATGTTTGGAATGGCAGTAGGACAAAATTTAATTAAATATTTATAAAAATAATGAAATTACTGAAAATATTTTATTGCCATTTTTCAATTTATTTACTTTACAATTTTTATTTGAAATTCAAGTGGTCAAAACAAAACAATAAATGATCATCTACTATTATTAAAAATGAAATGACAATACTACTATTAATCTTTCTTCAAAGACTAATCATTTCTATTTTCGAAGATTGAACTGCAGAGCTTTAAAATTGGTGGAAAAGCAAAAGGAGCCTTGAAGCTTTTCTTTCACAAACAAGTTTATCTTAGTAAATTGAATATATTTAATCTAGTGAGTAATAGAAGAATATAAAAGAATAATCTTAAAAATATATATTTACATGTAAAATTATTTACACAGTCTATATAGGTCATACTTATGCAAGTCAATAAGGAAATAATACTAAACAAGGAAAAGAAATAACACACCTGAGCACATATTAGGGGCTTTTGACTAGTGCTTCATGTAAATACGCAGAGTGTTACCAAGTTTACTTGTTTCTTTCCTTCCGGAATAAAAAAACGATTCATAATAATGCCCTTGCACATTTGATTGTCCCATTGACCTCTACTGTAATTGTGTAGCACACATTTTAGCTCTTTATAGAGCGCTCATTGGGGGAAAACCCTGGAGTTTACTTTCATGGCTTAAATTTTACCATATATAGTTCCCCCTCAGATTAACTTAGTATTTAAATAACAATTGTGAAAAACCTAACCATCTCCATGGTCTAAAATTTTCACTTTATTAATCCGAGAATAAAATGCGAGATAAAAACTGGAGATTGGGATAAAGTCAGAACTAAAGCCTGGTTTATACTCGATGCATCTGCTAGTTCGCTTGAGTGTGTGTGGCGAATGTGATGTCATCACTGTGTTTGCGGAGGTTCGCTTTGGGTGCGCGCGACATGATTTTGGCTGGCGGAGAGCACGGAATTTTTTGAGACGTGAGCGAACAGCTCCGCATTTGATTAGAGTAGAATGTGAATCACTTTGAAAAGATTTTGTCTGAAACAGTACGACTGCACAGACATCTTTATGATCCGTCAATGCGTGATCAAAGGGATAACCAGATGACCAATAATTCTTGGCTAGAAATTGCAACAATGGAGAAGGAGGAAAGTTTTTGTTAAAGTTTGTTAAAACCAAAATGAGAGGCCATGGTAAAAGTGAAGACCCGGGTGGTTTTAATATTACAGAATATGTTTTCCACCATTCATAGGTTTTAATTTAATAGTTACAAAGCTAAAATGAAGTAACAAAATATTTCTTTGATAACTGGAAAAGAATATTTGAACCTATCGGTTTACAACATACTGATGCAATGTTTTTCTAGGCTTTATTGGTGATAATGGTTTATTCTTTCCATAATACAAAATAAATTTGTAAAGCAACCCATGTTTTGTTATCATTAATATTTTGATAAACTTTAAATGTAGAACTGTCCGAGATATGAACAAAAGCAAGTGATGCAACAAAGTTTGATTTTAAAAAATCTTGAATGGTTTTAAAAATCTTTATAATCATTAAAATAATTAATAAAAATAATAAAAATAATTACTTTAATAATATTGAACGATATTAATGATATGCCGTAGTCCCGGAAACTAATGTTTATCCATCTGATTTTATGGTGGGTTTCTTTTGACCGCCCCCTGTCGTTTTAAAGAATATCTCAACGGCGAAGGCGTCAAGTATAAAAGCCTTGTGTGCTTCGTGAGGTGTGCGTGCAGTCAGCGGAGGTGCGCGATGCAGCACCAGGTGAAAGTATAAATTAGGCTTAAGAGAAACCTCATCTTCATTTTCAACTGCTTATTCAGCCTGCATTTGCTAAATGGAAGATTTACACAATTCTAAGAAAGATTTGTCTCATTATTCAGATTTTTTTCACAATTGTGAATTCCTATTAACTGTAAAAAGGCTGACAAAATGACTAAATATATGATGAATGCTGGAAATCTAATAATTATTGCTCTAACACAGTAACAGGTTCTACCTCTTACTTGAGGGAGACTAAATAGTGTATAAATTTATGTTTTTGGGTGAACTATCCCTTTAATAAAAGAAACAACTGTAGCCTCAAAGTGATAATTCATCCAAAAATGTTAATTTCCACATCATTTACGAACTCAATTGGTTCAAATCTTTCACTAATTTCTTTCTTCTGTTGAACACAAAACAAGATATTGTGAAGAATGTTGGAAAAAAGCAGCCGTTGACATCCATAGAAAGAACAAAAAACATTATGCATGTCAATGGCTGTTTTTTATATACTTGAGTAAATCTTCTTTTGTGTTCAAAAAAAAAAAAGAAACTTAAAACAGGTTTGGAGTAAGTGGATGAGGAGTAAATGAAGACAATATTTTAGGGGTGAACTATCCCTTTATTATTTTCTCTCAGCAAAGACTAGGTGTTTGAATCAGCACAGGGTACAGATGTTTTCCTCTCACCTTAATGTTCTTGGTGGCCTCGAAGCCGTCCAGCTGGTTGAGGAGCTCCAGCATAGTCCTCTGCACCTCACTGTCTCCTCCTGATCCTCCCTCCAGACGAGACGAGCCGATAGAGTCAATCTCATCCATGAAGATGATGGAGGGCGCGTGTTCCCTGGCCATGACGAACAGCTCGCGCACCATACGAGCTCCTGCAATCAACATGGAGATTCAGAATATGCCAATCAATCCTACTCTGTAAATCAGAGGAATGTTCTTTACATTTTTCCCAGTGACAGTGACATTTTTCTCTCCTCAGAGCTGACGAATGGCCTTTTTTGTTTAAAAAAAGTAATATTTAAAGGGGTAATTCACCCCAAATGGAAAAATCTGTTATCGACGACTCATCCTTCTCTTGTCACAAAGCTGTTTCTGAACAAAACAGGTTTCTGGAGAAAGCTGGAAACTGCTAAACATTGATTTCCCACTAAGGAAATCAATGGTTCCTGGTTTCAACATTCTTTAAAATATCTCCCTTTGTGCTCAACAGAAGAAAGAAACTCAGATTTGGAACCTGGATGCGAATAAATTGTGAGTAAATGGTCACATATGGATGCACTATCCCTTTAAAAAGGTTTTTATGGTTGCTCCTGGTTGAGAAAGTGATTTGATGTGGACTGATCTATTTACTTTATCCTTCAGACTTGTAAAACATCTGTATTTCATACAACTATTGGCTGCTCTAATAATGTAATTGGGTATATGCTTTGCCTTTAAATAATTATATAAAGACATTGATGAATTGGATGGATTACATGAAATAATCAGTGTTGCCAGATATAGCTGATGGTTTCCAGCCCAAAAGCTGTCCAAAACCCGCCCAAACACACACACAAAAAACACACAAAATATATATTATATTATTTATTTAATTTTAATTCATTTAAGTCAAAATTAGCCTAGTTACTTTAATTGTCAGACTTTAACCATACAGCAACCAGCACCAACAATCAGAGAACCACAATAGTAAAATTACAATATAACTGGATCATATCACAACACTGTACTTACTGTTTTGTAGATTACACTGCCTGTTTGCCTATATATTGTAAAACTATTTGTTTAAAGATGATATTAGACAGTTTGATGATAGTTAGAAATTCTTTGCAAATTCTTTGGACCCCAGATTAATAAAGGGACTAAGCCGACAAGAAAATAAATGAATGAATTATTAGATTATTAGTGAGTGACAATTACAGCGATAATGATACTAAATGCTGCTTTGCACATAGGAAGATCTGGTTTCCTATTGGGAACAAGTAAACAAACTACTGGCTCCCACTATGTGGAAAGACACATACTCTCATTTCAGCGCGGGTCTGGAGCTGGATATTACTGATAGATTGATGTGTTGGGTATCGTTGGTGCCTGTTTGACGTCGGTTTGCTGTGTCCCAGCCCATAGTTAAAGTGCTTTCACAAATATAGCATGTAGGAGGATCTTCTCTATGTATTAAAAATTGTGTATGATCCTGGAGTGACTGATTCAACATAATCTGATCCCACATATTGGAGAATTTATAAAAGCTTTTTTTACCAACCTTAGAGCTAATTTCATGAAGTGTGTTTTCCGTGTGTAGATCCCATTCTCTTAGCCATTTGTTTTGAATTAATGCACAATTTGTTGGCTTTAGAGCCAAAGGAGGTACTAGACACATTTTTGGGTTTGTCAATAGTGCTTCTTTACAGCAGAGACTGCTTCCTCATTCTCTTTGATTCCACAGCATCCAGCCAAATCCAGTTATGCAGGTTTGCAAAAAATAAAATAAATAAATAAATCTGAGAGTCCACCAACCTTCTCCAATGAATTTCTGCACCAGCTCTGATCCAGACACTCGAATGAAGGTGCAGTCGGTGTGATGAGCCACAGCTCTGGCTAACAGCGTCTTTCCTGTGCCAGGAGGTCCATACAGCAGCACACCCTACAGAAAACACAGTCAAAAACATGACCAAGCATATCTGGCTGACCTATTGACCTTCTTACATGACATAATTATCCAGATAAGAATGTGCAGTGCCGTCACTTGCCTTGGGTTGTGCAATTCCAAGAGCTTCAAATAATTCTGGGTGTTTGACTGGAAGTTCAATCACTTCTTTAATCTCCTTGATCTGTTTGTCCAGTCCTCCGATCATCTCATACGTCGAATCTGGCACCTTCTCCACCATCATCAGGGAGACCAGTGGGTCCACCTTGTTTGGCAGGATTTTGTGAAGTGTATAGCTGTCATTTCGAAGTGCTACACGGCAATTTGGGGTTACCTGGTGGAAAGAAGGAAAAAAAAAAAAAACAAATTCAACAAAACAAAAAAATTTAAGTACAAGAAATTAAAAAATGAAGTTATGATCCACCACCTGAAAGCTATTTTGTGAATTACTTAAAACTATTACAAATTTAAATTAAATAAAATCCAATAAAAAAAACCCTCAAACTAACATATTTAAGGTTATAAAACTTAATGGAAGTTATTAAATAATTAAATGTATTTTTTTTTAATCACTTACATTTAAAAAAAATTAAAATACAGAACCCATTGATGTACAAAAAATATTAATATGAAAGCTGAACATTTACATTAGATATTTAAAATACCACTTAAAGGTACAGTAAAATAAAAACTGAAGGTATCATTCTGAGGTGGCATTTACACTAGGATTCTTTGCAAAAAAGCACAAATTTCCAATGTTCTTATGTAACAAGACAAGCTTTTTAAATGTCTACACCAGAAAATATATTATATTAAATATATTATTAATATATCATATATTATTATGGGTGTTTTAAGCTTTTTCACCAATATTATATGTAGTTTGTTCTTAAATAAATGGAGACTTAGTGATCATAAGAGACTTTCAAAAATATTTAAAATGTATGTGATTAGGTTTAGCAATTTCCACTGTGATATTCTGTTTAGAGTCTTTTTTACTGCTACTTAAATTTGCAGGCAAAACTTCTTATTGAAGAACTGTAATAAATCCAGACTGTGTTGTTTGTGGCTGTGTTTGCTTAATAAATGCACTTTTGTTATGTCTGCGCCAAAAAAAAAAAAACCTTGTCAAATTATTAACAGAATAAATATTGGTAACACTTGATTTTAATGGTCCATTTGAGTATTAGTAGACTGTCTGCTTAATAGCTGTTGATACTGCTCCTTCAACAGACATCTAACTGACTATAAGAAACTTTGCAAGTACATGTCAACTTACCCTAACCCCAACCTAACAGTCTACTTATATTGTAATAAGATTTAGTTGGCATGTAGATGCAATGTAACTTAAATTCAACAAATGGACCATCAAAATAAAGTGACCGAAATATTACAAATTCTTTTTTCAAAGTTTCAAAAAAACTTTAACTGAAGTTAAAATTGCAATAATCTTCAATAAATACATTTAAAAGATTTATACATATATATAAAAAAAACACTTACATCGTTAATATCAATGTTCTTGTCCACATCCACTACAAACTTCCCCTCTGGATGAACCTAAAACCAAGAATAAATATACAATTGAAAAACAGCACACCAGTCTCAGCACTGATACGTTTATCAGGAAATAAATGTCTGTCAAACCTTGACCAGCACTTTCTTCTTGTCCATGGCTCTCACCACCTCTCCCACATAAGAGCCCTGTTCCTGCAGCAGCTGAAGCTCCTCACGCAGGAGACGCACTGAAACAAAACACTCTCTGTCAAGTCCTCCGGCTGACATTCATAGCATGTGCTTAACAGATATTCATTTGAATATTCAGATCAACATCTTAAAATTATATTCATCCAAATGTGGACCGAAAGAGTTTTACCCTTGGCGTTTAGCTCATTCCTTTGAGCCTGTAGGCGTCTGAGATTTTGGCTTTTCTCATTTACGGTCAACTGAGTAAAGAGAAAAACACATTTAGACAATGTAAAAACAGACAGAATAGACCTCTTCTGACAAAGAACTGAGTTTAAAGGGTCAGTTTACAAGTTTTAAAGCTGAAATTATGGTCTTTGGTGATACATAAAATGCAAGTCAACTCTAATGTTTCATATACATCATTATATATCAGAAAATGTGCACTCCAGATTATTGAAAATACACTCAGAACTGTTTGCAGAGGCTGCGGATTGAAGGTAATATTGTTGTAGATAATGTTCTTAAAATCTCAAAGTACAATCTGGTGCCATGATGGCTGTTGTTAATTTTGTTTAAAGAGCCCCTATTATGGGTTTTTGAAAATGACCTTCCATGTAGTGTGTAACACAGCACTAAGTGAAGTGAAATATCCAGCTAAGGCTTAAATCTGAAAGTGGACAGTTTTTAAAACTATTGATTCATCTAAAAAAAGAGTCGACTCATAGTGGTTTAAATGAATCATCTTGATAACGAGTCTTTAGCCGTTTCGGCATGACGTGGATACGAAACATAAGCCCCGCTCAATTGTTGCGCACACACAAACCAATGAAAATTTAAACCTGCGGGCCCGCCCACAAACACAGCAGCAAAGACAAAAAGATCCTGAAGTCATGAGTCGTAAAGATGCTGTGCTTACCTTGATATTATTGGAATTGTGAGGGAAAAGAGTGGTTCAGCACGCTTACAATGGGCGATTCATCAGCCGTTTGTTAAAGGAAGGATCAGAAAAGACTACTGATGTATGAGACTTTGACAGAGCTGGACAGGAACTATCAGTACACAGCTCATGGATTAGTTTCTTCCTCCATTTTGTGATGGACAGACAATACACCAGGGGTGCGGGCAAAATAAGGACAGTTTATTAGGCACAAAGGCAGGCTGCTGCACTCTGGGCTTCGGGCTGGTGTGCAGCACTGGAAAGGCTTACGAAGGCTCAGGGTGAGCGCGATGGGAGCCCACAGAGATAGCTTGTCAGAGGACAGAGTAGGAGCGCTGGTGAGCGCTACAACCCCCCAGCTGGGGATGTGATCGTTGGGCAAAGCAGAGTACAGGTAAGCCCTGAAAACATACAACACAACACGCAAGAGGTGCCACAGCAATGATTGCAAATAGAAATGATCTACATGTTTTGTTACTTGTAACCGCTTGTACTGTATCAGGTTAACTCTTTATATTCTCATATCGCGTCGAATGCCATGTTGAAAACGCGATGCGTGCTGTTTTGTTTACAGATTTAAATGTGTCTGGGAGCTTGTTCCACTTCCGTTTGTCATTGCTATGGCCACCGTTAGCTAATCCTACACACGTGCGGCGGTCAGGGTTCAGAACAGTTTAGCTTTTGCTGCTGTGTGGATTAATACTGAATGTGTGTCATAGTTAAGAATAGAGCAATATGCTGGTGTTTACCTGCACTGCTTTCGGGGGTGAGGTGTCTGAATAACAATATTGAGAACCGGGTACTGTTTACTGTGGTGTTAGTAAGTTTACTATGAAGCATGTTTCAGGCGTCCGCTGCGATCGGATCCTATACCAATGTTGGCGACCCGGGGGCTTGATAAACCACGCTGGGCATTTTATGGTCTCGTGCTGAATGCTGTCGACCAATCGCAACAGGCTGTCATCGGCCCAATCAGCGCAGATTAGTTTCGAGCTAAGGAGGGGTTTGGGAACAAATGAATCGCTGAACGATACATATGGGAGTCGCTGGGATAATAGGTAAAAATAAATTCAAATTATAAGACCATGAAAGTGTTTTTTGACTTGCATGCATATCAGTATGTTGTTGGAGACCCATAAAACCAAAATATGACTCTTTTTAGTGTAATAAGGGCTCTTTAACTTTTTTTTTTTTTTTTTTTGTTTTTTTTTGGGACTCACTATGACTAATTGTTATCTTGCATTTACTGAATCACCAAGAAGTAGAGTTTCAGCTAAAATCTCCTTTAATTTAACACTTAATGAAAAAAGTCAACCGTATATTGATTGGTCTGAGGGTGAGCAAACCCTTATTTTTTTAAATAAATCTTTTACATTTTTAAATATGTAGTTGTACTGTACTTTTTATCTTAAAAGTATCATTTACAAAACACCTTGAAGATAATATAATATTAAAGAAATAAAACGATTTTAAATGGAACTTTAATGTACTTCTTAACACATTTATAAACCATAAATGAGCAATTTGTAATGTCAGACTAAAGGTTTTACTTAAAAGTACATTTAAAATTATTGTTTTCCTGATCATTTATTGCGAAAGTACATCTATTTGGACATGTTGAGACTAATACACAAAAAAACACACAAATAACTAAAGAGTTCAGATGCAAAAACTTCTAAATGCTGTTTAAAGTTGACTCTCTAAAATTTGTATTTTTCTCAGCCTTCTATTTTAATGTTCACTTATTTCGCTTTAAAGGCAATAGAATAACCTATTCTTTGCCATAACAGTAAAGTTAACAGAAACTGCACACAACAGTCTGAGAAAAAGAAGATTTCAGTTGGCACTTAGAGGTTTTTGCATCTGAGCTCTTCACTTTGTTTCAATTGTCACTGTGTTTGTAGTTAATAGTTTTAATAATAAGTCACAAGAAACAATTTAGTTTAGCCTAAATGACTGTCAGCACATATGGCAGTATACTTTAATTCATCATTGAGTGGAAATATTTCTGGAATTAAAAAAAGGATGAATTATTTTGGGTGAAAAAAATTCAACTTTCTGTACAATTTTATTTAACTGTAAGCAAAACACAAATATCTAAAAATCTGAAAATAAAAGAAAACTAAAATGTACTTAACTTCTACAGACTCATTTGACTGAGGTAAATTTTTTAAACAGTGAACTTGTGACAGCCCCTATTTTTATTTTACCACTCTACTTTAAATATCGAGTCTGAAATAGGTCATACGTATGATTTCAAAACAACGTTAGCTCTATTTAATTGACTGAACAATGTTGTACTTTGATAGTCGTTGGCTGCTAATGTGATTTCTCTGTTTAGAATTTGCAAATAATGCTTTTCTGAAAACATATTATTATGACAATAAGGACTGCTTGATGGCCAGTGTGCAAGACACTCGAGACAGTAGACAGGATCTTTACTGACCCGATCGGGCCAGTGCTGTCTTGTCACTAAAGTTTAATTTGGCTGCGACTGTTTGTCAATTGCGTGCAAATAGGGTGCTTTCACACCTAGATGTTTGTTTCGGAAACTGTCTCATTTTGATCAGTTAGTGCGGTTCGTTTGGCATATGTGAATCCCGCAATCATGCTCAGATCCGCGCCAAATCCATTGGTTTTGAGAGCGCCTGAATTAGGTGGTCTCAGCTCATTTGAAAAGAACTCTGGAGCTGATTGATTGTAGTAAGAAAGCAATACAACCCAACGAACTAACGAATCAGGCTATATCACAGTATATTATGGTTGTGTAATAACCATATATACAGTTATATGAAGTATTATGATTAGGGCGGGATGTCATTCTTACCGGCAAATGAGCATTTCATGACAAATACAAAAGTGAAAGCATGCTGAAATATTAACGAGAGCTGTTTATCCTTTAGGAATATTGACAGAAATTAAAATCTGATCATTTTTCCATATTTTAATCTTAGATATTTTTTATTTGGCCTATTGTTTTGTTCATTTTTGCACTGACACATCGAAAGAAAGATCAGCATTGGTCTGCTTCCTGATCTGACTGCAGTGTCGCATCATCTGTTATTTCTCTCTATATTTAAGCCTATAATGCATTATTCTATAGCCAATGTTTTTTTGTTAATAGATTGATTAATTGTTTGGCTTTTGACACATTATTTAAAACATGTGGCTAAGAAATAGCTATTGACTTCCAGTAGAAAAAAAAACTTAAGTGTTGATCCCTGAACTTTACCTTAATAGTAATTTGTATCTGCAAAAGTGAAGTGTTTGATTGCTATTCTTACCTGAAGCTCCTCGATTTTGGACAGGTAATACTGTCGGAGACCAGAGCCTCCTTTACTGTCCTCGATATCCATCTGCAAACATGAATATTAACAATAATATTGAGATGCAGTCATGATATTGATATGCAGACGGGAGATTAACAGTAAAGTGATTATGCCAGGTGAAGGCAGTTTATTGTTTTTAAACGATCTATTCACCCTGTTGTGGTGAAAATAAGACATTTCTCTTTGTATTATTGAAGAGTAAAGATTTATTTTCTGGACTTTTAAACAGCGTTTTTGATTCCCACGTTAATAATCAGTGACATGACATTTCTGAAGTAACGTTACTACCAGAGATTCATGACATTATTACACACAAATGATCTCCACGTCCATTATTAACGCTTATGTATGTTATAATGAAACTTCATTATTTGACATGTTATATCCAGTCATGCCATGTTATGATCAATCCCAGTCAGTGACACAATGAGACAGCAAACTCTGCTTCATTCGTGTCTTAAAGTCAGACATTTTGTCTTATTTCTAAACGCTACAGTCACCGCACAATATATCTCAGGAAATTGTTGTGTTAACGAATTAATTACAGCTAAAATCACTGTTTATGTTAGAAGATTTAAAACAAAAATATCACTTACTTGCTCGATCCCGTCCAGCGCCATCTTGAAAACACAAACTTCCGTCCGTCAGTTGCACTTTTCCGGTTTGTTTTCTTCGGGGAATGATGCAGACGGATGATTCGATCTCTAGCGCCTCTGTCCCATTGGAGAGATACTGCAATCACATTTTTTTATACATGCCTAGTTCACACTACAGGATTTTAAACATCGGCAGATCGCTGTGCCGTTCACACTACATGACTTGATTTTGTGTCTTTTAATCACTGTGGTGTTCACACTACGCGACACTACGTAAATGATCCACAAGAGGGGGGTCACACACTACATGATCTGACAACAACTTGTTCGCCAACAGCTCAGTCAAGCTACCAAACCACAGCCAATGAAATTTTGAGGGAGGAGTCGTCAGAAAAAGCTGCTTGTGTGCTGATTACATCACTGACAGCGTTTCAAGCTTTCAAGGGGGCATTTAAAAACATCATCAGTCAGCTGATGCATCAGCGGATCAATCACTCATCTGCAAAGTTCAAGAGGAAAGATACACAGTGTTTTTAATTTTTGTAATTTTATAACTCTTTGAAATAAAACTAACATATCTATAACACCCTGACGCTTTCTAAATATCTGTGTATTTCTTTCTAACATTGTTATTTTTTTAAATTACAAAACAATAAAGAACTGAGCATTTCTACCTTTAATTAACATATTGGTCAAAACGACTGCATGCATATCTGCTGCTTTTCGCTGTGACTTTATGTATGCATGTATTTCTTTACCTCGCAACTTCCTGCTAAAATAAACGAAAATTTCTGATAGCAAAAACATAAATTTACTTCAGATATATATTTCAAAACAGCAATTTCTGTGCCGCGAAATAGCTCCTGTTTGAAAGTGAAAATGAAAGCGAGGCTCAGACCTTTGCATGTTATAGTAACTCAACTACATATTTATAGGTTGTATTACCAAAAAAGATAATATTTTTAGAGTAATGCTGTCATAAAATATGATGACAGACATTCAAAGTTTATTTTTAATATCGCAATAGGAGTTTTGAATGTAAATATGATGTGAGAATGGTCAGAATAACCAGTATGGTAATTCTAATAGTTGCAGAACTCTCCTGTTTGTGTTAACACAGAATGAAGCGAGTGCGTCGATGCCCATTCTGGCCAATCACAGACGTTTCTGTTAAGCTCCTGAACACACGGCCATTCAGCTCATGCTGATATGCTCTCTCATTGGCTGCAGCTCGTCACTACATCTGACCACACGTGGGGTCGAGTCGGCCGACTGCTCTGGAATATTCAGCATGCTAAATATTGGATTTTCGTCTGCTAGGTGTCGGCGACGCTTCAGCGAGCCTCTTTGACGCGTTGTTCAGTAGTTCTCACATAAAGACTGCCGAGCGCCGTGCACCCGCAGATTTTTCCCCGATCACAGCCCGATCTGTCAGCGAGCTCGTTAACTTCCAAATCGGGCTCAAATCAGGCTTAAAATCCTGTAGTGTGAACTAGGCATAACAGGGGGTGCAGAAAACATGTCATATCCAGCCTGATCTCACGAGGAAACGTAACGGCCCATTCACAAGGGGCGTCAGCTTTAACGCTTCCCATTCACTTTGAATGGGTGACGTCAGGCGTTGCCGAACTGCATTGTGGATCCGTTGGCGCCGCTTCAGAGGCGTTGCTCGCTGCAGAAGTTGGGACATGCTCAACTTTTCAAGCGCCGACGGAAGCGTCAGCCAATGAGATCGCTGTATGCAAATACACCAGCTCCAACAGTGGCCTATTGCTGACTAATTTCATTGGCAGACGCTGCTATGACAATCGCGTCAGCCCCAACTTCAGCCACCCCCTCTGAAGGATTTTATTATGCTTATTGATGTAAAATCTGTTTTTCTTATGATCTATTTTTCTTGTTCTCTCTGCTGTGTTTCTGAAAGGTTGATTTTGGACTGTGAACATTCCTCTTTTTGATACACCAGCCACCCTTCCAAGGACACTCACGTACCACACTAGATAAGCGCACACACACACACACACACACACACACACACACACACACACACACACACACACACACACACACACACACACACACATTTTGCCAGATGTAAGCGGTCTTTGTCTCACTGTTTTGTCCCTTTTTATGGTAATACCTTCCTGTGTTAGGGCTCCGCCATAGGCGTGTCCCCAATGTGTATATAATGTTGGTTTTTCCTCCCTTGTGTTAGAATTAAATCATACTGAACCATTCAGCTGATTTTCTTCTCATCTTTCCGAGCGCTCGGACGATTCTGATGCAGACACTCACTGGTGACACAATAACAGATAAAAGGGACCCGAGAAAGAGAATTTTCTTACAGTTTGGGGGCTCGTCCGGGATATATCTGGTCAGGTAAGAGAATTTCTATTCACATTACCTGATTAGATATATCCTGTTTTATCTGTAGAATTTTGTAGACTAGGGGGTTAACCTGCATAGTTGTGCCTAACTCTCAATTAACTTTGGGGTTACACATTATGTGGAAGATCACATCGGCGTATGTGATGTTAGGTTATCCTGCATAGTTGTGCCTAACTCTCAATTAACTTTGGTGTTACACATTATGTGGAAGATCACATCGGCGTATGTGATGTTAGGTTATCCTGCATAGTTGTGCCTAACTCTCAATTAACTTTGGTGTTACACATTATGTGGAAGATCACATCGGCGTATGTGATGTTGGGTTATCCTGCATAGTTGTGCCTAATTCTCAATTAACTTTGGGGTTACACATTATGTGGAAGATCACATCGGCGTATGTGATGAAGCGCTTCAGAAAATAGATTAGGGCATAATAACAAATTGTCATCAGTGAGTTTTCTCATCATGGGTCAAACTTATCCAAAGCCTGAGCCCAGTGATACCCCCGTGGACTGGATGAATAAATGTGGGTGGGGATTTTACACTGAACCATATATCTCAAATTTAGCGGGATGGACTGAGGGTAAATCCCAGTGGCGAGATTACCCACGAGAGGGGACATTCGACTCCAGTTATTTAAAATCTGCCTACAACATGACTTATGGTGATATGGGAGATTCTGAATGGGATATAAAATATATGAAGGAGGCCTATGACACATGGTATAAGATGAGTTCGATTTGGAACGATAAAAAGAATATCTATGTTCCTAAAGCTGTGTTAAAGACGGTCCCAAAACCCCCTAAGGGCCGTGAAAAGGGCGCGGGTAATAACTGTTACAGTTCTCTGCCCCCCTATGCTGCCCCTTCGGCCCCTACTGCCCCTGCTGAACTGGGCCCCAGCAAGGCACCAGCTAAAAAACAGACATGCGGTTCCCCAGCACCAGTGAGCGCTTTTGCTCCACCTTCTAACATTTATCCCTCAACAAAACAATGGCAACAGAAACGTAATGAATGCAATGATGATAATTATGACAGACCTGAAGATGCAGGTCCGTGTGAAGGGTCTACAATAGACCCCCCAAAGAATGTAGCTGCAGTTTGGGTGGCCAAAGCCAGAGGCATTGACATTGTGCCTCCCTCACCCAGCGCACTGAAAGATCTGATCTCTTTGCTACCTGGTGTTGACAACCCCATGGCTTTTGTCGACATGTTAATTAGGAGTTCGCGTTATTGCCAGTTAATTGGGGCAGATTACAGATTTGTATTACAAGCCAAAATGGGTAAGGATTATGATGATGCTGAAATTTCCGAGAAAATTCCTGCGTTGTGCCATGAGAATGATAAAGTCAGGACATTGGGTAAAAGAATGTAAAAAGAAACAGAATGATCAGAGAAGGAGTCAGCAGTGGGCTAATAACGCGCAGGGTGAATACCAGCAGCCCAATCACTATCAGCAACAACAGCAGCAATCACAGCAATATCATCCCTCCTGATTCCTCAGGAATTTTGCTAGATGCCAATGGCCGTGTGTGCATTCCTTCTGCTTGTGCACCTTTTCTCGTCCGCGAGTTTCACGGTGTTACACATCGTGGCCGAAGAGGGGTACTAGACACAATGATGTCTTTTCTGTGTATACTTAACTTATCACATCATGTTAACAGTACATTAGACAGATGTTTAATTTGTGCTCAAAACCATGTGACCAAACCACAGGCTAAACACCAACAGCTGACAATGCCAGAGGGCCCATTCCAGCAATGGCAGGTAGATTTCACTCATCTTCCTAAGAGGGCACCACATAAATATCTTTTGGTGTTTGTAGATAGGTTTTCAAAATGGGTAGAAGCGTTCCCCTGTGCGAAGGAAGATGCAAAAACTGTAATCTTGTATCTAACAAAAGACATTATTCCTAGATATGGTATACCATGTGGCATTGACTCTGACAAAGGCACTGCCTTCACAGCAAAGGTGATTCAAGGCCTTGCTAAAGAATTAGGCATTACATGGCACATGCACATACCATATCACCCACAGTCATCAGGTGTAGTAGAAAGAACTAACAGAACAATTAAAGACAAATTGAGAAAAGCTATGCAGGACATGGGACGGTCTGACTGGCCTGCATTACTCCCTGTGGTACTGGCGGACATGAGAATGTCCCCCCATAAGGGACTTCAGGGGCTGTCACCCTATGAGATAGTAATGGGTACACCCTTTCCAGCCCCCTGGAGGAAGGGAGGGTATGCACTGGGTGATGGCTCATGTGATGTTCATATTAGTGAGTACACGCAACAACTGATTGGGGTTTTGAGCCAATATTGGGCTAAATTACATTCCTGCGCAGCACCAATGCCATAGGATAAAACACACCCCTTTAAGGTTGGGGACAAAGTATTGATTAGGCAATATGTTAAGATGGGTCAGGGTCTTTCTGATTCCAGATATAGTGCACCCACTGAAGTTGTTGTGGTTACTCGAACTGCTGTCTTAACTTCCTCTTTTCCACAGTGGATTCACGCAACCAGACTGAAGGAAGCCCCACCTGTTGTTTAAATTTGTTTGCATATCTATGTATATACAGTCATAATCTGTCTTGAGATTTCCTTTTCTTCACAGAGGGGCGCCCCCATCTAAACCCAGTGCTGGTCAGCCAACGTTGGATAACACCTGAAGCACAAACTGCATAGTTGCTATCGGATCGGAGGAGCTGAACACGCAGTACCGTTATTAAATAGCAACTGTCAGTTTGCATCATGACCTGGAGAAGTGTGTCTGTTGTAGTGACTGGACTGATCACCTTATGCCTGGTGGCGTGGCTTTCGTTACCTGTCTTACGCCAGACATTTTGATTGGGAGGAAGAACCAGGGGATGACCCCATTGGGGTAAACTTGTGGTATAAATATGTGAAGGTTTTGGTAAAATCGTACAATGTGTCAAACTGTTATGTTTGTTCAGTAATGCCTCACTCAGCCAAACAGAACACCCTATATGGTAGGCAAATGAATAAAACTCAGGCCAAGTGTTATGCAAGTTTTGCTGGATGTGGCTATCAGAACCCCCAAATTCAAATAGACGATTATGATATTGATAGGATAGGTTTAAAAAATGGCACCTGTGATTCAATGTTTTGGGTAAGATTTAATCATACCTCACAAGGAAAACCAATTGGACACAAGGTTTTCTTTAACCACACCTTGAAACATCCTATGTGCTACAATCAGACCAATGGCACCATCTATATGGGCAGCACTCTGAACTGTGAACAGGTTGCGGTTGGTGGTGAGGGGGCACCCGTGGACGTCTCTGAACGCTCCAATGGCACCTATGTCGTCCAGGGCGGATGGTGGTTATGTGGACGAACAGCCTACATGTCACTACCTGCTAATTGGACTGGACAGTGTGCCCCCATACATGTTACTGACCACACGTTCATTATGACCCCTGTATCACGCACTATATCAAGGAGACGACGAAGTGTGCCCACTTTTGCACCCCATGATCCAATATGGGGTCAGGACGTTCCTGAAGAGTTCAAATTATGGTCCACGAGCAACAAGGTCACATTGACTTTGTTTCCTAATATAGGTGTGGGAAAGGTTATGCTGAGACTTGAAACCTTGGATTACAGGTTGGGTTTATTTGTTAATGCGTCACAGGTGATAGATAAGGCCCAGAATAAAGAGATCTCAAACATTAGGACTATGGTAATGCAAAACAGGATGGCACTTGACCTTTTGACTGCCTCTACTGGAGGTGTGTGTGTATTGCTAAACACAACATGTTGCACTTACATATCAGATGACGTTAACAGTGATGCTATGACCAATGCCTTAGGCACCCTGACTAAGTTGAAGGATGTAATGACAGCTGATTATCGCCCTGATCATAACGGTGGATGGAATATTTTCCACAATCTTTTTGGCTGGGTGACGCCCTTTGTATCAATGATGATCCCTGTTATTATTGTTATGTTGCTGATTTGCCTTTGTGGCCCATGCCTTGTACAATGTATAATGAATCGTGTTTATGCCACCATTGAGAGTATGACTGGTCGTGGATATGAGCGTATTCCTATGCGTTAGGCTTTTAGAGCCTAAAAGAGGGGATTGAAGGATTTTATTATGCTTATTGATGTAAAATCTGTTTTTCTTATGATCTATTTTTCTTGTTCTCTCTGCTGTGTTTCTGAAAGGTTGATTTTGGACTGTGAACATTCCTCTTTTTGATACACCAGCCACCCTTCCAAGGACACTCACGTACCACACTAGATAAGCGCACACACACACACACACACACACACACACACACACACACACACACACACACACACACACACACACACACACACACACATTTTGCCAGATGTAAGCGGTCTTTGTCTCACTGTTTTGTCCCTTTTTATGGTAATACCTTCCTGTGTTAGGGCTCCGCCATAGGCGTGTCCCCAATGTGTATATAATGTTGGTTTTTCCTCCCTTGTGTTAGAATTAAATCATACTGAACCATTCAGCTGATTTTCTTCTCATCTTTCCGAGCGCTCGGACGATTCTGATGCAGACACTCACTGGTGACACAATAACAGATAAAAGGGACCCGAGAAAGAGAATTTTCTTACACCCTCTGTCAAGCGTTGACGCTGAAGCCCCGTGTGAATGGGGCGTAAGTATTTTACGTTTTGTCAGTTTAGTGGCTAATTCGTACGAATTCGTACGAGTTCAGTCGTATGAAAATGTACGATTTTAAAAAGGAGGCGTGGCACCTAACCCCACCCCTAACCCCAACCGTAATTGGGTGATGGGCAAATCGTACTAATTTGTACGAATTAGATCGTACGAATTCATACGAATTAGCCACTAATGAAAAAGTTACGAATTGCCGTGAGATAGCGTTGTCATATCCAGTGTTAGGGAAAGTTACTTCTGAAAGTAATGGATTTCAATATTAAGTTACTCCCCCAAAAAGTAACTAACTGCATTACTTAGTTACTTTTTATAGTAAATAATGCGTTACGTTACTTTAGAGTCACTTTAGCTTTTACTTTAACTTTTGATTACCCGGCTGAGGCTCAATCTCTTTCAGAACTTGTTTTTTTTCTTCCTTTATTAATTGAGGAATTCTGCAATTAACAATGCACTGTATAACCGTCATTTAGCTTGAAAAACACATCAAAAAATAATATTTTAGGATAATATTGACTGAGAGCTTCCTGACCCCAGAGCTATAAATGCCGAATATACAGATTATTGAAAGTTTAAAGCAATGTGTTTGCTGTATTTCTACAATATGTCTTAAATAAAATCACTGTCCATTCAGATAATCCCCTTTTCCTTTTCTTCGATGCGTTCAAAATAATGAACACATTCTCTCATTGACTGCGTGATTCATCGTGACTAATTTTAATTCAGCAATTTATTTTTAAAAGCTCATTAATTAAACTAAAAAGTAACTCACGCTACATTATCAAAAAAAGTAATCAAAGTAGCGCGTTACTTTACTTTTTACTTAGAAAAGTAATATTATTATGTAACTCGCGTTACATGTAATGCCTTACTCCCAACACGGGCAATATCTAATATAACATTGTGACTTGATGAACATGAACATTTCCTGCTTGTTATCAAACTATTTCATAACTGTAACAAGAGGCAATTCAATCATAACTCAATGTTAAAACAGCCATCATAACATTATGTATCAATATATGGCTCTTTTTGGATTTTCAAAAGCTATAGATATTAAAAATGTAAAACAGGAAATACATTGGGACCAGTGGTGTAGTCCTAAAAGAAAAGGTGGTGTACTATTACCAACCCAACCCAAATTTTAAATGAAAGTAGGCTAAGAAACGACGGAAGTCAATGTTTGTATATACATATACTTTGGAAGTCAATGGTTACAGGTTTCCTGCTTTCTTCAAAATATCTTCTTTGTGTTCAACAGAAGAAAAAAAGCAAAACTTTTAGTGGGGGTGAATAGAAATATAGAGGGGCTAAAGCGACTCACATGCTGTTTTATAATTTTACCTGAATGTTTCAGTGAGACATCACTCAGTTGACTTGTCGTGGTCTTCGAAAAACTCATGAAATTTTCTCACAGCTGCTGCGGTTGTCAGGGGTGGGAATTGCACAAGTTATACAAAAGAGCTCCAATAGCAACATACAGTGGTGTAAAGTACTTGAGTAAATGGACTTTGTTACTTTACTTAAGTATTTTTTTGGCTACTTTGTACTTGTACTGAGTATCAAAAATATAAGCAACTTTTACTCTTTACTTGACTACATTTTTGATTGAATATATTTACTCTTTACTCCACTACATTTGAACAGATGCTTACCGTTACTCATTACATTGTGATTGTGCACGACAAGTCGGCATCTTTATCTACCACAGCTAATTTGTTGGGCGGATGAGGCGATATCGCCATCTGCAGGGTGCTGAAGGTACTGTATGCTATTTATGAGCTAAATCATGTGAACGTGAATTAGCAGCTTGCTTAATACCAGGTGTTTAATTAGCAACATGGCTGCAGCCGGTGATGAAGCCAAAGCTTGAATTTACATGTAGTTTACTAAGTTGAAAAACAACAGTGCTCCTCTTTGTTTAATTTTAATACAGAGAAAACATAATTAATCAATTGAAAAACTACTCAAAATAAAAAATATTGCCCCCCTCTGATACTGAGAGGTGAATCACATCAAAGTCAGCTCTGATTTTTTTTTACTACGTTTTACTACTTTTTTTTTTTTTTTGATAAATTGTTTGTGCTTTTTTTGAACATTTGAGTTTGACTGAGACTTTTTGTTCTATTTTTTAAATATATTTTGTTCAGCCATTTTGAAACATTAAGGTGTTAAATTTAATTGATATATTAGAAAAATAAACCTTTATTGGTGTTCTTTGAGCCTACATTCAGTATGAGTAAAATACTTAAGTTCTTTTAAAATCGGATACTTTAATACTTTTACTCAAGTCTTATTGGAATTGGTGACTTGTAACTTGTAATGGAGTAGTTTTACAGTAAGGTATCTGTACTTTTACTCTAGTATGGTTTTCAGGTACTCTTTACACCTCTGGCAACATATTAAGATGCGAGTTGAAAAAAAACAAACATTTGGTATACAGTTAAAGGGGACGTGAACATATACATGTAAATTAAGTCTAATCAGCTAAACAAGTGAGTATACCGAGGGTATATGCAATTATTGGTCATCAGAAGTGGTAATACCCAAGCAGCTCGTGGAAAAAAGTAGCCCCGACTACACCACGGATTGGGACCATTGTTTTCGTTTACCCTCAAAATGGTCTAAGCATGAAACAATGTATAAACTCTTAATATAATACGATAAATAATGACAATTAAATAGACTTAATGAATAAACAAATATGTGTAATTAAGAAAAGACCATTTAAAAGAACAAATTAACTATAGTATTAAACTAAGCAAGCAATCTGATATATAAAGTAAGCAATCTGATATAAAATAAGGTGAAAGTATTCCTTCCAATTCACAATGACGACTTTTTTCAGTAGCAGAGTTGTTCTTATTCAAAGACAGGCAGATAAATCATACAAGATGCTGTACAGATCTTACAAAATGTCCTAAAATTTTGCATACAATCAATAATATTACCTTTATGAAGATGAAAAAGGCTGTAAAGCATTAACAAATTTAACGCACAAGGTACTACTACCAAGGTGTAGCAAGGCAAGTATAACAGTACTGTCAACCAATTCAGAATTTCTTAGTAAATACAAGCCAATAATTTAGTGATATCTGCTTGGTGATCTACCTTAATAAATATATATATATATATATTTTTTTAAAAACAGAAACTATTTACAGTTTTATTGTGGGCAAATAACCCTTCATTCTCTCCTCACCTTTTAACATGATAGTTCCAAGTACCAGTGACTGCTATGAACAGAAATACATTACTCAATTTAAATTCTTAACTCATGAAGTAAATTCTAATGATTAAATTAATATTTTGGAAGTTTTTAAATGTTATTTATTTACTTTCCTAGTGCCATTCTAGCATATTCATGATGTGAACTAGTTAATCCACGCACAAATCTTTCTTATTCACATGTTTGTTTTACACAGATGTCAGGGAGGATCAGTTTAGAATCTTCAGTTCACCTAATCTGCATGTCTTTTTGAGAGGAAATGATTTAGCAGTGCAGAGATTTCAAACTTTAGTTTTGTCATTGTCACCTAATTGAAAAACGACATTTATTCAGACTACACGAATTTCACCCTTGTTTGGATTGGCAGGATAAAATTAAATGGGAAGTTCAACCACAGCTGAAAGTTCTGACATAATTTTCTCACTTTTTACTTGTTCCGAACATGTTTGACGTCCTTTCTGAAGACTTTGATGAAAGCTGGAAACCTGTAACTATTGACTTTCATACTATTTGTTTTCCTACCATGCATGTCAACGGTTACCGGTTTTCTGATTACTTAAAAATATTCTGAAAGAAAGTCAAACATGTTCAGCACAAGTAAAAGGTGAGAAAATTGTCAGATGTTTTTATCACTTTTGTTTTTAGATTTGGTTTGATTTAGAAGTAAGCTGAAAACCTGTAAGCATTGACTTTTATCCCACATAGCAAAATTTCTCTGGCCCAGCTCTGGCCCACACAATCAGTTTTTGCTTGGCCCACATGCCGCAGTGAATTACAGTACATGACTGGACCAAGTCTGGCTTCCAGACAAGGACCAAACATGGACCATATCTGGGTCAAGTCTCAGCCAAGTTAATAATTTATAACTGGGCCAGATAGGTTGGTGTGTCACGATTGCAATGAAATTGATAAACCCATGATGCATTGCGCCTTAGGCACACTATGGGCGTGCTTTTTCTCAAAGTGACCTGATTGGTAGACTTTTATTCTTTACTCAAAAATTATTTTAATGTATTTAAAATGTGGGTCAAGACAGGCCAAACTTACATGGCCCACAAATCAGTTTTTAACATCTGGGCCAAATATTACATTTTACATCTGGCCCAAATCTTGTGTGCCGCCTTAAAGACGGTGTCCCCTCTTCCAAACCCGGGCCATGTTTAGCCCACATGCTGTATGCCAGTGCCGGATGAATGCCTGCTGTGCCAGCTTTATGCCAAATCTGGGCCAGAATTCTTTGCTACCTGGGATAGTATTTGTTTTCCTACCATGCATGTCAACCCGGTTTTCAGCTTTCTTCAAAATATCTTCTTCTGTGTCCAACAGAATTAAGAAATTCTGTGAACTAGGCAAAAAGGCACTAGTGTGTAGAAGTGAGCCATAAATGGAGACTGGTATTACCAGATTAACCAGGACTGCAGACACTACATGGATGAACATGACTGGTGTTTGGCTTTGTTTAACGGTCTATCCTACAGCACAAAAAATATGCATTTTATTATTTTGAGTGGACAATCAAATTTTAACATTTAATATTTCACATATTAAAAAAATTAACACATATGGTTATATATAGTTCAGTCTTTGCAATGATTAATTAAGGTAGTTTTAATGTCAAAAGAGGTACTAGGTACTACCATGGTATACACTACCTGACAAAAGTCTTGTCTTCTATCCAAGTTTTAGGAACAACAAATAATAACTTGACTTCTAATTGATCATTTGGTATCAGAAGTGGCTTATATGAAAGGCAAAGGCCTCTAGATTACGCTTATTTTACCAAAATAAAATATGATCATGCCTTGATTTTTAATTATTTCATTAGGACAGTAAGGTCTGACTTTGCTTAGACATGCTTGTCACTTAACAGAAATAATGTACAGTATAGAATATAGTCACGGTGCAGTGGAAAAAGAATGAATATTGTGTATGACTCCCATGAGCTTGGAGGACTGCATCCATACATCTCTGCAATGACTCAATTAACTTATTAATAAAGTCATCTGGAATGGCAAAGAAAGCGTTCTTGCAGGACTCCCTGAGTTCATCAAGATCTTTGAATTCATCTTCAATGCCTCCTCCTTCATCTTACCCCAGACATGCTCAATAATGTTCATTACTGGTAACTGGGCTGGCCAATGTTGGAGCACCTTGACCTTCTTAGCTTGCAGGAACTTTGATGTGAAAGTTGAAGTATGAGAAGAAGAGCTATCCTGCTGAAGAATTTGCCCTCTCCTGTGGTTTGTAATGGGCAGCACAGATGTCTTGATACCTCAGGCTGTTGAGGTTGTATAAAATGTTATGCATAAAAACCCAGAGGTGTAAAGAGTACCTGAAAACCATACTTGAGTAAAAGTACAAATACCTTACTGTAAAAACTACTCCATTACAAGTTACAAGTCACCAATTCCAATAAGACTTGAGTAAAAGTATTAAAGTATCCGATTTTAAAAGAACTTAAGTATTTTACTCATACTGAATGTAGGCTCAAAGAACACCAAGTAAGGTTTAATTTTCCTAATATATCAATTAAATTTAACACCTTAATGTTTCAAAATGGCAGAACAAAATATATTTAAAAAATAGAACAAAAAGTCTCAGTCAAACTCAAATGTTCAAAAAAGGCACAAACAGTTTATCAAAAAAAAAAAAAAAAAGTAGTAAATGAGTAAAAAAAAATCAGAGCTGACTTTGATGTGATTCACCTCTCAGTATCAGAGGGGGGCAATATATTTATTTTGAGTAGTTTTTCAATTAATTATGTTTTCTCTGTATTAAAATTAAACAAAGAGGAGCACTGTTATTTTTCAACTTAGTAAACTACACATAAATTCAAGCTTCAGCTTCATCACTGGCTGCAGCCATGTTTTAAACACCTGGTATTAGGCAAGCTGCTAATTCACGTTCACATGATTTAGCTCATAAATAGCATACAGTACCTTCAGCCTCCTGCAGATGGCGATATCGCCTCATCCGCCCAACAAATTAGCTGTGGTAGATAAAGATGCCGACTTGTCGTGCACAATCACAATGTAATGAGTAACGGTAAGCATCTGTTCAAATGTAGTGGAGGAAAAAGTACATATATTCAATCAAAAATGTAGTCAAGAGTAAAAGTTGCTTATATTTTTGATACTCAGTACAAGTACAAAGTAGCCAAAAAAATACTTAAGTAAAGTAACGAAGTCCATTTACTCAAGTACTTTACACCACTGTAAAAACCACACATAACTTCCCCTTTATGAAACCAACTTTATTGCTGAAAATACTCACATTTCCCATAAAAAAGTACAAAAGATAAGCATTTGATTAATACAAAAATATAAAACAGAACTTAAGGTGTAAAAACTTAACTGCATTTAAACACACACAAAAATGTCATCACTTAACAAGTAAATCAAAGGCACGAAAAAGCTAGTTGCATTCCAGATCAGCATTAATACTGTCTGAGCAATCGAGCTATTAGCAAAATTAAACTATTGAAAAACACTAAACATTCAGCTTTAAGGAAAGAAATCTGTGACATGCTTTCAACTCAACCATCAGAGATGCATTTAAAATAGAGGCTAGAACTTTATTTTCACCATTCTACTGTCAGCACATATTTCCTCACCAGTTTTCCTGTTTTCTTATCATTTTTAATATTATAACTACCTGTTATATTCCTTATTTAAAAATTCAGTTTGCTGTCATCAATACTTAACATAAGCGAGCACACAAAATAAAATAAAAAAAAACACTCAAACAAAACGTTCAACAGCTCTATGGAATGTAGAAGTGCACGCTGAAGTGAACTACTTATTATTAAGTAACAATATGGCTTGGATATACCTGAAAATATCGATTATGCTGATGGCTTGCATACCTAAACATCGTCTTTGACAAATTCGGTCACTGCTGTATTGCTTTAGAAGACTTTCAAACACTAAATAAAAGAACACTAATTGAGGAAAAAGCAAAACGCACTAACTAGATCAGGGGTGTCAAACTCAGATCCTGGAGGGCCGCAGCCCTGCACAGTTTAGTTCCAACCCTGCTTCAACACACTTACCTGCAGGTTTCAAACAAGCCTGAAGGACTCAATTAGTTTGATCAGGTGTGATTAATTAGGGTTGGAACTAAACTGTGCATAGCCCTGGCCCTCCAGGAACTGAGTTTGACACCTGTGAACTAGATGAAGACAGAAAGTCTGGTATATTGAACTAAAACAGCTGGATATCCAAATGTGCTGGGGTGGAAAGAGAAAGACATGGCTCTTGAACGCAGTGCAGCACATATTTTCCTGAGAGACCAAATGGAAACATCCACAATATTGAAAACATTGCATTTCATTACTAGTCTACTTAATTGCAAGCATCTTAACTCAAAACTTGTGCAATTCATTGTGTTCAAATATCCTTTGCTGTAAGAATCAAAAATAAAATGACAAACTGACTTCAGCAATTCCTACTAAAAACACAAAATCAAGAAGATTGTAATTATTTCCAAAGGGGTTTTAGCAAACAGACTACAGTACTGCATATTTTACTGTAAAACATACAAGAGTATTATTGTGTATGAGCATATGTCAAATAAAGGCCATGAACTCAATGGCTTATTTTCATATTTCCTTTTCACAATATAGAAATAAAGACTAGAGAAGGGAAGAGAGCAACTGAGGCGTTCCAGTTATTGTAACAGCATTTTGAAAATATATTTGGCCAGATGTGTGTAATGGTACTGTACATGCTGCACCTGACAAGACGTTTATGACCAGTACCAAAAGCCTACATGAAGTGCATCCGCTGGTTAAGAAACACAAAGCTTTCGTTTTCAGTGGCATTTGTTGAATTAGTTGCTCGGATGATTGTGGATTTGGAGTCTGAATCTTCTTAAGTGAGTCGGATTCCAAGTACCTGCTCCAATTCCTGTCTCCTCTGCTGGACCTGATTGAAAAAGGGTGAGTGTTTACTATGGCCAGTACTTAAAGTTAGTACACATTCCCCCGGTTTCACAAACAAGGTTTAAGGCTAGTCTTGGATTAAATTGCATGTTTGAGCTGTCTCAACTGAAAATAACTTGCAGTGAGATGTCTTAAAATATGTCAGTGTCATTTTTTGTCTACAGGTGCACACCAGTAATGTATTTTTCTATGGGCGTTTTTATAAATGTGGCTTAAATGGCCTAATTTAACTAAGGTCTAGTCCTGGCTTAAGCTAAACCCTGTTTGTGAAACTGGGCCATTGTATTCTATATAGGAAGCACGCATATTGGTAAACAAAGTCATTTTTACAGTTTTTGCTTTGTTTTGATTACAGTTGAACCACTGCAGTCACATGATATGGATAGTGTTTTAAGCATTTATTCATCTTAAAAATGTTGCCAAACTTCGACATATGCTATCAATGTCTGATGCGGAAAAATGTACTCATGCTTTCATAACCTCTCGGTTAGACTATTGTAATGTGTTACTAGGTGGTTGCCCTGCTGGCCTAATTAAAAAAACTTCAGCTAGTTAAAATGCAGCTGCTAGAGTGCTTTCTAGAACAAAGAATTATGATCATATTACTCCAGTTCTTGCATCATTGCATTGGCTTCCTATTAAATATCATATAACTTTTTACATTTCATTGACTACCTACATAGTGCTGTTGCCTCACAGCAAGAACGTCGCTGGGTCGCAGGTTCGAACCTCGGCTGGGCTGGGTCAGTTGGCGTTTCTGTGTGTAGTTTGCATGTTCTCCCTGCGTTTGCGTGGGTTTCCTCCGGGTACTCCGGTTTCCCCCACAGTCCAAAGACATGCAGTACAGGTGAATTGGGTAAGCTAGATTGTCCATAGTGTATGAGTGTGAATGTGTGTGTGGAAGTTCCCAGAGATGGGTTGCGGCTGGAAGGGCATCCGCTGCGTAAAGTCGTGCTGGATAAGTTGGCGGTTCATTCCGCTGTGGCGACCCCGCAAGGGACAAAGCCGACAAGAAAATGAATGAATGAATGACTACCTACAAAGTCCTGAATGGCTTAGCTCCCCAGTATTTGAGGGAGTTCCTGGTGTATCATAGACCATCACCTCCACTACGCTCAATTAATTATGGACAACTGATTATTCCTAGAATATCAAAATCAACTGTAGGCGGTAGATCTTTCTCTTATCTGGCACCTAAACTCTGGAACAGCCTTCCTAGCACAGTTTGGGAAGCAGACACACTGTCAGTTTAAAACTAGATTAAAGACACGTCTCTTTGCATTAGCATACACATAAAATACTGTTGAAATCCAAATCCTCTAAAGGATTGTTAGTCTGCATTATTTAGGGCAACCGGAGCCGGGAACACTTCCCAAATGACATTATAATTTGAACAGCATCTGCGCTTATGTTAGTCTGTTATTATTTTTCCAGAGGTTTCCATAATCCTGGACCAGGCCGTATACTGAGCAGCTGCTGTGGTGGTCATGGAGGAGTGGAGAGCATGAGATTGATTTCTGTAAGACCCCAGTGATAGACAAGTCTTTGCATTGATCCTGAAGGGCCAGCCTGTACACCAGCCGGTGGCCTCTCCCACCTGCAGCTTCTCCATGATGGACATCCAGTGTTCTCCAGCCTCCGGTGCCTAGACTTCAGTTCTGCACAAGAAGTTTGGCCAGAGGAGAAATGGTCACGCCCAACTGAGCCTGGTTTCTCTCAAGGTTTTTTTCCTTTACGTTGGTCAATTGGTGAAGTTCGTTCCTTGCCGCTGTCGCCACTGGCTTGCATGGTTTGGGACTTGTGGAGCTGCGCATCGATGGATTTGCTCTTCTGTGTTTGGACTTTCAACAATGAAAATTAAACCACACTGAACTAAACTAAATTGAACTTAAACTCTTGAAAACTGGACTGACACTGTTTCAATTTACTATAATCTTCTATGTTTAGCTGCTTTGACACAATCTACATTGTAAAAGCGCTACAGAAATAAAGCTGAATTGAATAGTTTTTGACTCCTTTTCTGGACTTTAAACATCTTGGGACCCTTGCTGTCTATGGAGAGTCAAATTTCATCCAAAAAAAAATCTTAATTTGTGTTTAGAAGATGAACAAAGGTCTCAGGGGATTGTAGTGACCTGAGGGTGAATAATTAATAACCTAATTTGGTCCCACTTTATATTAAGTGTCGCTTATACCTGTGAACTTACATGGTAATTAGATGTGTAAGTAGTATGTAACTACAGTGTATGTACACACGTTTACATAGTATTTACTTTTGTATTACTGGTGTAACTACACTCATGTAACAACCCACTGAATAGTATGTGTAAGTACAAATGTGTAACAGGACATTGGTAACAACACTAGGAAAGTACACATCTGTAACAAGAATTATGTAAGTGCATTGTGTAACAACAATATGTACTTGCAGATGTTTCCCCACTTCCACACCTGTTTGCAGATCATGTACTTGTGAAAACTTTGCGCTGTTTAAAAAAGCATTTTGATATTGGTAAAGTTGTCTGCAACTTTTGCAAAGCATCAAATCATTGTCATACTAGCTGTCAAAATGTGTGCATGACTGCAAAATTATTATTCCTTGTCTTTAAAAAAAAGTTGAATATTGTGCATGTGCATTATCATACACAAATTGTACTAAAGCTCAGTCAGAACCTTAAAATAGTGCGCATTTGTATCTAAAAAGTCTATATTAATAAACGTTCTCTTTGAACCCCTTGGGGTGAGAACACCCTCGTCACGTTTTTGTACTTTTATTTTGGAGTGCAGATTGCATAACAGTTTTATTGGATTTTTTTTTTTTACTATGTATGTATGTATGTATGTATGTATGTATGTGTGTGTGTGTGTGTGTGTGTGTGTGTGTGTGTATGTATGTATGTATGTATGTATGTATGTATGTATTATTTATATATATATATATATATATTTATATATATATATATATATATATATATATATATTTATATATATATATATTTATATATATATTTATATATATATATATATATATATATATATATATATATATATATATATATATATATATATATATATATATGTATATATATATATATGTATATATATATATATGTATATATATATATATATATGTATATATATATATATATATGTATATATATATATGTATATATATATATATATATATATATATATATATATATATATATATATATATATATATATATATATATATATATATATATATATATATATATACACAGTGTTTCCTCTAGGATTTTTTCCAGCTGTGGCGGCAGGCCTTTTTTTACACAGATCTGCCAACTATTTCAAAGACAAATATTACACGCAGTATTACAACGTGAGATAGCATTCATGTAATACGAGCATGCAAATCTCTTTGCTTGCACGCCAATTTCATCTGTTTGTGCACAGAACTTCTTGCACGCACTCAAATTTACACGTTCAAGTGCAGATCTTCTTGTGCGCTCTCCAGTAAGCGCTGCTGAAGCGCGATTTAGTGCGTTTTTGTGCGTTTTCCGACATTAACGCGTCCTGAAGTAAAGTGAAACGGCTATAAACTCCAGCAAGATAAAGTCATTGTATGCAGAGCCATTGACCTTTATCAATAAAGTATACTTATGGAAACTGTGTTCATCTTAACTGAAAGCTACGCCGTGTTTGCTGGACTCACGCACCTGTCAGTCTGTCTGTCAGATCAACGTCACCTTAAAGGGTTAAACAAATAGCGCACAGCACTACTACGGTTACAGAAAAGATTGCGCTGTTTACCTCTAATATGTTTTGGTGCGATTATAATCCGCTATAAAAAACACGACTAAATGTTTTAAATGAGAAGTTGTAATGTAGCCGTGGCGGGATGAAATTTGGCGTGGCGGCCCGCCACGGATGAATGAATGTAGCGGAAACCTTGTATATATATATATATATATATATATATATATATATATATATATATATATATATATATATATATAGATAGATAGATAGATAGATAGAGGCAGGGGCGGACTGGGACAAAAAATTAACCCTGGCACTGTATTTATATATATAATATAAAGTATAAATATAAATAATATATAATATAAATAAATATATAAATATATAAATAAATAAATAAATAAATAAATATGTATATATGTATATATATATATATATATATATATATTTTTTTTTTTTTTTTTTTTTTTTACTATTTTACTATTTTTCCCAGTATTTTTCATCTATAAGTTACTACTGTAAGAAAATGTCAGCATTCCTTACATACTTTCAGCATTACCTTTGCTTGAAATGACCCTGTCTAATCCTGTTTATATGAAATAAGCCTGCTCCCGAACAGGATGAGCTACCAGACCTGTTGCTATGACAATTCTCGAATGAGTTTTGAAGAACAAAACGATCCTGGATCATGTCAAATCATTAATAGCCAAATCCAGCTAACTGAGTAATCCATGTACGAAGAACGGACCCCAAGTCTTAAGTAATTATAACCTCAGAATAAACTAAATCAAAAACAACCACACACACTCATTGACTGGTCATAGAGGAAAAAACAGGGGACTTGAAAGGAAGAAAGAAAGTGTGTGTATATGTATAAAAGTATAAAAAATATGTATTAAAAAATAAATAAACAAACAGACAGACAGACAGACAGACAGATATTTTTTTTAGGGTTACCTGAAAGAAATACAGATAAATACTCACCTTTGAAAATATATATCGTCCAACAGCTTCTGTGACCCAGGGTGAGTGGTAAAATTCAGTCCTCCTCTCTTCTTCTGGATTTCCCACAGTGTCTGTCATTAGCTGAAATAAACCAATAAAAAAACTTCCATAAATGACTGATGACCAAGAACCACTCAGCAAAACCAATGAGGGACTTTCAAAGCTCTTGATGCACCTTGAGGTCTCGGCTCTGAGACTTGAGCCAGTCCTGGATGAACTCCTGTGGGCTGTTACTAAAGCTGAGCATGAAGTCTCTCTGGGTCTTCAGCTGGTTGATGGACTCAATAGTCTCATGGATCTAATGAGAAATGCAGATATTTAGTTAAAACAGCCTGTATGTAACCTCATAACAGGATCATTTATTTCACTGCAAACCCACCTTCATCTCCAGAGTGGCAATCTCCTGCTGACTGGTTGTGGAGGACAGGAAGCTGGTCATCTGAGCCTTCAGAGGGTCGTCCACCTCAACATCAATATCAAAGCAAGCAGTCTTCCTCTGATCATTGGGATCCACACTGGATATATGAAACACAGATAAAGCAGTATTTGGTCAAAATCAAACAACAGCAATCTCAACAACATCAATAAGATTAATAATAGCATTCAGACAACAAGACATCAATACATGTTTAATGCACATCCATTATCCCTATATAAAATGTAAATAATTGATACAAATGTGAAATAAACAATGGAATTGTGAGAATTTCATGGAAATTATACAAACATGTTAAATAAAACCTTAATCAAAACAATATATATTTTAAAAACATTCAGCTGTAATCTGGTCAAGAGCTCAATGTGTTCCCTGCCCTACTCTGTTCAGCTCATACTTTCAAAATGTAATTTTTTAATTTAGCTATGAATTTATATGTAGGTGCAAGATAAATCTAGAAACACAAGTGTGGTCAAACTTTGGATTTGTAGTTCAATCTATATGTTGACATTTTGTAATGAAAATAACGGCAAAGCAGCGAGCAAACAGAAAATCATTCTTTAAAATGGAAATGTAAAGTAACCACTGAAAACATTGGGAGCAGAAACAGACCTGATGTTATGATTGATGACGATGGGGTCGGGGTGTTGAAGGAGGCTTGCAAGCTTCATGGGGATATCCGAAAATCTCATCCTGGGGCAGCCAAAGATCTGCAAGATTACAGCAGTTCATCATCAGGTCTGTTTATATGAGCCACTTACCACATACAGCTGAAGTCAAAATTATTAGCAATCATTTGATTTCTTTTTCATATATTTCCCAAATGGTTTCCCTGTACTGGGTTGCGGATGGAAGGGCATCCGCTGCGTAAAACATATGATGAAATAGTTGGCGGTTCATTGCGCTGTGGTGATTCCTGATAAATAAGGGACTAAAGGCTGATGAATACTTCTGCATCAAGCACACGCATATGCTCCGGCGAAGCCTTTGCACGGTCGCATAGCCCTTGTGGCCGACGCTGACACACACATCTCAAAAAATGTAACTACACATAGTGTACCAGGTCATTCTGAAACAGGTCAACTACGTAATGGTCAATCGCCTACACCTCCCCCTGCCCTAAACCCAACCATCACAGTAGCATGGGCGTTACCTTAGTGGGTAATACAAGATCCACTACGTAGTGGACCTGGTCCAGTACGTCATCGTGGTTACAGACTGCAGCGAAGACATCTTGTGTGAGCCCAATTGAGCAAGCGCTTACAAGTGTCGAGTCCCATGAAGGAGCGCCGGATAAAAATTTTTGTTTTGTGTTTACCTTATGATTAATGTTGTTGCACGTCTGCCAGTTCCTGCCTCTGAATAAGCAAGTTTTAGCTACTTGTACATTAAGGTAGCGTTCAGGAAAACAAAACACCAGTGAAGAAACTCAAGGTTCCTAAGGCTTGTTTATACTTCTGCGTTGAGTGATTGCCGTGACCCACGGCGCCTGCATTGCGCGTAGTCGTGCATTTGTAGTTTTGCATGCTGTTTGTGAGGCTCTGCAATAACACTTTCAAAACGCTAGTGTTAGCTGGCAGTAGGTTTAGATGTTCGTCTGTATCAAGTTTCTTCACAGGTGTTTTGTTTTGTCTGAACGGTAGTCGGGAACAGGTGGACATACAATAACTACAGGGAGTGCAGAATTATTAGGCAAGTTGTATTTTTGAGGATTAATTTTATTATTGAACAACAACCATGTTCTCAATGAACCCAAAAAACTCATTAATATCAAAGCTGAATATTTTTGGAAGTCGTTTTTAGTTTGTTTTTAGTTTTAGCTATTTTAGGAGGATATCTGTGTGTGCAGGTGACTATTACTGTGCAGAATTATTAGGCAACTTAACAAAAACAAATATATACCCATTTCAATTATTTATTTTCACCAGTGAAACCAATATAACATCTCAACATTCACAAATATACATTTCTGACATTCAAAAACAAAACAAAAATAAATCAGTGACCAATATAGCCACCTTTCTTTGCAAGGACACTCAAAAGCCTGCCATCCAAGGATTCTGTCAGTGTTTTGATCTGTTCACCATCAACATTGCGTGCAGCAGCAACCACAGCCTCCCAGACACTGTTCAGAGAGGTGTACTGTTTTCCCTCCTTGTAAATCTCACATTTGATGATGGACCACAGGTTCTCTATGGGGTTCAGAACTAATGACAAGGAGGCCATGTCATTAGTTTTTCTTCTTTTAGACCCTTTCTTGCCAGCCACGCTGTGGAGTACTTGGACGCGTGTGATGGAGCATTGTCCTGCATGAAAATCATGTTTTTTTTGAAGGATGCAGAGTTCTTCCTGTACCACTGCTTGAAGGTGTCTTCCAGAAACTGGTAGTAGGACTGGGAGTTGAGCTTGACTCCATCCTCAACCTGAAAAGGCCCCACAAGCTCATCTTTGATGATACCAGCCCAAACCAGTACTCCACCTCCACCTTGCTGGCGTCTGAGTCGGACTGGAGCTCTCTGCCCTTTACCGATCCAGCCACGGGCCCATCAAGACTCACTCTCATTTCATCAGTCCATAAAACCTTAGAAAAATCAGTCTTGAGATATTTCTTGGCCCAGTCTTGAGGTTTCAGCTTGTGTGTCTTGTTCAGTGGTGGTCGTTTTTCAGCCGTTCTTACCTTGGTCATGTCTCTGAGTATTGCACACCTTGTGCTTTTGGGCACTCCAGTGATGTTGCAGCTCTGAAATATGGCAAAACTGGTGGCAAGTGGCATCTTGGCAGCTGCACGCTTGACTTTTCTCAGTTCATGGTTCAGTTCTCAGTTTATTTTGCGCCTTGGTTTTTCCACACGCTTCTTGCGACCCTGTTGACTGTTTTTAATGAAACGCTTCATTGTTCGATGATCACGCTTCAGAAGCTTGGCAATTTTAAGAGTGCTGCATCCCTCTGCAAGATATCTCACTATTTTTGACTTTTCGGAGCCTGTCAAGTCCTTCTTTTGACCCATTTTGCCAAAGGAAAGGAAGTTGCCTAATAATTATGCACACCTGATATAGGGTGTTGATGTCATTAGACCACACCCCTTCTCATTACAGAGATGCACATCACCTAATATGCTTAATTGGTAGTAGGCTTTCAAGCCTTTACAGCTTAGAGTAAGACAACATGCATAAAGAGGATGATGTGGTCAAAATACTCATTTGCCTAATAATTCTGCACTGCCTGTATAATCATAAGGTAAACACAAAACAAAAGTTTCCAACTGGAGGTCCTTCATAGGACTTGACACTTGTAAACACTCGCTCCGTCGGGCTCACTGTTCTCAGCACCGCCCACACTCGTCAGCGCTACCAAGCCGACCATTCACAGAGCTTGCACTACGTGTCGTTGTGACATGTAGTTACCTTTTTTGAGAGGTGCACATCAGCGTCGCCGTCAGCTACTGCAAGAGTTATGCAGCTGCGCGAAGGCTGTGCCGAGCATTCGCATGCGTTTGACGCAGTAGTATAAATCAGCCTTTAGGCTGAAGGAAAATTAATACGTGAATATTCCCCAAATGATGTTTAACAGAGCATGAATTTGTTTTTCACAGTATTTCCTATATTTTTTCTTCTGGAGAATGTTTTTTTTTATCTTGGCTAGAATAAAAACAGTTTTATATATTTTTGAAACAATTTTAAGGTCAATATTATTAGCCCTTTAAGCAATATTTTTTTTTTCTGAATGTCTACAGAACAAACCATTGTTATACAATGACTTGCCTAATTATGCCTTTAAATGTCATTTTAAGCTGAATACTAGCGTTTCAAAATATCTAGTAAAATATTATTTACTGTCATCATGGCAAAGATAAAAGAAATCAGTTATTAGAAATGAGTTATTAAAACTATTATGTTTAGAAATGTGTTGAAACTATTAGAAATGTGTTGAAAAAAAATTGTCTTTCCTTTAAACAGAAATTGGGGAAAGAAATATACAAGGGGCTAATATTTCAGGAGGGACTTCAACTGTATATGAGGTCAATGAACCTCTCCTTAGTTGTCATTGCACAAAACATGCTGTGCTGTAAATAGTGCTTAACTATATATTGAAAACAACAGGTGTTCAACAAAACTTTGCACTGTGTGATTCTAAACATTTGCTAAGGTCCTCTAAATGATGCACTGCAAGGTAGGCCATATCAGCTTTCCATGATATTTTAGTCTCTGTGTTTAGTTTGGTCCCTGCTTCTTGTATGATTGGGCAGTTTGAAGAGAGATCTGAAATTGAAAAGAAGTTCCAAAGTAATATAGGAGCTCAAAACATAACTGGAGAGGAAACAGAGAAATCTGACTCCTTGGTTACAAGGAATGCTGATGAGGTCGAAGTATATAGACCACAAAGTGACATGGGCTGAGAACCGAGCCCAAGGGGACACCTTGGTTGACAGGTCAGGATGATGTGAACCAGTGCACAGCTGTGCCAGCAATACCAATTCTTACAGGCAAGAGAAAACATGTAGTGGCAGCAAGTGTTAAATACAAAGCTTAGATATCAGGGTTTCTTCTGTTCTTATGTGTTACAGGCCACATACACACTGCAGCTAAGTATTAACTTATCTTTTAGTGCTTCATCCTGTTTCGTACGCACACACGGATCAGTAATTTACAGGAGCGACAACCCAACTATCATCTACCCAATTATCATGTAATGCAGGTACTGACAAATGTATTTTCAACAATTTGAACTGAACACATATAATACAGTAGATGTGTGTCTTTTCTGTATACACTGTGCAAGAATAGAAAATGCAGAAAAGGTATGTATTCAATTATTAGTGTTGCCAGTTCTTGCTAGAAAAAAGTGCATAAGCTCAAAGCAAACCTAAATAAATCAATGAGATTTGAATTGGAAATAAAACCAAAATATCCATGTTGGACTCCATAAACCAGGGCTATTCAATTAGTTTGTCACGGGGGACAGTTCATAAAAAGCATCCCAAATGAAGGGCCGGAGAGACATGACTTGCAATATAAGTGATGACACAACTGCATATAAGAGCCCATATGTTGTATTTTTGCTCCTTACGACACCCGTGTTGTATTTATCTACATTAAAATGTTAATATATTGTATTTTGAAACTATATAATATCACTGCATTGTACAATAAGTTTTTTTTAACAAACATTCAAATGTTGTATTTCACAGCACAACAAAATCAGTGTATTGCTTAAGTAGGCTTCTTCTACATTCAGACACATTCATATGTTATGTTTTGAACTGCATAACAATTATGGATGGAACAATTATAGATTTTGGCTGTACAATTACAGAGTCTGAAGAATAATCAGGGTTTCACAGTTATCACGTCTAATGTAAATTTAAGCTTTATAATAGCTAGATTTAGATCTGGACATCCCTAACTAATATTAAAAAACCTTTAAAAGGCATTTTCATTAGTAATAGTTTTTATGCTGTAGGTTTTTCTGTGCTTATAGGGCTACACAATTATGTGTGTGTTTATAAAGAGTAAGAGAGAAAATAATAATATTATAAAAGTGGTTATGAAGGTTGGCGCCAATATTTAGATTAATTGTTGTTATCATCTGCGTTTATACATACATAATCATTTTAATAATAGTTCGTCTAACATGTCTTTTGTTTACATTGCACTGAAAGCTAAGCACAACTCTCACCGTTACAGCATGAGATGTCTTCTACTGCGCGCGCCCAGACAGCCGCGAGCGCGTTGCTCCGCTTGCGCCCGCATATTGGCATATATTCTTACGACATAACAAACTTGCGAAAGACGTGATATGTGAACGGCCTGCTGCTATAGTTATTACAGTGTGCGTGCGTATTAGCTTCGGTGGACAAGCTCGGAACTTTAAACTAGCGCACAGTTGGCAACTTGGCTTAACTTTGTTCAGCGGTTTCGTTTCGTGCGGCAGTACAGAAATGCAGAAATGCGGCTTAGAGAAGCCTTTACGATTAATTAACCGTGACGAATTAAAGTGCATCCCTAATAACGATATCAGTGCATTGTACAAAAGACCTTTTCTACAAACATATTCAAATGTATTTGGCTGCTCTCGCCACTCGCTTAATGTCAGGTGAGTCACGCTCTGCGCAGCTTGTGCTGTATTGAAAAGATGCACCTCACTTCATAACTATAGCGGCCGTTTTTTGACTGAACTAAATTTATTCTTGATGTCTTGGTCACACTATTTGGAGGGCCGGAACAAATTGCCTCGGGGGCCGGGTTCGGCCCGCAGGCCGCCAATTGAATAGCCCTGCCATAAACTGTCGAGCTTTGTAAGCCAATCTTGAACAGCAAGCCCAAAGACACTTCAAAATGGACATTAAAGTAAAACTCTACATTAAAAGATGCCATAAAATGAAAATCTGTATACATCTAGACCAAGCTGAATAATAAAAGTTCAGTACATAGAAAAATGACACACCATTGGTCTCAAACACCAATGTTTCTTTGTTCCCATGTAAATCCTGGGTGTAAAATCCCAGTCAAAAACAGGGCAACCACAACCAAACACAGACTGTGACAATATGCACACCCCAGCAGTATTTTATTGGCTACAGTGTTACTAAATAAGATTACAACAATGATATTTTTCTCCTTAATTGTTAATTTAACTAAGCTTCTATTATACTATGTAGGTGGGACTCTCATTTTGAAAACGATACAGGCTTTAAGGAAGAGTAAATTAGCTTTCTGTGAAGCAGGCAAACATGCATGACTACATTGGATCTGTTCACAGAGCATCAAAATGCACAATATTGATCATACATTTATTCAATGCCAACCTGAAGAGGCATAAGGCATGGTTAAATGTATCTTTTGCTAGTTTAACGTGTATATTGTGAAATGTGCCATGTTTGGCTAACGAGACAACAAACACATGTAATCGGAGGAGTGTTTAATCCACATTTATGCATCATGTCATATCGCTTAGCTCTTAATATCATTTTTCTGCAGTGTAAGAGCACCAATAAACATAAATAAAATCTAATAAAAAAGAAATCATATTTAATAAAACTAAAATCTGTTTATAATCTGTTTTCATAGTAACATTACGTTAAAGTCACAACATTAAACTAAATACATCTCTGCCAGCCCATTTTGTCAAGTGTAATTACAATTTAGCATAGATTTCATCCAAAAAAAAAAAAAAAAAACGGAAGCAAACCCTCTTTTGTATAATTAAAATAATGACAAAAATAATGTTTGAAAATGTAAATTAATATTTAAAAATCTTTTAGCATAAAGACAGCTCGCTCACTCACTCCTAGCTTAAATAAAACACTTCTCTAGCATTTCAGTTGAATAGATTGTCATTTAACAGGGCATCTACTTTTTAATCTAAATATTTTTTGATAACTGAAGTATGATTATTTTGCTTTCAATTTAACACATTGTATAAATTAACAATTTAACATATTGAATAAATGCATTTTATGGCACCTTTAAGACCTTATTTACTTAAACTAAATGGGTAAAAAAAACGTTTAAAAGCAGTTTGTTGCAACCAACGTTTTGCGTACCTGTCTAAAGTATCGGTTGCAGTTAATGTACTCTTTCTCGTGGCAATCTTGCAGCTTGTTGTTCTTGATGTAGAGCCACAGGGCCTGCATGATATTGGCTCTGGTCTGAGTGTGGACACCCAGCAGTCGAGCCAGACGTGGATCCAGCTTATACTGTGGAGGCTTAATCAAGTACAAGGAGAAGACAAAAGTTCATCATATTATTAAAAACATCCAATACTATGCTCTGGAACAAACAAAACCAATAGTATGCGGTGATAATGATATTTCTTAAGATATAATATTTTCCTAGAGATATACTATTTTTATTAGCATTTTTCCCTCAAAATGTAATGATTATACTACAATCAAATAATTATATTTTATTAAATTATTAAATTAAATAAATATATATATATATATATATATATATATATATATTTTTTTTTTACATTTATATTTATAATATATATATATATATATATATATATATATATATATATATATATATATTTTTTTTACATTTATATTTATTATATATATATATATATATATATATATATATATATATATATATATATATATATATATATATATATATATATATATATATATATATATATATATATATATATATATATATATATATATATATATATATATATATATATATATATATATATATATGCCTTCAATATTTATTTTCAGCTCTTGGTTCAGCTTTGGGCCAGTCTAGCAAATAGCAAAGCAGCTCCTATTGGAGAGGTGTGAATATAGTACAGCCCAATTTGATTTGGAAAAACCACCTATGCATGCAAATAAAACGCTTGGCTCATAAAATCATTTTCATACCTTCCGGTGATACAGATATTCTCTGTACTATTATATTATAACACACACCTGGTCATGGAACAGCTTGGAAGCCAACTGTCCAATTACTTTTGGACCCTTAACAAGTGGGAGGCACATATGCAAACTGTTGTAATTCCTACACCGTTCATCTGATTTGGGTGTAAATACTCTCAAATTAAAGCTGACAGTCTGCAGTTTAAGCACATCTTGATTCATTTTAAATCCATTTTGTTGGTCAATAGAGCCAAAAATGTTAGAATTGTGCCGATGTCCAAATATTTATGGACCTAACTGTATGTCTAGCAAATAGTAAAGCAGCTCCTATTGGAGAGGTGTGAATTTAGTACAGCCCAATTTGATTGGTTAAATTTGGATAAACCACCCATGCATGCAACTCAAATGCTTGGCTCATAAAATCATTTTCATACCTTCCGGCGATACAGATATTCGCTATACTATTATCACGCTTACAATTTTTTTTTTTGATATATTGTGCAACCCTACTCACAATGTTAGTTTAAAAATTCTTTATTTCCTAAACTAAATACAGCTGGAAATAATTAAATAATATAAAAGCATGTATGATAAGGGATGTGTGTGTAATACCTGGTGGTCCAGCATGAGAAGGAGAGTGCATTTCACATTCACATCTCCTGGTCTCTTCACCTGAAATCCATCCGTCTCCTGAGTTGTGGGCATTCTGTGCCACTAAGACATGAGGAAAAGGAGATTACTATAGATTTATTGACAACAGTGAACACTTGATCAGAATGAGCTCAATCTTCAGCATTTTCTTCACTGCAAAAAAAGCTTTTTTTTTGTCTCGTTTCTAGTCCAAATATCTAAAAATTACGCAGAAAATATCGTCTTTTCCCTTAAAACAAGCAAAATAATCTTGTCCAAAGGAAAGACAAGATTATTTTGCTTACACCACTGGCAGATTATTATGTTAATTATTATTATTATGTTATGTTTCCTTGAAATGTTTTAAGGAAAATCTCACCTAATTTTGGCATATTATTTCTTAAAACAAGTCAATTTTTTTTTTTTGCTTATCGAAAAATCCTTAAATGAGTAAGTATTTTTAGACATTTGGACTAGAAACAAGAAAAAACAAATCTAAGAAAATAATGTTTTGCAGCGTTTCTATCATTAGTTGAGGCTAGATATATACCAATATACAGTAATTCAAAATATCTTAATAATGAACGATATTGTTATTGTGGGCACTTCTAAATACTCAGAATAACTGCTTATTATGTAAACTTTTAGAGAGCTTTTTTGAATATTTACATTGTATTTGTAGATGATTCATAACAGGAATCAAATTCTTGACTTGATTGATTAATTATATCTGGCCTAATATATGCAGATGGAATATCCTGTGACTATTTATAGGCCTGTTATTCGTTAGTACTTTGAAATAAGGCTCCAGTAGTTAATTGACTGGTTAACTAAAACCACAATGACAATTGCAAAAGCTTTTATTATTCTTAGATCATGTTAATTTCTCAGTTTCTGCCTAACACATTAAAATCGGATTCATAATCTGATTACAAGTCATAATGGCTTTTATTAAATTGAGTTAATAATAACATTCAGTTGTATTTTTAAACTAATATTAACATAGTAACTTTAATAAATCTTACCCTTTCTTATTTATTTTAATACATTAACATTTACTGATGAGACTTTATTGTAAAGCATTACCTGTTGTACTTTATAATCATTTGGCAGTTTACTCTGAACATGTACATACAATAAAGCAATTCACCAAGTAATTTTTCTTATTATAGCTATTAAAAGTAACCTTTTTTTTTACAGCTTAAGTCAATATTGCGATTATTCTGTATACCATGATAAAAGCTTCAACAATTAAATCACAACAAGAAAGTTTATTACAGTCATAAGTCCTAATTTATTTTCAAAGTTCCAATGACATGGAGAGTTTTTGATTTTTGTAGAGCACAATAATATCTTTCTCTCTGTCTGTTTTACATTTAACCTCCACATTGTTGTTTCAGTAGTGTTGTAACGATACATGTATATTTCAGGGTCTTTCAGTAAGGTATGCATGTGTACTGAATGACTCCAGCACTGCTTTAACAACTGCATCCATGTGCAGGACTTCTGTGAGCGTGGAATATATTTTAAAACCTATTTAGTTCCCTACTTGGATAAGATGGTAGTGAAAATGATATATTGATACTTTGATGTTGCGAACGCATCTGTAAAACAGTCCACTGCTGCGGACAAGTTTTCAACCTGATTTATATCATGCTTTACCTAAATTCATAAACCTGCACGGTTCTCCCTCCAGAGGCATGTGGTGTAGTTCATTTGAGTTTCCTTAGAGAATAACTGACATTTTTCTGGTTCTATCCTTATCAGTATATGTTTGAAAATCAAGTATTTACATTTTTTATAAAGGCTGTGAGATGATGGAGGATGCACTGAATGTGTGACAGCACACATACAGTTAGGTCCATAAATATTTGGACATTGACACAATTCTAACATTTTTGGTTCTATACACCAACACAATGGATTTGACAAGATGTGCTTTAACTGCAGACTGTCAGCTTTAATTTAAGGGTATTTACATCCAAATCAGGTGAACGGTGTAGGAATTACAACAGTTTACATTTGTGCCTCCCACTTGTTAAGGGACCAAAAGTAATTGGACAAAATAATGATCATAAATCAAACTTTCACTTTTTAATACTTGGTTCCAAATCCTTTGCAGTCAATTTGAGCCTGAAGTCTGGAAAACATTTTCATTCCTGTGGTGCTCTGCCAGGCCTCTACAGCAACTGTCTTGGGGTATTTTTCCTTCAGTTTTGTCTTCAGCAAGTGGAATGCATGCTCAATCGGATTCAGGTCAGGTAATTGACTTGGCCATTGCATAACATTCCACTTCTTTCCTTCATAAACTCTTTGGTTGCTTTTTCAGTATGCTTTGGGTCATTCTCCATCGGCATTGTGAAGCGCCGTCCAATGAGTTCTGAAGCATTTGGCTGAATATGAGCAGAAAATATTACTTGAAACACTTCAAAATTCATCCTGCTGCTTTTGTCAGCAGTCACATCATTAATAAATAGAAGAGAAAAAGTTGCATTGGCAGCCACACATGCCTACGCCATGTCACTACTACCACCATGCTTCACTGCTTAGGATCATGGCCAGTTCCTTTCCTTCTTCATACTCTTCTCTTTCCATCACTCTGGTACAAGTTGATCTTAATCTCATCTGTCCAGAGGGTCTGTTCCAGCACTGTGAAGGCTTTTTTAGAACTCTAATCTGGCCTTCCTGTTTTTGAGGCTCACCAATGGTTTACATCTTGTGGTGAACCCTCTGTATTCACTCTGGTGTTGTCTTCTCTTGATTGTTGACTTTGACACACATACACCTACCGCCTGGAGAGTGTTCTTGATCTCTCCAACTGTTGTAAAGGGTGTTTTCTTCACCAGGGAAAGAATTCTTTGGTCATCCACCAGTTTATTTTCATGGTCTTCCAGGTCTTTTGGTGTTGCTGAGCTCACTGGTGCGCTCTTTCTTTTTAAGAATGTTCCAAACAGTTGTTTTGGCCATGCCTAATGTTTTTGCTATCTCTCTGATGGGTTTGTTTTGTTTTTCAGTCTAATGACGGCTTGCTTGACTGATAGTGACAGCTCTTTGGATCTCATCTTGAGAGTTGACAGTAACACATTTCAAGTGTGCTATTTGCATTTGGAATGAACTCCGGACCTTTTATCTGCTCATTGTTATTAGGACAATGAGGGAATAACACACACCTGGCCATGGAACAGCTTAGAAGCCAATTGTCCCATTACTTTTGGACCCTTAACAAATGAGAGGCACGTATGCAAACTGTTAAATTTCCTACAGCGTTCACCTGATTTGGATGTAAATACCCTCAAATTAAAGCTGACAGTCTGCGGCTTCATTTCAAATCCATTGTGTTGGTGTATAGAGCCAAAAAATTCAGAATTGTGTCGATGTCCAAATATTTATAAACCTAACTGTATGTCTATCAAACAAACAGAGAGTGCAATAAAATTAATAAATATGTATTTTTTACAATCTTTTAATATCCTTTTTATTAAATTCCTTTGTATTCAAAAGTGGATGTACAACTACAACAGTAGCATAAACTGCAGTACAAAGCGTGTTTTGTTTCTTATTTATATCTAGACCCGGTTTGTGGAGAAAGAAATAAAACAATTTCATGCTGTGATTTTCCTCTGCTCTGCTGAAAAATGTTCTAAACTGAGGTTTGTACCATTTAGCCCTCCTGGTAAATTTTAATTCTTTTAAAAATGTTTCCCAAGTGCTGTTTAATGGGGGATAAGATTTTTTAACACATTTAAAACATAATGGTTTTCATTTATTTTGTCTTTGCCATGATGACAGTACATCATATTTTACTAGTAATGTTTACGATGTTAGCATTCAGCTTAAAGTGCAATAACTAAGTTAACCAGTGGTTTGATATGTAGCCATCAGCAAAAAAGAATTTCTTAAGGGGGCTAATAATATTGACCTTAATGTATTAAAAAATAAATAAAATAAAACTGCTTTTATTCTATCCAAACAAAAGAAAAAGACTTACTTTAGAAGAAAAAACATTATAGGTATTACTTTCAATCATTTATAGGTGAAAAAATTCCTTGCTCTTTTAGACATCACATGGAAAATATTTGAAAAAGAATACAAATTTCACTGGAAGCATAATAATTCTCTTCAATCGCAGTTAACATGTGATCACTATATCTGCCAAACATTTTTAAAACTCGTGGTTTTATAAAATGAACATGATTAATATTATTATTAAACACTGTAATATCATACCTCCACCAAGTGATTGTCTGGGCCATAAAGTTCTTTGTCCAGTTCAATGACCAAGCTTTTAAAGAAGGATGAGAACTTTCGTTTCAGTTTCCCAGGCTAAGGATAGACAGAAAAAGAATGAATTAGGGGAGAGGGAAGACAGAACACAAGCTCTTTTTTCATCATGTTCATGCTGATTGATACTGCATTGTTTGGAGCTGACCGCACTGGGGAGTTTTTTTAGAAGCAGCACACACAGTTATGCGCCAACATATGCTTGCGCAATCCCTTGTCTGTTCCTCCCTTGCAGCACCACACAACGAATAACCGCTGAAGCAGAATAAAGAGAAGAAAAAGAAAGAAATGTTTCCGTTTCTCATGTGGCCACAGCACAGCCAGAGGCCTTCAGCTGGCAAATACAAACTTAGACCGTTACTGACTAATTGCATGAAATAGGCCAAAGTTTCAATTCCTTTTGCTCAAAGAGACCGGGAACATGGAACAACTTAGAGCACATCTGGTTTAAAGAAGTGAGCTGAGGACAAGAGCCAGTGCTGTTGAGCTGGCCAGCAGACCAAGAGAATCACTGCCAAGTGAAAAGCATTGAGCACTGAGCGACACAGTCAGCTTTATCTAGACCTGATTTTTGTCATGAAACATTGTAAATGGACTTCATTGTAGGGCTGTGATGATTATGAAATTTGCATGACAATTAACTGTCTAAGAAATAATTGGGATTATTTATTAATATTATTATTATTAATTATTTGTCTAATTTGGTTTGATTGATTGTCCGATCTGGTGCGTTGACTATTAATTGTTCAATTTGGTGCTTTGTAAATTAACAGTAGGATTTGGGTCCATTTATGATAAAATTATCTGGTTAGGTGCAATGATGATGATTAATTGTCTGATTTGGTGCACTGACGCCTAATTGCTCGATTTGGTGCATTGATGGTTAATTGTCCTATTTGGTGCATCGATAGTCTGATTTGTGCATTGATGGCTAATTGTCCAATATGATGCATTGACAACTGATTGTCAGATTTGATATATTGACAGTTATTGGTCTGATTTGGTGCATTGACAATTAATTTGTTGAATTTGGTGCATTGACGGTTAATTCTCTGGTTTAGTGCATTAGCGATTAATGGTATGATTTCGGTGTATTACTGATTAATTTTCTGGTAAGGTGCAATGACGATTAATTGCCCAATTTGGTGCATTGAATATTGATTGTATGCTTTGGTGCATTGATCATTAATTGTCTGATTTGGTGCTTTGACTGTTAACTGTCGGATTTGGCACATTGGCGATTAATTGTCTGATTTGGTGCTTTATCAATTAATTGTCAGATTTGAAGCTTTAATGGTTAATTGACAGATTTGGTGCTTTGTCAAATAATTATTAAATTTGATGCTTTGATGATTAATTGTCTGATTTGGTGCTTTAATGTTTAACTGTCTGATTTGGAGCTTTGACAGTTAATTGTTGAATATGGTGATTTGGCAATTAATTGCCTGATTTGGTGCTTTGATGCTCATCTGTCTGATTTGTTGCTTTGACGTCCAATTATCTATTCTGGGGCCCATAGACAAATCTAATATATGGCCAAATATGAACATATATGGTTTAAAAAAATAGTTCATATATTTGAACATAAATATGAATCTTTAGAACTCTTTATGACTCTAATAACGGAATATGTAAACTGTCATTTTTTTTGTAAAATATATATACAGTTGAAGTCAGAATTATTAGCCCCTCTGATATTAGCCCCATTTATTTTTTCTGTTTATTGGAGAGCAGATTTTTTCAACACTTTTCTAAACATAATAGTTTTAATAACTCATCTCTAATAACTTATTTATTTTATCTTTGCCATGATGACAGTAAATAATATTTTAAAAGACACTTCTATACAGCTTAAAGTGACATTTAAACTAGATTAACTTAAGTTAACTAGGCAGGTTAGCGTAATTAGGCAAGTTATTGCTTGACGATGGTTTGTTCTGTAGACAATCGAAGGAAAATACAGCTTAAAGGGACTAATAATTTTGACCTTAAAATGGTTTTAAAATTTTTTTTAATTGCTTTCATTCTAGCCAAAATAAAACAAATAAGACTTTCTCCAGAAGAAAAAATATTATCAGACGTACTGTGAAAATTTTCTTGCTCTGTTAAACATCATTTGGGAAATATTTAACAAAGAAAGAAAATTCAAAGAGGGACTAATAATTCTGACTTCAACTGTAAATTAGTGGTGGGCCGTTATTGGCGTTAACGTGCTGCGTTAACGTGAGACTTTTATCAGGCGATAAAAAAATATTGCCATTAATCTATTCCCAAAGTTGGGTTGGGAGCTGGGTGTATTCTACGCAAGCTATGATGACTTTCACCTTGATATTTTAGAGCGGATGTATACCTGACCAGTGAGCCGTCTGACAAAAAAGTGCCCTTCTGAATCAAATCAGCAGGATGCCCTTCTGGATGTTTCACTTACTTCGAAGACACTACTGACTACGTTAACATGGACATCAGTAATCTAGTTATTTGCCTTAATAGACACTTATATAATTAAGGTGTTTACATGAAGTGCTGTCATGTAAGAGTTTCCTGTAGTTTTGGGTGACTTTAACTGCAGATCGGCAGTTTAACTTTCACTCATGAACATTTCATTCATGCCCCCGTGACAAACTAGGGTATTAGACGGAAATAAGGAGTAAGGACTCCAAATGGAACGCCAAATGGAAATAATGCACGCCAAATGGAAAGAAAAAAACTTCCGCATTTCGCAATGTGTGTGTGTGTGTGTGCGCAGTCCTTTACTGACAGCCGCGTGTGTGGATCTTGTCGGAAAATAAGGCGAAAAGTCCTACATGACGGTAATAGTTTGATTGCGGTGTTTACTTCAATAATGCCACTAATATATGCATACTCCACATCTTAATTCCATTTCTGTTTAGTTCAGTTATGACTTTAATCAGATTAAGGTAATCAAAAAAAATAATAATAAATTGCTGTTTCGAGTTTATATAGGCCTACAGTTCAAAATTCATGTTTAACTGAATAAACAGTTAGTAAACACAAGTACATCTTATTGAACATCATTTATTTTCATCACCAATCATCATAGTAGAACAGTTTCTCAAGCAGTTTGTGATGCATTTTGGAAACAGTAGATGAGCCCCTAGTCTAATGCGCTACCTGGCTTGAGAAACCCGTTCTCAAAGACTTACTTTTAGTCATTATTTGGGTATTATATTACTTATGATAAGCGACGCAGTGGTGTAGTAGGTAGTGCTGTCGCCTCACAGCAAGAAGGTCGCTGGTTCGAGCCTCGGCTGGGTCAGTTGGTGTTTCTGTGTGGAGTTTACATGTTCTCCCTGCGCTCGCGTGGGTTTTCTCCGGGTGCTCCGGTTTCCACCACAGTCCAAAGACATGCGGTACAGGTGAATTGGGTAGGCTAAATTGTCCGTAGTGTATGACTGTGAATGAGTGTGTGTGGATGTTTCCCAGAGATGGGTTGCGGCTGGAAGGGCATCCGTTGCGTAAAAAACGTGCTGGATAAGTTGGCGGTTCATTCCGCTGTGGCGACCCCGGATTAATAAAGGGACTAAGCCGATCAGAAAATGAATGAATGAATGAATTACTTATGATTTATTACATATAATATATTACATGGAGTAGAATATTACATATTCTGAATGCCTTCGTCAGAATTCAATTGAGCCATTTTAATCTAGATTAATTCCAAGATAACAGTGAGGTTAATCTAGATTTAAAAAATGATCTATGCCCACCTATAATATATATATATATATATATATATATATATATATATATATATATATATATATATATATATATATATATATATTAATGAATATGTGATTTTGCATATAAGTCCGGGTTTTGTCATGCTTTTTATTTATTAAATAATATATATTATTGAAATTAATTGTAGCTGTAATTTTGCACCTTTAAATATTAAAGTAATTTATTGCATTTTGACAATGTTAGAAACAATGACAACAGACTGACAAAACACAAAATGGCACACGGCACATGTAACATGTAGCACATGTTTGGTTTATGTCTTACGGTCCCTTGTGGCCATTAAAGGAATTGCAGTCATATGAAACAACCATGTTCACATTTAGGCCCAATCCCTATTCTATTTTTGTACCCCTACCCCTTCCCCCTTAAAAACGAGTGTGAAAAAGAAGGGCTTCAAAATTTACCCCTAAGAATTGGGACAGCGCTTCAACACCTGCACACGCCATCATACGTCATCGCAATCTCTTGCTTCATATGAGATCAGACGATCGCGACTGCTGTAGTTATTGCAGTTGTGTTGTTTTTTGTAATTTATCTTCAGGAAATCACTGAAGGGATATATTATGTTATCATAACAATCTAATGTCGCAATAAGATCATAACTGTACTGTGTATTTACACTGTGGCCATATTCATCTATGTAAACACACCAAAAACAACAGTAACATTATAGCAGACACTGTAAAAAGCTCATTCTCAGCCACTAGACTTTTCTGACAGGGTATTTGAGTGTCATCGAGTGACAGAATGTTGTGGGACTGATGTACAGGAGTTATTATTAGGGATTATAGATCGCGAAATTTAGCGGGTTTTATTTTAGCGTTTTTTTTATAAAAGCATGATGGTAAACACGAACGCAGTTATGAATATATTAAAACATGTGTTTGTTTGTTGTAACAATTCGTAATACTGACAAAAAAAATACTAATTTGTGGCTCTCCTTACTTCCGGGTGCAACGAAACTGCCGCTGTAGCTGGTGCATTCTGGGAAATTTTCTTACCCTTTGGTTTCGAGTGTGGTCCTGAAAAATCTTTATTCGAAGGGCTAATCACCCCTTCCCCTTAGCCCTACGCCTTCAAGCTAAAGAGAATTGGGACACCACTACCCCTTCACATGAACGTGCAAAACGAGGGGTAGGGGTAAGGGGAAGGGCTAAGGGGTATAATTGGTATTGGGCCTTAATAACAGCAATTAGATGATTATTTAATAATTGTTGCAGGACTAGATGACTAGCTATGTTTCCATCCAAAAATGCAAATTAACTTTATCCACAAAACTGGAATATCGCATAAAAGACATGCGAATAAAGCAGTGTTTTCATCCAACGAATCGAAGAGAACAAAATCGTCACTTCCTGATTAACTGGCGCCAAATATTAACTGTAAAAACTGAATTTGCTGCAGTAGGAGAAGCTGCATGAATTTTTCTTTATTTAATAAATGACTTGCGCCTCAGAAGACGATGCCGACATGCAATGAACGCGCATGGCAGTTGAAGGCGTGAGACGCGAACACAGACAATCTTGATTCTGGAGGTAATTAATAATATAACAACACCAATACTGAAATGGTTACGGCGTTTTAAAATGACCAAAACAAGATTTCAGATGTTTTACAATGTGCTCAACCTGCTGGTTTATCCATTCACACACATTTTCATCATCACATGATCTCTTATAATAATATCACATGACTTTTTAATGCGCATACCGGAATTTGTTCGGTAAAAGTGTTTCCATCATAGTTTCCGCGCATCTTTTCTTATTGGATAAAAGGTTTATCCTACTCAGTTATGCGCATTTTTAAAATCTATGCATCTTGCCATTTCCATCAACCTTTTTTTATGCGCATACCCAAAATGCACATAAAAATAGGTAGATGGAAATGTAGTTAGTGATTGATGTTCGAACATATGTCCAGTTCATATCCATGTGTACAAGCAAACACTATAAAAGTTATTACGTACATCCTCCAGAAGTTTGCCTTCCACTCGAAGTTCCCAGGACGCCACTTTTTCAGCCTCCTCGCCCTCTGGCTTGCCAGGGGTGTAAGTGTTCGAAATGTAGATCCTCAGCTTGCGTTTTTGCTGGATGAGGTAAAACAAAATGTATAGAGATAATAAACACCATTAACTGCAAGACGTTATTATTTAAGATAGCTTAATTAATTTTATATCCTTAACTAAATATAATTTCCAGATTAACTTAAATAAATGATCTATAAATGATCAAATAAATATAAATTGCAAATAAGAAAAAATAACAAAAAAAAATTTAAATTCAGGCCTATTATTAGTAGGCTAATGATGGAAAGGACAACATAATACAAATGCAAAGTGCTACCTTTTGTTAAGATCAAAATGTACACGTGTTGTGAGGATTTGCAGTGAGCTTTCTATTGTGAGGATTTGCAACACTTTCTGTCAAACCAATGCAGATGTTCTCTTAATTTGCTGGTGTTTTTTCTGTGCATGCGTTTTCAGATCTTTTGGTCACTGTAGAATAGGCTAGTTTATGAATGGGTTAAACAAATTGGTTAGTTTCTTGATGTTGGTCCAAAGAGAAAGGTAAATTCTCTCAACATTTATGGCGCGTTTCCACTGAGTGGTATGGTACGGTTCGGTTTGGTTTGGTCCGCTTTTATGGCCGTTTCCACTGTCAAAAGGCGTACCGAACCGTACCATACCGTACCACTTTTTCGGCACCCTTTCGAAAGGGGACCAAACACGAGAAAAGGTACCAAAAGGTGGAGCTATACACGCAGCTGAACGCTGTTTGGTTACAGAGATACGTCACGAGCTCGTGGAGCTAGCCAGAATCAAAACAATGGAACCGCCATGTTTTCAACACACAGCCGAGGCATTCTCGTAATACTTTATGCATTTAATAACAAGCCATGGTTGACCCGAGCTCAAACAAGAGCGTCGTCTTGATGAACAGCCACAAAGTCAAGAAAAACTAATTCTGCCGTGTCCTGTTGTTGTTTTACGAGCTCGTCTAAAAGTGCGAGCGGTTTCACTTTGTCCAGAGAGCTCGCGATCACGTCTATATTTGAAAAAAACGAACTTTTTGAACTCATATTTTTAACGTGCGGGTGATCACTGAATCGCTCTGCTATCCGATCCATTCAGATGCGGACAAACGCGAGAGTGAAGAGCGAAAAAACAAAAGGAGAAGCCTGACAAAACAGCAGCAAATGATGCTTCTGCAACCTAAAACATAAACAAACTGCCATGTTTAACTATTATCATCACCTTTTGGACTATTATGAACTCGGAATGACGGAATTACTTTTTAACAAGAGGTTACATGTGCTGGTGAAGATTAAAGACATATATGAGAGGTTTGCACTGACTGGGCTATATTTCGTGTAGTTTTTTGAACCCAAATAAGGAATAAATGTATGCTGTGTGTAGTTTTTCTGTAATTGGTAACATATCGGAGACTGTAAGGGTCTGTGTGTGTTCATATACAGTATGTTGCATTTATTTATTTATTTTATGTAAATGCAGACGTTACCGTAGGTTATTTTACACTATCATTGATCTGCAGTTATAATTAAAACATGTTCATAGAAAGGTTAGTAATAAACATTTATACACAAGTATTATGTGTATAAAGCATCTGTGTTGTGAGAAGTGCTTCTTATAACGACCTGTACGGTGTTACTGTGACATTTCCTTGAGAAAACATGACGTCGTCTGAAACTTTCTGTCGTACACCACGCCAACCAAAAGGGTACCCTTGGTAGTGGAAACGCAAACTTGATAAAGGTGACCTGTACCCTACTGTACCTCTCAGTGGAAACAAGCCATTACTCAACCTCAGGTCTTTGTAAAGCTGTATACGTTTCTGTTTGGTTACCAATTTTTTGGTTACCAAAATTTTTTCGTTGCACAGAACAAAAAGAAAATGGCAAAGTATATGATGACCTATCACTTTAACATCAACAAAATCAAAATTCATGTTTATATTCCTACTCCAATTGAACGCATCTACCGTGATGGGCTTTTTGATGGCCTCCTGTATCTCCATGCGTTTGCGAGCAATGGTCTGGTCCAGTTTTCTTTCAAAGGCCAGAAGGTCCATGTATGCCTGAGACTCAGGGACCAAATCTCTGATCTGTAGAACAGCGAAACCATGAGAAACTATGCACTTAAGGAACACACACACACAAAAAAAACTGATTTATACTACTCTGGCTAAACTCACCCTCTGTGGGAGGACTTTGTCAGCCATCTTACGCCTCTTCACTCTGAAAATGTGGAGCAGATGTGTAAAAACATGACTCAACACGGACATATGTTCAAATATTATTTCAATTACTGAGTGCACAGTTTAAAGTGCTGGAGAACTGTACACAGCAGTTATTCTTAACCAATCGTATCCAACCAATTCTCAACAAATTCTTCCTCACAAGATTTATTTTTAATAAACATTTAAAAATTATGGATCTTTCCTGAAGGGATGACTGAGCACAAATGCTGACTAATTTCAATAAAAACTGCTTTATTCAACATTTTGGTTTATTTAATAATGATTTTGGCTATAAATGTGAATGTTTTTACTAGTTTAAAACCATTCTGTCTCCCAACTGTAAAAACTATGTGGAAAAAAGGGTAGCACTTTAAAATAATGTCATGTCATGTCATTTTCATCTGCTTATCCGGGGCCGGGTCGCGGGGGCAGCAGTCTTAGGAGAGAACTCCAGACTTCCCTCTCCCCAGACACTTCCTCCAGCTCCTCCGGGGGGATCCCGAGGCGTTCCCAGGCCAGCCGAGAGACATAGTCCCTCCAGCGTGTGCTGGGTCTTCCCCAAGGCCTCCTCCCGGTGGGACATGCCTGGAACACCTCCCTAGGTAGGCGTCCTGGAGGCATCTGAAACAGATGCCCGAGCCACCTCAGCTGACTTCTCTCGATGTAGAGGAGCCGCGGCTCTACTCCGAGCTCCTCCCGGGTGACAGAGCTCCTCACCCTGTCTATAAGGGTGCGCCCTGCCACCGTGCAAAGGAAACCCATTTCAGCCGCTTGTATCCGAGATCTTGTGCTTTTGAACATGATCCAATGCTCATGACCATAGGTGAGAGTAGGAACGTAGATTGACCGTTAAATCGAGAGTTTTGCCTTTCGGCTTAGATCCTTCTTTACCACAACGGACCTGTACATCGACCGCATTACTGTACGTTCACACCGAAAGCGGCGAGAGCGTCAAAGTAGCCGGAAGTCATTCATTTTCAATGGAAGCCGGCGGCGATAAGCGGCGAGGAGCAGCGCGGCGCGTCTTCGCCGGTGTGAGCGTCGAGGAGAGTTGAAATCAAGTCAACTTTATGGTAATGAGCTGTGACGCGGTTCGGCGGCAAGCAATCGGAATGTAGAAGTCCACCGCTTGAGAGGAGTCAGAGAACACAGTCACTGTGAACTTTGGTTCCGACCACAGTTGTTCCCAAGGGTTTGATTATTGCGGTTGCTGGATTTCCAATTATTTGCAATGTTTGCCTTACAGGAACATACATTAAAAAAGTTACTGGCAAGTTACTAATGTGCATCAATGTTATATTTTTTTTTTCTTGAAAAAAAAAAGCGGGAATTTTATGCGACAATACAAAACAGTATTGCTGCTTCAGAATATTTCAGGCATATGGACACATATTGGAGCAAAGCCACACCACATGCAACTTGATCTTCCGTAGTTAAGTGAATTTGATAATAAGTGTGCAACATCTTCACGCTAGAAAGCATATTTTATGCGGAAATGTAACTGATATGATATGCAGCAACGGCTCCTTTAAGTACGAGATCAATGTGTAGCGAATTTTGACGCTCTCGCCGTCGGAGCTCAAGGCAGACAGCGTTGTTGCCAGGGCGGCCAGAGCGACCTTTGACGCTCTCGCTGCTTTCGGTGTGAATACGCCTGTCAATCTCACGCTCCATCCTTCCCTCACTCGTGAACAAAACCCCAAGATACTTGAACTCCTCCACCTGGGGTAAGGACTTTCCTCCAACCTGGAGCTGGCAGACCACCTTTTTCCGGTGGAGCACCATGGCCTCGGACTTGGAGGTGCTGATTCTCATCCCAGTCGCATCATTAGTGTTAGCTAATGTATTTATTAACATAAACAAACAATGAACAATACATTTACTACAGTATTCATTAATCTTTGTTAATGTTAGTTATTAAAAATAAAAGTTGCTCGTTACTTGTTTACAGTGCATTAACTTACGTACTTAAGTTTTAATAATGCATTAGTAAATGTTCATCTAGGATTAATAAATGCTGTACAAGATTATTAATACTTGGTTCATATTAGTACAAAAAAATAAACTTACCTCACTAATTTTAAAGTGTTATCAAAAAAAAGAGAGCTACAAAATTAGCTATTAAAATGCAAAAAAATAATGGTAAAACAATTAAACATGCCACCAAATCTGCAAAATTTCAGATAAATTTTTTTTTTAACAATAAAAACTGCCTGGTTGTTTTGATGAGAAATAGCACACCTTTTATCAAATATATGCAGAATTAAAGGCATCAGTTGTTCATGCATGTATAATCAAATGCTTTCCTAATCAGTTTTAACTGCTCACTGTTTTAGTTGAAGGTTGGTTTTGTGTAATAAACGTTGCAGCACATATTTATATATTCATCTAAATCAGAAATGCCCAAAATAGGGCCCGCGGACCAAAGTTGGCCAACGGTAACCTTTGATTTTGCCCACCGTCCGATTTGAAAAGATTGGGAAAATGATGGGAAGGTGGTGAGGGCAAATACCTTTAACAGAAATCGTGATTTCAAATAGATTGGAGGAACTATGACGTAAATTTGTATGTAAAAAAAAAAACCCGTAAGCGAGTCAGCGTTTTAGCAGTTCCGGTTCCCTTGTCCCATAGTCAATGGGTATTTTGAATGTGATTTCGGTTAAATCACTTAAACAAGGTTCATGGCTAACACAAACCCAAGATACTTTCACGTTTTGTTTTACAACATAAAACACATCAGTAACATCACACTCTTGATTTTTTAAAATCGGTTACGCTTCCTTAAAAAGACGGTTGCTATCAAGTTGCTAAATGGTTTGGAACGCAGCTCGCTTGCGTTGGGCATGTGGATTTGTCTGTTATTTAAGTATTTTCATAAATAGTATTTTATAGTTTGTAGTATTTTTCTAATTGTAATAATAAATATATATATACACAGTTGAAGTCAGAATTATTAGCCCCTCTGTTTTATTTTTTTCCCCAATTTCTGTTTAACGGAGAGAAGATTTTTTCAACACATTTCTAAACATAATAGTTTTAATAACTCATTTCTAATAACTGATTTATTTTATCTTTGCCATGATGACAGTAAATAATATTTGACTAGATATTTTTCAAGACACTTCTATACAGCTTAAAGTGACATTTAAAGGCTTAACTAGGTTATATAGGTTAACTAGGCGGGTTAGGGTAATTAGTTATTGTAAAGTTATTGTATAACAGTGGTTTGTTGTGAAGACAGTCGGAAAAAAATTAGCTTAAAGGGGCTAATAATTTTGACCTTAAAATGGTTCATAAAAAATTAAAAACTTCTTTTATTCTAGCCGAAATAAAACAAATAAGACTTTCTCCAGAAGAAAAAATATTATCAGACATACTGTATTTCCTTGCTCTATTAAACATCCTTTGGGAAATATTTAAAAAAGAAAGAAATAATAATAATAATAATTCTGACTTCAACTGTGTGTGTATATATATATATATATATATATATATATATATATATATATATATATATATATATATATATATATATATATATATATATATATATATATATATATTTGGCCCACAGCCCTCAATCAAGGTTGATTTTTGGCCCGTTATAAGAAAATGTTTGGGCATCTCTGATCTAAATGCTGCACACAGCAGCATGAGTAGAAACAGGATATTCACTTACAGCATACTGAAAGTTGATTTCTAAGCAAATAATCATAAAGGGGGCGACATGATGGCTCAGTGGTTAGCACTGTCACCACACAGCAAGAAGGTTGCTGGAAGGGCATCCGCTGCGTAAAACATATGCTGAATAAGTTGGCGGATCATTCCAATGTGGCAACTCCTGTTAAATAAGCGACTAAGCCGAAGAATGATAATCATTTGTTGTGAGTACATAGTGCCAAATTCACCCCATGAGAGGAAAAAGACAATAAATTTACTAACCCTCTTCTCGGGCCCATAAGACCCCCAGGCTGGTGTTGAAGAAGTCTCTTTCGGGTCGGGTCCATCGCAGATTGAGGCATTCCAGGTCGCATAGGCATGGCTCCACTGTATGATGGACCAGGCAGAGGGGAACCAATTGACCCCATGCCCCCCATTGGCATTCCTCGGTTGAGTGGCATACTTGGCCGCTGTACATTATTGTAGGATTTAAGCATTACAACTTTTGACACTCACAAAGAGCAGACAAAGATTCATAGGGTTTCTGCAGGTTTCACCGAGTTAAATTTAAGACGTTATAAGACATTTTTAAGACCATTATGAATGAAATTTTAGACCCATAAAAGGCTAAAAGCTAAGCAATTTTTCAAATGGCCCAGATGGAAAAGATTTTTATTTTAATAATTTTATCTAAATATATATAATTTAACACATTTAAGAATACATTAATAATAACAGATTAAAATCTATTAGATTTTATTTTTTAGCAAAATATTTTAAATATTGTGTAAAAACAAGCAAGCTCTAGTTTCATAAATACACTTTTTTTCCCAACATAAACTATCTTGGGAGCGTCACGGTGGTGTATTGGGTAGCGCAATCACCTCACAGCAAGAAGGTTGTTGGTTCGAGCCTCGGCTGGGTCAGTTGGCATTAGACATGAGCCGGTATAAGATTCTGACGGTATGATAACCTTGCATAAAAAAAATTACGGTTTCACAGTACCACGGTATTGTAATTATTGCTCTAAAATATATTCTTTTTAAATGTCTGGGTAACTTTTTAAAAGTCTTTTTCCCCTTTGAACACAATATATTTTCTTTTGAGAAACTTTAAAAATATTTTGGAGCAGTAAACATGTCAGGCTAGATAATTCAAATAAATCATTGACTTTTGCTTTCATGATTAGTTTTAAAAACACAGATTTCTTTACAATTTAAAATAGCATCTTTGGTTATCTTTTCTGCTGAAATACTGTTGTTAAAAAAAACAAAAATAAAATGTAAATTAAAAAAAATCTTACACATACCTTAGGAATGGTATAGCAAATTTTTTGTCAGTTTTAAAACCTTGACTTTTCCAAACCACGGTATACCTTGAAAACGGTTATCGCCCCATCACTAGTTGGCATTTCTGTGTGAAGTTCGCATTTACTCCCCGTGTTTGCGTGGGTTTCCCCCACAAGTCCGAAGATATGTGGTACAGGTAAATTGGGTAAGCTAAATTGTCTGTAGTGTATGTGTGTGAATGAGTGTGTGTGGATGTTTCCCAGTGATGGGTTGCAGCTGGAAGGGCATCGCTGGGTAAAACATATGCTGGATAAGTTGACGGTTCATTCCACTGTATTGACCCCAGATTAATAAAGGGACTAAACTGAAAAAAGAAAGTAAATGAATGAATAAACTTTCTTGAAAATAAAACAAACTTTTTAAAAGTTTAATAAACTATAATAAACTAAATCTATGCACAACAATCTGTCCAGGTCGGTGTCCTCAGCAGTAAATACATGGAGAACTTTTAAACAAAAGTTATTGTAAGGAAAATAATTAAACCATTATGATAAACAGAGTTAAAAATGACCTTTTTAAATAAGTTTTATTGAGATGACGGTTGGTGATTGTATGGGTTTTGGCCAGATTGGGTAGCAATACAAGAACAAAAGAAAATTAAGAGCTGTTTAAAATAAGATTTATGACCTACAACACAATATTTCAGTAAATTTAAGCCTTTTTAAGGCCTAAAATTTGGATTTTGAGATTTAAGACATTTTAAGATCCTGCAGAAACCCTGCATTCAGTTTAGCCACTTTAAATATATGTTAAAACGTCATGACTAAAGAATGACTTTCAAAAACACAGAAATACTTCACAATGTGGAAGCATTTTATAAATACAAATAACAACATAATGTATTTTTTAAAAGCGTTATTGTGAGCTTTATAGTAAGGGTTAACTTTAACGTTTAATAATAAATGATTAAATCAAAAGTTGTAAAACCTTTTTAACTTTAGTTGGAGCAGTATCATGCTAATATTGAATAATTAATGCACACTACATATTGAAGGCTTTCGATATTGGTCTTATTATTGCATACATTATATACAATATTGGCAAACGAAATCGTATGCTGTATGACAAAATGATAGAGGTAAAGTTGGTTTTATATTCGCACATTCGTTCATTTAGAAGTCTCTTTATTGTTTACCATGTTACTTTGAATATTCGGTCAGAATTAGGATGCAAGTATGACTTCAAAACAACATTAACACTATCTATCTAATTTGATAATCAATGGCTGCTAATATGATTTCCCTATTTAGAATTTGCAAAGACTTTTCTGAAATTGTATTATTAAGGAGAATGTCTGAATATCCGAATATAAAACCAACTTTACCTCTGACAAAAAGCAATGTTTGTGAGAAGCTGAACGTGTTTTTGCAGCCTTACAAAAATTCACCATGGTTTTAATGTAATGGAAACAGCGTTATCTTTCTTTTTCTTTTTACGTATTACTACAATTTGCATAACAGCAGTTATACGCTCAAACCGTGGTTTAAACATAGATCGAATAACAAATCAAAGGTTCATTTGTGATTACTATTTTTCAAGAACAACCTTTGGTTTATTTGTAGTAAAGCCATGTCGATTTAAATAAGCGCAGGTAAACTTGGTTACTAAATCGCGTTATCTTGAGACTAAAATGCGGAAGTAGCTGTTTGTTCTTCGTGGGTCTTACTAAAGTGTTTATTAAAACATTTAGGTCAGATTCTTTGCATTCTATGTATAAAATAACCCTTCGCTTATTTTCTGTCTATATTTAAAGTCATAAACGTGCTATTAAATCGCCGGAGTTGCTCATCCACTGACACTTCCTATATGAAGAAGTGAAGACTGGAGCCATGGCGTGGTGCTAAACGCGTCACAGAACAAATAAAGAGTACTTTTCGTCACTTACTTGGTGGTACTGGTTCGGGGTGCTGCTCATCCCTCTGTAGGGTGAATTCAAAGGCAATGCTGGCATTCTCGGGGCGCTGCTGTGACCCGGGTTCATGGGGTTCATCCCGGGGTTTATTGGGGTACTGGGGTTGACCGAGAAACCTGATCTCGAAGACATGTTTGACGATTTTCAACGCTAGTAATTGCTAGGAAACAAATCAAAACAGTTACTGAGTTACTCGAAAAGCGTCCGGTTGAGTCACGCGAGAGCACATCGCGTTCACATCGGTATATTCTTCAGTGTCTGTGTAACTGTCGATCGATGTCGGTTGAGCGTGTCATCTCTTCCTCTAAAGCTTGTCAAACCCCCATTTATCATAATGGTTGCCTCTCAACAACATTTTAAGAGCTTGACCAATCTCTATTTATCAGTGTGTGTGTGGCTTCACAGATCTCCTCCCTCTCTTCGGGTTGCCAAATAACTTTCGCTTGAAATCCACTAACTGCTACATCGAAAGTTTTATGTATGAACTATGAACACATTACAGTAGTAATGGCTGGCGTATAATGTACATACAGATATTTGGTTTCGAAGGATACGGAAATAGAGCTCGTTGATGCATTGTGTGGATCGATGTTCACTTTGAAATGTTACTCTAGTCGTTGTTGACAAAAGTTTTAAAGTGTCATTGCAGGCAAGTCTTACGCAACACTCGTCAGTGTCAATGCAGAGAGAACGGCGGGTTTTTAATGGAGGAATAGAGATCACGGCAACGCAGTAGGTACTGCTGTCGCCTCACAGCCTCGAGTTTGCATGTTCTCACTGCGTTCGCGTGGGTTTCCCCCACAGTCCAAAGACATGTGGTACAGGTGAATTAGGTGGGCTAAATTGTCCGTGGTGTATGAGTGTGAATGGATGTTTCCCAGAGATGGGTTGTGGCTGGAAGGGTATCCGCTGCGTCAAACGTGCTGGATAAGTTGGCGGTTCTGGTCTTATTTGGGCTACTATTTAATTATGATATTTAAATACTGCATTTTGCTGCAGTTTAAGCACTGAAATAGATTGTCGGATGGTCATCATAACCAAAAAAAAGTACATTTGAAAATTCATGGATAACAACTATACAGTTTAAGTCAGAATTATTAGCCCCCCTTTGAATTTTTTTCTTCTTTTTTAAATATTTCCCAAATGATGTTTAACAGAGCAAGGAAATTTTCACAGTATGTCTGATCATATTTTTTTCTTCTGGAGAAAGTCTTATTTGTTTTATTTCGGCTAGAATAAAAGCAGTTTTTAATTTTTTAAAAACCATTTTAAGGACAAAATTATTAGCCCCTTTAAGCTAATTTTTTTTTTCCGATAGTCTACAGAACAAACCATCGTTATACAATAACTTGTCTAATTACCCTCACCTGCCTGGTTAACTTAATTAACCTAGTTAAGTCTTTAAATGTCACTTTAAGCTGTATAGAAGTGTCTCGAAAAATATCTAGTCAAATATTATTTACTGTCATCATGGCAAAGATAAAATAAATCAGTTATTAGAGATGAGTTATTAAAACTATTATGTTTAGAAATGTGTTGAAAAATCTTCTCTCAGTTAAACAGAAATTGAGGAAAAAAATAAACGGGGCTAATAATTCAGGGGGGCTAATAATTCTGACTTCAACTGTATAGCCAAATTTTTTGTTTCAAGAATAAGGTCCAAAATTTAGAATAAAAGTTACTTTTTCTTTTTCATGGAGTAAGGAAACGGTGTTGTACGCACTCACTGAAGACATCCATTACCTTGCTAAATTTATTTGTAAGCGCAAAGATTTGTTTCAAAACTTTTTCTAAATTCAGTTCTAATTTCAAGCAATCTAATAAATGAGCAATAATAACAAAGTGTTGTTAAATCCAAATACACGTGCTATGCCTCATATGATCCAAAACATCATGACAGGTGGACAAATCTAAGCTTGTTTTTAATAAAACAAACATAAATATGCATATAATAAATAACTAATAATAACTACTTCTACTATAATAACATTATACAAAAGCAAGTTGTCATGAATAAACTAAAAAAAACCTGAGATGAAGAAGGCATGGAGGCAGTAGTTTTTATATTTATTTAGAAAATAATAATTTTTATAATATTTTAATCCTTAAATTCTTTTTCATTTGTGAAAATATTTGTGTATTGCCAGCCTGATCTCACGAGAAAACGTAAGTATTTTACGTTTTGTCAGTTTAGTGGCTAATTTGAACAAATTCGTATACGAGTTCAGTTGTACGAAATTGTAAAATTTTAAAAAGGAGGCGTGGCACCTAACCCCACCCCTAAACTCAACCGTTATTGGGGGATGAGCAAATTGTACTAAATTGTACGAATTAGATCGTCCAAATTCATACGAATTAGCCACTAAATCAAAAAGTTACAAATTGCAGTGAGATTGTGTTGGTATTGCTGTACATCCTGCGTGTATTAAGGAATGTTTAAGCGAGGTGCACAACTAACGCGCTCTGCGCTGGACTTTAGACCTGCTTTTAGCTGGTCTATTGTGCAGCCTATTTTAGTTCCTTAAAATAGCAATGCGCCAACAATGCGCTCTCTTTTCTAGAACACCCATGAGTCCACAATGTGGCACAAATGGATTTGCTATTTAAACAACATGGCGGAAAACGGGAAAATTTAGTTACGTTGGTCTATAAAATAGCAACAAGTCGGGGGGAAACTGCAGAAATAATGGTGTTGCTTTGGTTTCTGCAGTAAACAAAGCAGCATGATGTCAAATCTTGCAGGATTTTATTATTTTCATAAACTACACAGCATCCTGATATTCACAGATTTAATTCAGGCAAACTTTAGCATACAATTATACATTGCATAATCAAAAATTATATAAAATGTAATACCTTGCAAATTAGCACTTAAGACTTTTTAAAACTTTAATAGCTTTAAATTTCTCTACATTGATTTATCAACTTTTAATACTTTAAGGCCCCGCGGACACCCTGGTTATACACATGAAGCACAGACTAAACAAAGTATGTCAGCAGATCCAATCGCTCCCAATTTAAAAAATTATAAAAAAAAAAATTGTAGCACACATACAAAGCAGGTTCAGGGATCTTTTATTACATAGATGACATTGCCATAAGCGTGCGGCTCATGGTCAGGATAGCAGCAACTTTCACCTAGTCATATATTTATATATGTACACAAACAGTTACAAACAAAGTGAGACTGCACAAGACATCATAGACTGTAAACATCTAATACATAAAAATGAATAATAAAAAAAAAAATTAATTCATTCATTCTTTTTGGAGATCTATGCCACGCTTTGTTCTCATTGTGTCCAATAAATTAGTATTGAAAAAAAAAATGTAGTATGATCATATGCTATAGAACTAGTGACATAATATAGTACAGCTGTACCACACTTTGGCTATCGAACTACAGAAAGAAAAAGAAAATACTGGATCATGATTCTCCAAAAATTCTCTATAATTTCCTGATGGGTAACTGTTCACACATTACATTTATTTCCTTGATTTTTTTGATATTAATCTTCAACAATTTCATTTTGAACAGTTCCAAAATCCCCCCAGAATGAGAGATTAAATATAAGAATGCATTATTCAGAAAGTAAAATAAAAATCCTGCACCTTAGTCATGGGAGTGCTCAACTGGCCCAGCGTCTACGATATGATGAAGAGTTTTAACTCCCTCCCTGAGCATCGTGAGCATCATGCAAGTTCCTCTACTCTAGATGTGTCATTGTTTTCAGAAACCAGCCATCAAAGCTGCATGAGTAAGATATGAAAGATTGTGCAAACATTTCTGAAGATGATTAAAAGAAACTAATGTAAACTGAATTACAGAAGAGTTAGTCCACGTCTCCACAGATCAGCATAATTCTGTTCTCACAACCCTGTGATAAAGTAAACCATGTGGCACTGTGGGTAGTGAGTGACGTCTGCTACCCAAAGTGTTACTGAGAGAATGTCTAGTCTCTTAGCAACACGAAGGAACTGTCCTGGTTCTCCACATGTTGCTTAAGATCCAGCAAAGCTTCAATACAACAACAATTTATCAGGCAGTTCATTAAGTCTTCTACTTTCGTCAATAACCGAACAACAGTTAAAGAGCCACTCCACTTTTTTTTTTTTTTTGGAAATGGAGTAGTTTTACTACACCCCTAAAGCTAAAAAGTTGAGTTTAAACATTTTTGAAGAGATTCAGACAATCTCCAGCTTTGTTGGGAGCACTTTTAGCTTAGCTTAGCATAAAACATTGAATCAGATTAGACCGTTAGCATCTCACTCAAAAAAAGTTTTGATAAGTTACCTATTTAAAGCTCAAGTCTTCTGTAGTTACACCACATACTAAGACTGATGGTCAAGGAAAGTTGCTATTTTCTAGGCAGATATGGCTAAGAACTATACTCTCATTCCAAGCGTAATTGCTGTACCATGGCTGCAGCAGGTGCAGTAACATAACGCAGCACCTGAAAATAGCCCCCACCTCGGTAAGTAGGTAACAGAAGTGTGTAATATCACTGTGCCGGTTGCAGCCATGGTACAACAGCAATGTTCCTTGATTATTACTCGGGAATTAGAAGTTCCAATCCTTATCGGTCTTGAAAACAGCAACTTTGATTTACCGTCAGTCTTAGTACATGATGTAACTTCAAACGAGGCAGGTTTTAAATAGGAAAATTCCCAAAGCTCTTTTCTGAAATTTGAGCGAGATGCTAATGGTCTAATCTGACTCTAATCATCCATATCATTAGCTAAGCTAAAAGTGCTCCCTCCAGACCTGTAGATCGCCCGAATGGATTTAAAAATAGCAAAACTCTACTGTTTAACTCTGGGTGACTTATAAAATTAGCCAATTTCCAAAAGAAAAGTGTTGCTTTAAAGGAATTCTTCACCCAAAAATGAAAATTCTGTCATTTACTCACATTTCATTAGTTACAAACCTATTAGTTTTGTTTTTATTACACCCCTAGAGTTAAACAGTTGAGTTTTAACATTTTTGAAGCCATTCAGACAGTCTCCGGGTTTGGTGGGAGCACTTTTAGCTTAGCTTAGCCTAAAACATTGAATCAGATTAGACTGTTAGCATCTCACTTAAAAAAGTTTTGATAAGTTACCTATTTAAAGCTCAAGTCTTCTGTAGTTACACCACATACTAAGACTGATGGTCAAGGAAAGTTGCTATTTTCTAGGCAGATATGGCTAAGCACTATACTCTCATTCCAGCGTAATAATCAAGGAACTTTGCTGCTGTACCATGGCTGCAGCAGGGGCAATAACATAACCCAGCACCCCAGTCCCCAGCTAAGTAAAGTAACAGAAGTGTGTAATACCACTGTGCCGGTTGCAGCCATGGTACAGCAGCAAAGTTCCTTGATTATTCCTCTGGAATCAGAAGTTCCGATCCTTATCGGTCTTGAAAACACCAACTTTGATTTAACGTCAGTCTTAGTACATGATGTAACTACAGAAGAGTAAAGCTTTAAATAGGAAAATTATCAAAACTCTTTTCTGAAATTTGAGCGAGATGCTAATGGTCTAATCTGACTCAAATATCTATGCTTAAGCTAAGCTAAAAGTGCTCCCTCCAGACATGTAGATCATCCGAATGGATTCAAAAATAGCAAAACTCTACTGTTTAACTCTGGGTGACTTATAAAATGAGCCCATTTCCAAAAAAAAAAAGTGTTGCTTTAAAGGAATTCTTCACCCAAAAATGAAAATTCTGTCATTTACTCACTTTTCATTAGTTACAAACATATTTGTTTTGTTTTTATTACACCCCTATAGTTAAACAGTTGAGTTTTAACATTTTTTAAGCCATTCAGACAGTCTCCGGGTTTGGTGGGAGCACTTTTAGCTTAGCGTAAGACATTGAATCAGATTAGACTGTTAGCATCTTACTCAAAAAAAAGTTGACAAGTTACCTATTTAAAGCTCAAGTCTTCTGTAGTTACATCACATACTAAGACTGGTGGTTAAGGAAAGTTGCTATTTTCTAGGCAGATATGGCTAAGGACTATACTCTCGTTCCAGCGTAATAATCAAGCAACTTTGCTGCTGTACCATGGCTGCAGCAGGGGCAATAACATAACGCAGCACCCCAGTCCCCAGCTAAGTAAAGTAACAGAAGTGTGTAATATCAGGTTGCAGCCATAGTACAGCAGCAAAGTTCCTTGATTATTACTCTGGAATCAGAAGTTCCGATCCTTATCGGTCTTAAAAATAGCAACTTTCATTTACAGTCAGTCTTAGTACACAACTACAGAAGAGTAAAGCTTTAATTAAATAGGAAACTTATCAAAACTGCTGAAATTTGAGTAAGATTTGAGTGAGATGCTAGTGGTAGTAATCTGACTCAATCATCTATGCTTAAGCTAAGCTAAAAATGCTCTCGCCAGATCTGTAGATCGTCTAAATGGAGTCAAAAATGGTAAAACACAACTGTGTAACTCTAGGTGACTTGTAAAATTTGCCGATTTCCAAAAAAGTGGAGTGTTCCTTTTAAGGAATTCTTCACCCAAAAACCAAAATTGTGTCATTTACTCACATTTTACTTGTTATAAAAAAAAACCTATTTTTTTTCTGTTGAAATATATTATGAAGAATGCTGGTAGCTGACACTTTTTTTACCTCCACAGTATTTTTTTTTATGGAAGTCAATGAGTACCATGGGTACCAGCAGTTTTCAAAATATCATCTTTTTTATTCAACAGAAGAAATAAACTTAGGTTTAAAACCAGATGAGGGAGAATAAATAATTAGATAATTTTCATTTTTGGGTGAACTATCCCTTTAACACACATTATCGCTAAGAATAGGGTTGCACAATACTGGAGAAAAAAATGGCATTGCAGTATTCTGAGTTTCAGAGTAAAGGCACGATGTAGTCACTTATGTTCATGCAGGTCACAGATCACGCAAATCACCCAAGCCATTCTGAGACTCAGAACCACTGTATATATACGCGGAAATGGGGCAATTCACTCTGAAAATAATGCACATACACTGATGAGCCAAAATATCAGGAATACATGCCTAATAAACGTGTGGTTCTTCCTGTGCTGGTAAAACAGCATTAACCAAACGCAATACGGACTCCACAAGACCCTCCTGTTGTGGTGCCACAATAGATTAAATATGTTGATCAACTCAACTGGAGTGAGATCTGGGGAAACTGGAGTTCAATAAACATCTTGAACTTTCCAGCTTGTTCTTCAGACCATTCCTAGACAATTTGTGCAGACTGGCAGAGGGTATTATCCTGCCAAAAGAGGCAATTTCCACCAAGAAGAATTAAGCAAAGAGGGTTTCCAAACAGCTTGTTGTCTTCTTCAAGGGGTCCAGTTCTGACACTCACATGCCCATTGTAGGTTCTTGTAACGTTGGACAGGAACTCACACAATACAGCCCCATATGTTGTAAAGTATGATGCGCAAATATTAAAATACTGTGTGATTCAAGTCACAGTACACATACAGTTGGTTTGGACAAGGTGGAATTCCCTTCATTGCTCTTGTATATCAGAGAGTTTTGGATGTCCCACATGCTGTCGTCAGTTTGTGGTTGGTTTCTCCTTGGAACGTGAATTGCCAACCACAAAGCAGCAAACCGAAGTTATGTAGAGTAACTTAGAGTTACTCAAACTCATTTTCCTTAGACTCTGAGATGCATTTAGCTTCTCACTATAGACGCGTTTAGAATTGTATCCCTGATTTCTCCGGATGGATTCAGCATTATGGAAGCCTTAAAATACTATTTTCTTTAAATCTGAAAACAACATCCTTGGATTTTCTTGTGAATAGCCAATCTGTAAATTTTCTGAAATTGCGTCATTTCTGCCTTTGTCAGTCATTGCAACAGTATAACAGCAATATCAGAAATGCTGAACTGAATTGCGACATTTATACACGTGCTCCAAATCATCTTCACAGAGATGCACTAAAAACTGAGGATGAATTACAGCACCACTTACTGGTCTGGCATGTATAATACATCGGTATGAGTTGGTTTCAGTTCTTGAGATGATGATAGGGAAAGCTCGGGCTTTGTGTTTATATAGTCTCTGTTGCCATGCTATAACAACTTAATCTTAAGATCCTCAGATTTTTTTTCCTGCCAATATCTTCTGCAACCTATACTTTAATTACTTATTTACTTACGTAGACTGGGAGATGGTCTACGATATTCTCTAAACCTATGACCAGTCATTATGTTTTGTCTCGTCAGTGTATATGTAATTAAAGGAACACTCTGTTTTTTGGAAACAGGCTCATTTTACAAGTCACCAAGTGTTAAACAGTTTTTTTTTACTATTTTTGTATCCATTCAGCCAATCTCTAGATATGTCAGAGCACTTTTAGCTTAGCTTAGCATAGGTCATTGAATCGGATTAGACCATTAGCATTTCACTCAAATTTCAGAAAAGAGATTTGATAAATTTCCTATTTAAAGCTTGACTCTTCTTTAGTTACACTGTGCACTAAGACTGATGGAAAATGAAAGTTGCTATTTTCAAGGTCAATATGGCTAGGAACTATACTCTCATTCCAACGTAATGATCAAGGAACTTTTCTGACATATTATGGCTACAGCAGGTGCAATAATACAATGCATTGGTTGAAAACAGCTCCCATTATTACGCTGAAAGGAGACTATAGCTCCTAGTCATATCAAGCTATAAAGAGCATTTCATTTTCTGCCAGTATTAGTACACAATGTAACTAAAGAAGGGACTAGCATTAATTCCAGAGGCTATTTTCAAATAAAGTGGAGTGCACCTTTAAAGTGTAGCCTGCGCAGTTGAGAACTGCACTAAGCCACATGGCTATATCGATCTCGTTTCAATATACTGTGCAGCCCTAGCTTACAACATGTTTATACTAGCACGTAAAGCTTTAGAATTGACCTTGAACATCTGAAATGCACCAAAAGGGGGCCGTTCACACAGTACACGCTGCAATTACATTGCTTTTAAGTAAACATGCACTAGGTGGATGTGTTTGAGCGTTGCGCTTTTGCATTGTCACATGCTTGACATGGCATTTTAAATCTGTGATGCTCAAGGTAAAGTGCTTACTCAAAAAAAAATTGTTTTCACCATTACACCACCTGCTTTTCAACTCACAAACACGTTCTATGTGAATGGCCCCTAAAAGCCCCGATATACTTCAAGCAAATATCCAATAACAAAGAGGTATTATGTAATCTCAAAGAAAATCAGGCCAAAATTAATGGCAAAGAACACTTTCCAGAAAAGTTTGTTCCCCCTAGTAAACACCTTCAAACTACCACTGACCCGTGGTGATTAGAGGTGTGCTCGGAGACTCTGCTTTCTTTGACGTGGAAATCTTCTCCGGTTCATCTCTTCTGTTCAGTCTGTCAGGGTCAGAGGAGAGTGACAACATGAACAAACTGGAATATCACTTGACTGCAGATTCTTTGTGAACTTCTGCTCTCTATAGGTTGTCAATGACTACGTTTACATGGACATCAATAATTCGATTTTAATGCGATTAAGACAATACTGTGATTAAGAATCTACCATGTAAACAGCGATTTTTGATTAATTTAATCAGATTAAGGTCATAATCGAACTAAAGAGAAATCGACTTAAGACATGTGGAGTATGCCGATTTTAGTCGCATTATTGAAGTGCAGTATAGGGTTGGGCGATGTTGACCAATTTAGCATCGTACGATATCTAATGTGAAACATCGCGATGGACGATGGAATTGTCTTCATAGGCAGAGGTGAATTAATTATTTATGAATAATTAATTAATTCATAACGAATTAATTATTTGTAGCCTACCGTTTCAACTACCTGGTCTTTGTTTTACCCATAACCAAATCATAAATAAATAAAGACAAGTTACACACAAATTACCACCTGTCAATCACTTTTTCCGCGGGACTCTGGCATGAGTAGGCAGAGTGATTCATGTCAGTCATTTGTTTGGTGCGGTCACGGGGGATGGCGGAGGGGTGTCGCGGATGAAAGTCAGCGGAGCGGGGGTTGCTCGCGAACAAAAGTGAGCGGCGCTGAGGTGTCGCGTACGAAAATGAAGAGGGTTGGAGAGTCGCAGAACAAAGTGAAAATGAACAGTGGACAGGGGAGGAGGGCGTTTGAGGAGGGAGATCCGTAAAATGAGGTGCCGGATCCGGTGTGTTTCGGCACAAATTAAGCCCTGGATAGAGGCAAGATTAATTAAATATCACGTTTAACAACTATAGTGAGACTCGATCCACTATCATCCTTGATAAACTGTCCCGACGTACACTGTTCTCTGGAGCTCAGACAAGCGCATGACAGTGTGTGTGTGTGTGGTCACGTGATGTGCGTTTTCAGTGGACAAAGGGCTGTTCAGAAATGCTAGATGAAACACCAGTGTGGACGTGGGTCATTTTCGTTCTAAAATGCCATTTTAAAAGTAAGCTGTATTAGTGTAAACGGGGCCTGAGTGTGTATTTTTCATGAGCGGGTTTGTGACGGGGGCGGGGCAAAGGATCGCGATGCCGGCTCAGCATCGTGATGTCTATCTGCTATCGGCAATCTATCAGCCCAACCCTAGTGCAGTACAGGCAGGTAAACACCTTAATCGAACTATTACAGTCATGTACAACTTTTCGCCGCGTTTTGCGACAGGATAGTCCACACACACACACACACACACACACACACACACACACACACACACACACACACACACACACACACACACACACACACACACACACACACACACACACACACACACAGCTATTTGACACTTTTTGCACCTACAGAGTCAGTGAAGACCACAGAAACCTGCATCGTGAAATGCGGAGGTTTTTTTTCTTTCATTCAGCATGAGGTATGAACTTTCACTTTTCCAGCAGTTTATAGTTGCATCCAATATCTCGTTTGTCACGGATGGCGTGCATGAAATGTTCGTGAATGAAAATGAAAGTGCCAAACTGCAGTTAAAGTCGACAAATTAAAAGTGAAACACTCGAAATTACATGAAACTCCAGAGGAAATGCGGATAGCGCGGTGACGCAATGACATTAATCGAATTATGTGCTGTAACATGTAAAACGCGATCATGAAAGTAACATTCAAAAAGCAACTCATGTAAACACCTTAGTCTTATTATTCTCTTAATTAGATTAAAGCAAATAATTCGATTACTGATGTCCATGTAAACGTAGTCACAATATATGCATATTTTGTTATTGAGTGAACAGTGTGCAGCACATTTTTACATATTCATTTAAAAGCTGCTGCTCGGGCCTTTTGAAATTCCTTTTACGCAAAGTGAAAAATGGAAAATAACTCAGTATATGAAGGCCTTAAAGTTTATTATACTGTTTTATATTCCATACAGTCCATTTGCTTCGAATGAAATACATACCTACCGTTTTTATGTTTCATGGATTTGGATCTTCTTGGTGAATTTGGATTCTATTTAGAGAAACGAGACAAACATTAGCCTACAGCCAGGATATGCTAATAAAAGCAATGAAAACAACATAAAAAATGACAAGGCAGGTAAAGTACGCTAGAGTCCAGAACTGATTAGAGAGCTAAGTGTAAGAAAAATGGATAGAAACTTTGGTTACGAATTATACACTCTTTAAAAAAAATATTAAAAGCTACAGCTAGCTTTCCCTAGATCCTGTGTCTACAATTGTGAAAGAGCATCTAAGAGCAGAAAGGACATCTATAACAGTAAGGCAGACTTACCAAGTGTACAGGTTGTTTCAAAGAATGTAAAAATACCTTATCTGACTTTCTCTTCTTGGCTGGAAAACAAAATGTTAAATACAAAAAAAAGATTAATAAATAGCTTCAGTTACTATTTAAACCAGTTAAACCCCGTTAGCTCTGCAATTTATTCTAAAGCAGGGTTTCCCAACTCCAGTCCTCAGACCATGGGCATTGCTAGGCCTATTTTAGGGGAGCTGTAGAATTCGGGTCCTCCACGTCTTTTGTTTTTTATGTGACCAGCAAACCACAGCCATGGACAACGAGAGAACGAGGTGTGTGTTTATCGATAAATTGTTATAATATCATCTGCTTTTTTGCAGTACTTTGATATAGATAACTTTGTATCACCTGTATCCCTACGTCATGGAGGAGCAGTCGGGTTTTCTCAGCGTTCACCTCATCAGCACAACTGTTTTTTCCAGTGAAAAATATAACTCTTAACGAACATTTCGCTATTTTTATTTCAAAATGAACTACCAATATTAAACACTTATAAGTTCGTGTGGCATAAACTATACCATACAGTCTTGCACAGAAAGGATTAAACACGGTGACAGAAGCACTTAGAGAATGTACTTGTTTTAACTGTCACTGAGTCACTGACAAAGATAGAAACATCAAGTGTTGTCTAGTATTAAACAAATACTTCTTATTTATAATTATCATTCAGATTGTGAAATATGTGAATTAGCCTGTCAGTTTAAAAATATATATTTATACGTGTCATTTAATTAGAAAAGTGACAGTTTATTTATTTAATACATGGAAACAAAAAATGCACTATAGAAAGTGTTTTTTACTACAGTAAACAGGGGGGTTGAGCCTATTTGGCTTATTCAGAACTCAAATGGCTATGGCTGTCTATGTAATACAGTGGAATACTAGTATACAATATTAAACAACCATTTTTAAGTGTATTACTTTTAAATTAATACTTATAAATGTAATATTAAGCCGCGGTCACACTGGACTTTACTCCCCATAGACTTCCATTCATACGCACGCGAATGCGTCAGACCGGAAACGCAGGGTCATGCGTAGAGTTTCGCAAGTTGCTGCGGTGCAAAGTTCATTTATTTATTTATTATTTGTTTATTGCCACATCAGCAACTTACGGCTATTTCGTGGCAAAATGTAAATACATAAAATATTACATGATAAAAACAAATTTGTATTTTGATAAAGGGTTACTTAGATAAATATATAGGATAAAAATAAATAAAATTCACACAGAAATATACTCAAAGTTAAATATGATTTTTTAGTTCAATTTTTGATAAATAATTTAGGATTTTTCCCGGTGGTACATTTTTAAAAATGTCCATTAAAGTACTTTCCTTATAAAACGTTTGTCTAATGGAATTTAAGCTTCCACATTCCAGCAAAATATGTTTGATGGTAAGTGCAGCCAGGCAGTATTTACATATAGGTGGTGCTTCGTTATTCAGCAAATATAAATGAGTTAACCTAGAACGTCCAATTCGACATCTAGTCGGTGCAAAGTTCAAGCTTGGTGAACTCTGACCTGCGAAATCGCATCACTTGACTGCGTGAGACCAATCCAGTATCAAAACATGACCTCTCTGGACAGAAATTTAAAACATGGAGCAATCACTCGCTTTTTAATGTCTAATCATCTTGTTTAATCCCACCCCTTTTCGCAGCGCCGTACGACAGAATTTCGCAAGCTTAAACTCTAGTGTGACTGCGGCTTTAGGCTTATATATATATATATATATATATATATATATATATATATATATATATATATATATATATATATATATATATATATATATATATATATATATATATATAGTTGCAAAACAAGATATATCCATTTTGAGAAATGTTGGTTATTTGACATTATTATGCAAGACATCAACAGTCAAGTTCATTCACAATTAATTTTTGTATATTAAACTATTACTTGAGCTTAGTGAAGGCCAGTAACACAATATTCTTCAAATCCAGGATATTTTTTTATTCAATTTTATGTCCATAAATAGTTCATAAATAAGTCAAAAACCATGCCGAAATGCAACATATTTATCTTAACATTGTCAAACATCTTAAATTGGTTAAAAAATACATAATAAATATATGAAATAATATATACAAAGATTGACTAATAATAATAAGTTTCTGAGTTAGTTTTGGACAGAACGTACACAACACAACATAACTTTTTTTCTTTGCAAAACGCTATATCACCTTATGCTATATTCTACTACTGTAATACCATTAAGAAAAGCTAGTGAATCAATGTTTTGTTTGATAAGTAAGATTAACCGATCACACCAGTTGCGTTTCCAGGCACAGCTTTATGCAAGGAAACGGGAGCGTGCCAGAGTTTTAAACAGTCGCGCGCATCACATCAGCTTTTGGCGCGAGCGATCATCCTCTCATTCGGTATTCACCTGCTCGCGCGAACAGTTATCTCTGTCAGTCGTGCTGCTTCTCGATTCTAAGATCGCATTTGCCATCCTTATTGTCGAACCCTGCTTTTAAGAAAACTACATCGAAATCCATGACGTTATAGCTCGACTCTGAAGCTTTGATTCCCTGACTGACAGACAGCAGCTGATCAGTGCCTACGTGACTGGCAGCTTGTACAGTAAACAATTAAAGGGTAAACGGTTTTTAGTTAGCCAATTGAATCCTTTTTTTTTTAAATATATGTTTTTTGTTTTAATATTATTGTTAAATCAATGAGCAAACTCAGAGCACTTCACCGGCGGTGACTCTCTTCCCAGGGGATTCTGAGCTCGTGCAGCATCCTGAACGTTCTATTATATCGCACTTTGTAAAGAAACTGGTCTGGCGGATATCGCGTTTTGTGAAAAAATACATTTTAAAGTAAGCCTAAAATGTACATTCTTCACTGTTATTAATGGCAGCAATTCACACATAGATTAAGGTACATCTGAACAGTGATTTTCAATAATAAAAATCCAAATCTCAAAAATGGCGTTTATCGCGTTTTGCAACCAAACTCTTCATATATATTTTTTTATTAATCTTTTTAAATTTACCTTATAAGGAGCCGAGTCCCCCTAAAAAGAAATTCCTAAAATCGCCCCTGCCTCAGACCATTAAAGAATCAATTGAATCATATTCAAAAATACATATTTCTACTTTATGTTTAATTAAAGTGGATTAAATCAAGCTAATTTTCACTAAAATCACATTAATCTTGAGCGCCTGTAGAGTAGATCTACATCCATCTTTTCTCTGAAAACTTTTTAGTTTGTTTTTTATTTCTTTTATGACACATTTACAGCTTTCCGATTCACTCCTGAAGAAAAGGAGCACCTGGAGGCGTGTCATGGGCGGAGCTATTGAGTCAACAGTGCGCATAAGTGAGAAAGATGAACTCCACTTTCAATCAAAGAATGCTCACTTGGGTAATTGTGCTTTGTAAAATATATGCTAATCTCTTATTATCGATGTCTATTAATATTAATGTTTTTACATATACTCTTACACAACAGATGCACACTGTTTGGGCAACTAGAATGTTTACTCTATTCTTCTGCCAGTTAAACAGTCACTTTCATTAAGTTTAGGAAAAGTTGATGAATTGACATGTACTAAATTCAGCAGCTGCCTTGCTGCCTGTGGTGTGTAATACACCAGACGCATTGCTAGGGTTGGGTATCATTTAGGGTTATTTCGATGCCGCTTAGGACCCCAAATAGATCAGCTGCATTGAATGCCTGATCAAAAGTTCTTTTTATAGTCTATATATAAAGATTTTAACAAGACTTATCATATTATTAATATTAATATAGGTAACTACAAGTTAAAGACACGCATAGTTAAAATAATTGAAACCATTTGTATTTATATGTACATTATATATTTACATAAGAAGTGGTAGCACGTTGTAGGCTAAAATCAAAGCACGAAAAAGAAATTCTCTATGTTTTATGTCATTATAACACTCTTTTAAATTACATACATTTAAAAGAGATTTCGCCGCATATATTATCTATTTTTTTTAATCTGGCGCTACAGACTATACCCATTACAACTCCAGTGAACCAACAGGATCACCCAGGGTCCTAGGTGGACCCAATTGTCAGGGGGGACTAGATTTCTCATGACACCGGCGCTAAAACGATACTTTTAAAACTGGGGGAATAAATTAACTATGGCTAAATGAAATTATCTTACTCTCACAAGCTCATTCATTCTCAGTCAAGCACTGCTGTGGGGTGATGGGTGCACACACTTAAGCTGGAGTTATACTTTCGCCTGGCGCCACATCGCGCACCTCCGCTGACTGCGCGCGCACCTCGCGAAACGGACGAGGCTTTTATACTTGCCGCATTCGCCGTTGTGATATTCTTTAAAACAACAAGGGGCGGTCAAAAGAAACTGACCGTTAAGTCAGACGGATAAACAGAGAAGTAGGAAGTTTCCGGAACTACGTCATATCATTAATATCATTCAAGATTTTTAAACGAATTATTTTTATTGTTTTTATAAATTATTTTAATGATTATAAATTTTTTTATAACAATTCAAGATTTTTTTAAATTAAACTTTGATGCATCACTGGCTTTTGTTCATATCTCAGACAGTTTAACCTATCAAACTTTATTAAAATGTCAATGTCAACAGAATGGGTTGTTCTACAAATATATTTTTATTATGGCAAGAATAAAAGCCAAAAAAGCACACTTACTTAAAAATACAGATGTTTTTTTTTTATTTAGCCCGCTTCACAATTCACACATACTGTCTGGCTAGTTTCTGTACTTATGCTAAAAAGTCAATAATAGTCCAAACATTCCTGACCATTATCACCAATAAAGCCTAGAAAAACAGGCATCAGTATACTGTAAACCAATAGGTTCATATATTCCTTTCCAGTTATCAAAGAAATAATTTGTTCCTTAATTGTAGTTTTGTAGCTATTAAATTGTTTTAAATTCAATATTGTAATATATACATCAGTGTAAAACCTGTGAATGGTGGATAAACATGTTTCTGTAATTGTGTATCTGGATCTCCAGTTTTGCCATGTCCTCTTTTGGCTTTAACAAACTTATCCCTCAGGTTTTTCCAAACTTTTTAACAAAAACTTTTCTTCTTTCCCACTGCTGTTGCAATTTCTAGCCAAGAATTATTGATCATCAGGTTCTCTCTATGATCACGGATCATAAGGATGTCTGCTGTCGTTTGTATTAAAACAATGTGCATTCAGCTGGTTGTTTTCACAGAATAAATCCCTTTAGTCTTATACAACAGCCCTCTGTTTCATGGTGGACTGCTGATAAGCCTGTGGGGCATTATTCTCCAAATAGCAGCTGGCTGGATATACATATAGCCCTTACAAAATGTGCAGGGTGGGGACCCCTGAGGACTGAAGTTGGGAACCACCTTTCTAAAGTACTGCAAAGAAATGTGATGCATAATAGTCTCACCTTTCTTTTCTGCCCCATAAGACCAGTCATTGTCATTGACATCATCATTGTCCTCCTGATCGCTCTCTGATTTGTTCGTGTTGTTGCCGCTCGCAATTCTAAGTATACATGCAAACAACATCATTACAAAGATCAGTCAATGTATCATCATTTATGATGGATTCCAGAAATTCTGACAAGCAACGAGCCTTTAAGAGCACTTGCTTAGAGTTCAGGTGGCAGGCATTTTAAAAATGTGATATAATGAGAATAATGTTCAGTTATAATACCTGCGGTTGGCAATGCGACTGCTGTTGCGGCCCATGCCAAGGCATTTCTCCAGATGAGGAGCAAAGCGTGAGGCGGCGATGCTCCTGCTGCAGTTGGGACAAACGCACTCTTTGTTTTTCCACTGGTTGTACACTTGCCCAAAAATGTCTACTCCAGGCTGGTCCACAATTTCTACAAAAGACAGAAAAGAGAAATTTTAAGTTGGAAATGACTTAATTATTGGTCCGTTCTACATAAACCAAAATTATTCAACATATCAAATAGCAGATTGAGATTCTTCTTTCTTTTTTAAAAAAATAAAATAAATAAATAAATAATAATAATAAAAAACGGTTAAACCCCTTCGAACTACACTCAGACCAATGGCAACAGTTACTTAATAGGTCAATGTTGCCTGAACTTCTTTGGTCATTTGGTCACTTCCTCAGTTCAGTCTTTAATGTCTGACTGATAATAAACTTTAAAACAGAAAACAATATTTAATTCTAATTGAAAGCAACATACCGTTTTTACTGTGTAAAGTGCTAAAGAAATGAACATGACCTTATTTGCCTGTAGTTAGGGGTGTTCGGTTCCGTTTTTTTTTTTTGGAGTTTCTCGATTCCTAATTTTGGAGTCGGTGGAATCGACTCCGGAATTGTCTCCATTTACATTCACTTAAAATAGCACAAGGATTAAACATACTGTATTATATTGCGCTTTACACAATGCTACTGCGTCAATTGCAGCTTTACATCGTGCAGTTCTCCTTTGGTCAGACAAAACCAGCAGTAAATCATCTGCAGTCAAAAAAATTAGTTATCAGCCTACACTTTTTAAAGCATTTTTTTAAGTTTAGGTAAGCCTAATTTAGAAAATTATATTGCAATCTTGGAGACAAAGTTAAAACATAATTTAAACATATTATCGAAATGTTTAAATGGAAAGGCATGTAGCAATTCTTTAACAAACAATAAAAACACCTCAATTAAGTTTAAAACATATGTAAAATAGTCTAAATATCTTCTATATATATTATATATATATATTTATATATATAAATGTTTGATACTTCAATACTATACCGAGTGAACGAAATAATCTGTGGTTGTTCCTTTCTTTCTTTCTTTTTTTTCTCTCGACGCTCCAACAGATCAATAAACAAAAAAGCTGATTGATTTAATGACCAATTAAATATTAAACCCTGTACACAAAATATGTAACTTAAATAATTAATGCATTAACAAACCTAAAATAAAAAATAAAGCAGGTGACAAACTGTGCCTTAAAGCATATCATATTGCTCTCTTTCGTAAATGTGATTTTTTTTTAAAGATAACTTTTAAATAGTAATTACTTTACTTTTAAATATCACTGTTTGTTTTATGCAATTTGTTCATTATTGTAATTCAATAAGAGTGTGTTAATGGGACGGCATACGTCAGAAGAAAAGGAGCGAGTCAGACCTAGTTTTTGAACACTCAGCCTTGGCTATATTTTTATTTAAAAATCCTCTTTTGGAAACGAATTTCTTTTGGCAAAATTTTGATGCATTTTTGTAATTATTAACAAAAAAAAAGAGAAGAAGAGGTGAAATTAAGTGCGTTCTGGGCCAAAACAAAACCACTACCACATGTATTGTCAGATTTTGTGACAATAAATAAATCTTGGCTACTTTTGTCATTATGATTAGTGTTTTATTTAAATAAATAATTTACTTGAGCATAGCCTATAGTAGCAGCCAATAGCCTAACTTAACATCATAATTTTACCTGCAGTGCTAATTTAAGACGTCGATCTACCAATAGTATCTGATCCGCTCCAAATTCACACACACATATACTATATTTAATTTAGAACACAGTAAGCTTGACATCGGAGGCAGATCCAAACCACAATGCTTTAAAACCAAAATGCAAAAGGTGAAAGGGCTTTATATGAATTTGAAGAATAAAGCAAACTTCATCCCTCAGCACTATTTAATAGCCTAGAATGCTCGTGGTCGCAAAATTCAAAAGCGTAAAACGTGTGAGCACGCATTCAAAGCGGACACCTTCAGTGTTCATCGTTTTCGAGAATGAGCATTATAACTGTAGAATAAATGTTACATTCAGGAGGATTTGAAAAAAAAAACAGACTTGACTTTGGGAGTTGATTTCTGTCCTGGAGTTGACTCCGGTACTTGGTCCATTAAGAGTCGAGGAATCGACTCTTTTGGAGTCGACTCCCCATCCCTACCTGTAGTGTGGATCTGTAGAGCTCATGCAATTATTCACAACTTTGATGTTTTTCAACTGATGTTTTCCAAGTGTGAACTTTTTTTGAGGTAAAATTGCAAAAATTATAAACATAAAAAGTCCACTATAAGTAATAAGACTTCAGTCTTTCCAGGAAATCTCTTTAACGTACAGAGGCATCCAGTAATCACTATTACTGAATAAAATACATAAAATAATGTTTTACTGATGAAATATGAAAGCAACAAGCAAATGATTAGTGTTGGGCAGTAGCGTCGCTACAAGTAGTTTTAGTAGCGTGGAGGTAGCGCCACTACTTTCTAAATCAAATAGCGTGTCGGTAGCGAAGCTATTTTTTAGTCAAGTTGCGCAGTAGCGTCCACACAAGCTACATTTACCGATTACGGATTAATAAGTGACAGAACCAACATTTCATGGAGCTGTGAGGCCAGTCTCTAGCTGATGAAAGTAAATATGATGGCGAGAATGACGGTTTCTTCTTCCTCCTGTTTTACGGTGGTCAACAACAACCTTTTTAGTGTGTTACTGCTACCTCTTGCTCTGGGTTGCGTTTTCCAAACGACGCAACCCGCGGCTGAACTATCATAGTATGATGTATCGATTGGGAAAAGAACGATGTAGTGACGAGTGTTTCCCAAAACCCATAGTTTCTCTGTCACAGATCTATCGCTTGAACCACGTTAGTTATAACGTAAAACGCCCATAATGATGCTCTAAACGGGGTGGAGTAACTTCTTTAGAGAAAAACCCCATCATTTCTTTGTGCAAATTATATTGTTTTACACAAACATGCATTTAAAATAAAATCCAATATTAGTTTTGGTAAAAATATGCACTCTCTTACCATATTAATTGAAATAAATGTAAATGGCACATATAGCGCCTGTGTTTCCTTTACTAATATTATTGAGAAGTTGAACATTACATATTCTATTCTAAAACATAAAATCACTTACAAAAGCTAATACTATTCTAATATCATATATAAATCATAAATAAATAAATAATGAGGCGATTTATTATAAATATATTTACTTTAATAATAATATTATTGATGATGATGATTATTATTATTTAGTAAGATATTGTTTATTTATAAAAAAAAATTTTTAAGTCTACTTTTACAACTTGACATATGTAAACCACAGCAGAAAGTTCTAACTAACAGGCCCATGTCATATACAGTACAGATACTTAATAAATAACCCACTATAAATTAAAAGAATTAACGTATGCTGTTTTTTATATTCACAAGCTTTGGAGACGTAACATAAATTCCGCTTTTAAATAATAGGTCACCTATAGCTTTCGCCATGAGGCTGTGTTCAAAATGATATCAATGTTTTCAAAGTGCACTGCGAAGGGAGCACAATTGTAAACATGAAGATCGCTAAAACTGACTGTAAAAATACTTTGAAAGCAAATTACACCTAAGAGAGATGACCTTAATGCTTTTTTATTATTAATAATTCCAACTTTGAATGTTAGAATGTTCTAAATGAATAGGGCAGAGGGGGATAAGTGGGAATAGAACACAGCCAGGAAATATGTTTCTAACTACAGCTCCAGAGGTGTAGTTTCATGTGCTGAAGTTTGCAACGCAGTTTGCGAATGTTCGTTGGAGCGATGGATTTGGGAAACGGAAAATCAACAAACTATGTTTGTAACGACAGAACTTGCGACCTTAGTTGTCTAATGATGGTTTTGGGAAACGCACCCCTGGTCGGTGATATCGCCAGCAAATTAGGCTATCATGAGAAATTTGCTTTATAGAAAGATGACTGAGAAAAAGGAGTTATTTTTTGTTTTAGCTGTTATATACTATAATTTGTTTCTGTTTAGTACAGCATATTATTTGCAGTAAATAATTGAACTGAACAATTATGCCTCATGTTTCATTGACAGTTTTATTGATCACTAAGATATGATTGACTTGGATTTAAGTTGCTTTGATTTAAAAATGAAAATAGCAAAAATAGCTTAGATGAAGCTAAGCTACTTTTGCCAAGTAGCTTTTAGCTTAGCTTGCTACATTTCCCAGAGTGTAGTTTTTAGTGTGGTTAAGCTACATTTACGTAGAGTAGCTAATAGCTAAGCTCACTACATTTTTCAAGTAGCTTGCCCAACACTGATGATTACAGTACACGCTTAGTAGTGCTCTCCTCATCTGTGATAAGCGCTACTATGAAAGCACCCTGACAAAGTGGATCCAATCTACTGGTTTTATGGAAGATGACAGCATGAACACATTTCAAAATAACTATTCGTGTGTTTTTACAGAGGAAAGATTGATGGATTCAGAATGGAATGATAATTTTTTGGGTTTAACAACACCCGAATGAACCATCATGCTTTAGTGCCACTTCTAAACATCCCTTTGGGGAAAAAAGCATCAACTAAATGCATAAACGTCCAAACATGTGGTAACATTTAATTCAGTCATTTTAACCAGCATCTATGCAATGGGTTCAACAAGGTCACACAAATGAACGTCACTTACTAATGGAAAGATTCTTGGCTTGAAAAATTAGATTTTTGTTTGAGCTGTGCTTAATACAAAGGACAAATCTCACCAAAGTCTTTCATACTCTCTTGGTCTGTATCATCCAGGAAAAAGTATCCCTGTTTGACAGCCCTGTGAACTTCAAAACAAAGACCCAAACAGGCGTCCTCCACCAGGTCAGACAGGATCTCTTGAGCAAAGCCCTGTGGGAAAAGACGCAACACTTGAATCACACTGTAACCTTCACAAGGATAATCACTGCATTCACATTGCACTCAATGAACACATCAGCTAGGAAAACCAATGAAAGGAGTGCAAAATGTATATCGAGAATCAGGCTTGAGGTGAAACACCCACATGCGCTTGCTTATTTAACACAGATACAGTTATGCAGAATACAGCAAATGAAAAATAAATGCGTACCCACTCACCTCCATCTTACTGTTGTCCATACTGGACAGAGACACGTCCTCCATTTTCATTTGCAAAAGCTCCAGGAGAAAGAACTGCTGTCTACATGCTGTAGTGCAGCAGTCATGGGCTGAGGAGAGGCTGAAACAACAACAACCCAAACAAAGGGAGACAACCACAGACACAGGCAGGGCATGAGAGAGCAATATATGCTATTTTTAACATTTTAAAATTAAGGAATACAAAACAAAAGCCCTCACCATGTAGCGTTTCACTGGGTTATAATATTTTGAATAGTCGCATATATCAACGCACTGCAGCAGAAAACAACAGCTAGAATAATGAATGATACGTCACTGCTTCGCCTTTATTAACAGGCGGTTAGACTGCATTCTGCAAACCATCAGCTATCGCAATGCTGAAGGTTCTTTCATATCAAGAGTTGATAAAACGTTATCAAAACGCTTATTAATCATGATTAAATGGACATCCCGTTTCGTCTAACGTTAGAGACGCAAACAACAGATTAACTTAAGGCAGACTTGGACACAGAAAATATATCATGCTTAGATAGAAAACTATCATCAACATTAAAAAGGTACGTTATTAAATATGACTGGTGAAAAAATGTATTATTATTATGCTTATTATTATACACAATCCGTAATATTTGGATTCACTGCGAAGGTCTGCATTGACTGAACGTGTGTCGCGAGAGTTAACGCTAACGTTACGCTTTATGGTAAAAAACGTCGTCTGCGAAAACTCCAACAAAGGTTCTGGCGTTATCTAAAATGTTTATCTGTTTTAAATGGACATTACTATCACTCACCAGCTCGGGAATGGAGGCTGTTGCTGTTGTCGATCTGTTCACTGCACTGACTGAGGCTGCTCATCTGATCAAATCAATACTGAAATCTGATAGGGATCTAACTCACAAGTTCTTTGTCCCATTAACGGTTTGCGCATGAAAGGTAACAAACAAAAAGTTCCAAAGAGACATTTTCAACTAAGTGTTTCCTCATAGACAAAACAAAGTTCCACATTCAGCGTTCAATCTCTTATCCCCGTCTGCAGACTTCCATTTCCCTTCAGCCAGACCTGAGCAATCGATCCCCGCTCATCTTATTCTGAACGCCTCAGTGTTGAATCGCTTAGCCAGGTCTGCCAGGAGGAAAATAGACATAAATGGAAATTCTCTCCTAAACCTGAACAGACCTCAGTCGGTTTCATCTGTTTCTCTGGATTTAAGCCTAATAATCACAAAATTAGATCTTTAATCTTAAAAGAAAATACGTCTATACCATATGTTGTTTTTTACTGGAACAATATCTTTTATAATGTAAACTGGACTCAAGTATGGTCATTACCTCAATTTTTTTTTATTACAAACAAGGCTAAAGAAATATCATTTAAATTACTTCATAGAGTTTATCCTACAAAAAGATTTATACAAAAATTTCAAATTGATATTGAGTTAGAATGCAGTTTTTTTGAAAGCTTTAATGAAACTATTTCACATTTATTTTGGTCTTGCCAATATACTCAACTTTTTTTTGGATTAATGTTGAAGCTTTTATTGCTCATAATATTTTAAAATCATTTTCCTTATCTTATAAACATGTGATTTTGGGTTATAATGTTAAAGATCGCTCTTTAAAAGATGCTGGTTTTATTATAAACTTTATTTTATTATTATGTAAATTTCACATACATAAATCTAAGTTTGCCAAAAGCAAACCTCACTTCATGGTGCTAGAAAAAGAGATTCAATTGTATATAAAAGTGATTTCTAAATCTAAAAATAGAAAAGCAATTAAAACAATTAATATATGCTCCTCCTTTAACATTTTTACATAAAAATGTTTGTATATATGCATTTCCTGTAGTAAAAGTGCATTAAAAACTCTTATTAATAACTAAAATTGCAAAATGTGCGTAATATATTGGTATGTAATTTAATAATTATGTACCCTCTCCTCTGTTTTCTTTATTTCTTTCTTTTATTTATTTATTTTTTTCTTTCTCATTTACTCCATTTTTGTTAAGAAATGTAAAGTCATTTTATTGTATAAGAAAACTACATGCTGGTTCTTGTTAATAAAAAATAAAATAAATAAATAAATAAATGTAAATTCTCGAAGTTTACACGAAATACATTCTGCCTCTGTTCCTCGAAAATACTCTCTACCCTTCCTGCTATCTTACATTGGAACAGTCTTTTTGATCATTTAAACTGGGAAAATATGTTTAAATCTACAGCAAAAGCTTTTCCTTACAAGGTAAATATCTTTTAAATTATTATGTAACATTTACCCAGTCAAAAACTTCTTAAAGAAAAGATTTATATTCGAATATGGCACAAATTGCTCCTTTTGTCAGAATAACGTTGAACCTCTTCCTCACTTATTTTGGTCATGCAACCATGTGTTCCAATTTTGGCAAGATGTTAATACAGTTGAAACCAGAAGTTTACATACACTGTATAAAAAGGAACATAACCATTTAAAAAAAGTCAGATGTTAAGGTGATTAAACTTTTTCTCTTTTAGGTAAGTTAGGATTATCAAATTTGTTTCTGTTATGCTTAATAGCAGAAAAATGAGAGAGATATTTTTTGAGAAATTGTTATAACTTTTCTTGAAAGTCAAGTTTACATACAATAAGATTATTATGCCTCTGAAAAAGCTCAGATGATGGTGTCAAGGTTAGGGAAGTTTCTGATTGGCTAATTGACAACATTTGAGTTAATTGGAGGCACAACTGTAGAATAGTATTTAAGGAAAACCTCAAACACACTGCTTCCTTGAGTGACAACATGGGAAAATCAACAAGCCAGAATCAACAAAAAAGCCAGATTAAAATTTGATAAATTACACTGGGGAAAAGAATAATTTTTGGAGACATGTCCTGTGGTCTGATGGAACTAAGATTGAACTGTTTGGCCATAATGACCAGTGTTACATTTGGAGGACAAAGGGGAAAGCTTACAAGCTTTGGAACAACATCCCAACTGTGAAGTATGGGGACGGCAGCATCATGTTGTGGGGCTGTTTTGCTGCAGGAGGGACTGGTCCACATCACAGCATAGATGGCATCATGAAGAAAGAGCATTATGAAGAAATAGTGAAGCAACATCTCAAGCCAGGAAATTAAAACTTGGCCACAAATGGGTCTTCCAAACAGACCATGACCCTAAGCATACTGCCAAATTAGTTAAAATGTGCTTTAAGGACAACTGACTGAATGTTTTGTAGTGGCCATCACTAAGCCCTGAATTTAATCCTATTGAAAATTTGTGGGCAGAGTTAAAAAAAAGCTTGTGTGAGCAAGACAGCCTACAAATCTGACTCAGTTACACCAATTCTGTCAGGAGGAATGGGCCAAAATTCCTGCAAACTATTGTGAGAAGCTTGTGGAAGGATACCCAAAACATGTGACCAAAGTTATACAGTTTAAAAAGCTAAAAAAAAAAAATACCAAGGAAATGTATGTAAACTTTTGACTGTCTAGAAATTAATAAAAAAACTGTCTAAAAAAATTCTCTCATTATTCTGGCATTTAGCAAATGTAAATGATTTAGGTAATCCTAACGGACCTAAAATAGTAAACGTTTAGTATGATTTACCATCAGACAATTTTTAAAAAATGGTTACGTTCCTCTTTTTAGAGTGTATGTAAACTTCTGGTTTCAACTGTATATGTCAAATATTACTTTACAGAATTTTTCTGTGATTTCTGTAATTTTTTATACAAATTTTAGCATCTGCTTTATAATAAACCTTATTCTTTTTTTATGCAGATTTTATATTCATAAATGTAAAAGTTCAAATTGCAAGCCAGTATTTATAGCATTTAGACAAGAGATATAAAATTACTTACTTACAAATCCAGATTCACTTAACAAGAAAGCATACAATTTGCACTACCTTAAATATGTATAATCTATTAAATCTCTAAATTGCTGTTTTATTATTTTGCCCTCTTCACTCTCATTTTCTTTATCTATTATATATCTATCCTCAGATCAGATAACCTATTAATATCTCTATTTTTTTAGTTTGATTTCTGTTGTTTTTTTCTCTATTGCTTCTCTTGTTTTTCATTCTTTATTGGCACCATTGTAAATAATCTAATGATTATCATTGTAAATGGTGTGTACCAAATTTATCTTTCTGTTACACAGTAAATGTAAAAAGAAAAAAGAAAAAAAAAAAACGAAATGCATTCAGCTACCGTTAACAAAACTTTTAATCAAGGTTTAATCAATATTAACCATAGACTGGTATCAACTAGTAATTTGAAGATATTGATGTCTGGAATGAACAAATACTAATACTAATGATAATACTAATGATAAATCGTAGTTTTTATAACCTGAAATAAATGTTGCCACAAAATGTAATTTCATTTTAGGGAAAAAATCAAGCAAACCTTAATTTAAGAAAAAATAAATAAATGAGATAATAAATGAGGATCGTCTTACAATAGGTGTCATGATCACCAGCGATCTAAACACCATAGATCGCTGGAAAACATTCACATTCACGCGAAATACAAATCTGCTGGTTTATGGACTACAGATCCCAGTCATGCAACACACATACACACACCTGCTTCAAGTCACCATTGATTAGACACTCACAGCTGAAGCTGCTTTTGGACTGATTATTGCACCATAAATACAGTACACTAACACACAGTTGTTGCTGAGTCTTGTTAGCTGTATAGTGACATTACAACACGTTTCCTTTGTCTTGCTTTGCCTTGTTTTGATCCTCGTCTAGTTTATCTGTTTATCCCTATTTGCTGCCTGCCTTGTGACCATCTGCCTGTTATTTTGACTACGACTCTGGATGGCCCTTATACAGTTGAAGTCAGTATTATTAGCCCCCTTTTGAATGTTTTTTTTTTCTTTTTTAAATATTTCCCAAATTATGTTTAACAGAGCAGGGAAATTTTCACAGTATGTCTGATAATATTTTTTTCATCTGGAGAAAGTCTTATTTGTTTTATTTTGGCTAGAATAAAAGCAGTTTTTAAATTTTTAAAAGCAATTTTAAGGACAAAATTATTAGCCCCTTTAAGCTAATTGTTTTTTCGATAGTTTACAGAACAAACCATTGTTATACAATAACTTGCCTAATTACCCTAACCTGCCTAGTTAACTTAATTAACTCAGTTAAGCCTTTAAATGTCATTTTAAGCTGTATAGAAGTGTCTTGAAAAATATCTAGTAAAATATTATTTACTGTCATCATGACAAAGATAAAATAAATCAGTTATTAGAAATGAGTTATTAAAACTATTATGATTAGAAATGTGTTGAAGAAATCTTCTCTCCGGTAAACAGAAATTGGGGAAAAAAAATAAACAGGGGTGCTGATAATTCAAAGGGGCTAATAATTCTGACTTCAACTGTACATCTATTTGCTTCTGTGTTGATCGTCGCTTGCCTGACCTCGCTAATAAACCTGCATTTGGATCCGCATCCCTGTTGTCAGCGTCACATCCACGTTACAATAGGGCCTAAACATAGCTTTATTGTATTAAAAGCATAATAACTTGTTAGGCACACATCTTGTTTCTTGTAAGAAATGAATGTGAGGTATAAATGCAAGATGCAGAGCATGTTAAGAAGTATATAATAAAAAATAAATAAATTAAACAGTGAAAGAACAGTATTTAGGAATCGAGAATTATAATAGTGAAAAGTTGGCCTGTAATTCAGCATAAAATTAAAAGAAGATATAAGTTCTTACAGGTTATTGCGTTAACTAAAATCTTTTTGCCCAGTTCTCATTTGAAAAACTTCCAGATTATTGATAAACTTTGGTTTTCACATTGCCATAAAGCTTACTTCAAATTCCACTACAACATTTTTCATGAGATTGAGACTGAACTGAACAGGCCACTCAAAAACATTCTATGATAATAACTTAACCTAGCTTTTTTTTTGTTTTTGTAGATTAGGATGTATACATTGTCACCATTTGATCAGCATTGTTAAGTCTATCCACAGTAGGTATCATGGTTTTGGCATGATGTCCTCCATACAGCCAGGATGTCCCCTATCTGCAACAGCAAAGCTACAGTATTGAAGACAGGGCCACCAAATTGATTGTGCAGATCATGTTCTTCTGCTTATAAACTTATTTTACCCTAAGTAAAAATACTGCTGATTCATACATCCAAAAAGTTCAAATTTGGTCACATCACTTCATTCCTTTAAATCCTCCAAAATCAATCCAAATGAAATTTACTGTATTTTCCATGTTCTTCATTCAGCAACAACATGTTTCTTTCAACAGGTATAATATAATTTTATCAAATCAATCATTCATAACTAAAAAGTGTTCAATACTTGTCTAATGTTCTTTTTCTGCAGTGCCATTTTTCATCAATGCATCTTGCAAGGGTTTGCCAGTAAATTGAATAATATTTCAATAAACGTTTTAAATTCCCCTTATCATATTTTGTGCTTTTTCCTAAACATCCTCATTAAGATATCAGACATCCCACCACTCCCGGAAGCTCCAGGAGTCCCAGACATATTCATAGTGGCTCATTGATACATTCAGTTTGATGGTGAAGTGATTGATCCAATCAAACTATTGATGGAAGGTTTGTGAAGAAAGTTCATGCTTCCTTCTACACCTAAACGTGAAGTATTTGGTATTTTATTTTAAAATACATTTCAAAGTATTTTGCCCAACCCTGAGTGTCTTGTAGTAGCCGTAGACTTTCTAAAACAGAAGTGCTTGTAGTTACTCAATACTTTTTCACAGCCTCTCTTTCCAGATAAATGCATCATACATTACTTGTACTTTGGAGTTATGATATGTGACCAGCTGAACAGCATTGTTTGAATATAATTTAGCATTAGGAAAATCAGACCCCTCCTATCTGAGTATGCTGCATCCCAAAAAACAAACAGATTTTACTTTAAATGTTTTGTGCCGGTTTGATGACCTGCTCAACTGGTTGATTTTCACTTCTAGCATTAGCTGTCAGGTTTTTTTTAATCTCTTGGTATTTCATGATGCTAAACAACACGTTCAGGGTATCTGCATGAAACTATGCAACATTAAAGATTCTGGACATAGGATTGTATTTATGTGTGCAGCAAACCCATCATCATCTGAACACAGAACCTGATTCAGTTTGAATGCTCAATAGTCAACTGATTATGCTGAAGGATTTTATTTATATATATATTTTATAAGGAAATGTGAATTTTCAGTGCTTTATCTTTCTTCTAACAGCCCCTTTCTATTTTTTGAAGCTTAACAATCTTTTGCTGCATATTATAACTAAACACTTTGCGATTTTGATTGTCTACAGAACAAACCACTGTTGGAACTTGTCTAATTAACCTAACTTGCCTAGTAAACATATGACCCACTTAAGCCTTTCAATTGGACTTTAAGATTAATACTATATTTTGCAAGATACTATTTTGCAAGATATAGATTTTGCAAGATATAATGCAAGAAATGGCATCCAGTGCATGTCTCATTATAGACAAATTTTGTCTTTAGAATTTTATTAATTTATGTAAATTTTGTCAATACAACTTATGTTTTTTGTACATTTCCATGTTAAAACAATGAACATAAAACTGCAGCCCCCCCCTGCATTCTTCAAAAAATATGTTCTTTGGGTTTACAGGCAAATACACTCCTCAAACAAGTATAAATTGTTTGTACATTGTTTTTATGATGTAAAATAAAGTTTAAAAATAAGGAAAACAAATTTTGATTGACATCTTTGGTCCAGCCTGATCTCACGAGGAAACGTAAGGATTTTAAGTTTTGTCAGTTTAGTGGCTAATTCGTACGAATTCGTACGAGTTAAATCATACGAAAATGTACGATTTTAAAAAGGAGGTGTGGCACCCAACCCCACCCTTAATCCCCACTGTCATTGGGTGATAAGCAAATCATACTAAATTGTAAGAATTAGATCGTACGAATTCATACGAATTAGCCACTAAATCAAAAAGTTACGAATTGCCGTGAGTAGTGATGTGCGGATTGATACTAAAATATCGATATCTCCGATACCAGCTTTGTATGTTCTAGAATGATCTTATTAAAATATCGATATTTCAATAATTTGGAGCAAATATGTAGTTTATTGGAAATGGAAATACAGCGGAAAGTAACCACAATTACCCTAGTTTCTCTGAATAATGCCAACTTAGTCGGAACTACTTGTTCTTCCGCCTGCAAAGTCATGTGCGTAATATGGCACTATACAACTGCAGATCACGCTAGCTAGCCACTCAGTCCACTGGCACATGTTGTTCAGTCACGCTGTCATTGGATATGGGTGACAGCAAGCGAAGTTATGTGTGGAGATACTTCACTCCCATAAACTTAAACGATGCAGTTTGTCACGCGTATAACAAAACAGTGAGGTACTGTGGTAATACCACAAACCTACACTGTAAAAAATGGCAGTGATTTCAACTGTAAAAAACTAAAAATGCTACAGTACAAATCTGTAACCTGGTTAACAGTATGTTTCCTTAATATATACGGCGAATAACCGTAAATTGACTTTCCCAGAATTCCCTGCATGGTACGTCACTTTATATGCTTTTTGTTGACATTACTATGGATCTTTTTAGTTGTTTCCCCATCAGTAATGTATATTAGTAAGTTATGTTACATCTAATGTTGATAAACAATGTTTAATTCATGACTTTAATTTTATGCATGTTACCATACTGGTGTTTAGTAGCTGTGTGAATGACACTGAACACCTTCTATACACTGATACACTTTTCTGATTGTGGGAAAAGTTGTTTGTGATGAGCATTGGCTCGTTATGTATAAACTTTCTCATCACCACCTGCATATGGCTGTGTTAACGTGTCTATCTGTGTAACAAAAGATGTGTAGATGTTGCTCATTTAAAATACAGACATATTACCTCTATAAATGAATAAAATACGGTAGTTTACTGTAAAAATGAGAAATTACTTTTATGGTTTGTACCATATTTTTTAAGGTTAAATACAGGCAACCACAGCTGCCGTTTTTTTACTGTAAATTTCACGGATTTATTTTTTACAGTGTATTCAAACATTTACATAGAAATCACAAGACAGAATATGACAACGTCATGACTAGGCGGTCAGAAGAGGAGGAAATGAGAGGTAGCACCTGTACCTCTCACCTGCTAGGGTGAGACAGAGATCGCTTTTAGAGTCCTTAGGTGCAGCAGGCAGGCACTATCCAGGTACAGAGGGAGAAAATGTGGCGATGTGGCTGTATTTTGGGGTCTTGGGTTTTTTGTGACAATGATAAAACAACGAAAAAGGGTTTAAAACACTTTCATGGGAACCGGATTAACATCACTAAACGTAGAAGTGTGAATGTTTTTTTAAGATGTTCAGGCAGGCATTTTAAGATCAGATGCTGTCAATAAATATGTAAGTTGGCTCTTTTTTGTATGATAATTCTTCATTAATTAACAAGAATAACCCGTAATATGTCTCATTTTCAGTATGAAGTGACACTTTTAAGTACACTACTTGTTACTTTAATTTCCCAGTTATTTTTGGGCAGTATCGGTATCGGATTGGTATCGGCGATACTCGCCTTCATTTTACTTGGTATCGGATTGGATAGGAAATCAGTGGTATCGCACATCACTAGCCGTGAGATTGCATTGCTTTGGTCCCATAAAGAACCTTTCATATCTGTAGGACCTTTCCATTGCACAAAAAAAAGGTTCTTTACAGTGAAAAAAGGTTCTTTTGTTTTTCAAATGTATTTCACACTAATAAAATATTATTCTTTTAAGAACTGTTGTATGAGGAACTAAAATTAGTTCTATGGCATTACTGCAAAAGTGCACTTTAAAAACCTTCATAATACAATAGATTAGTGCAAAAGTTATAAACGGTGCTTCTAAGTAAGAACTGTAATGGACCATTATTATTACATTTTACATACAGAAAACCGAGAGAATTTTGTCTTTGCTGCAATAAAGCATTAAAGTTGGCCAATATATTGTCAAATCTTTCATATGTTGCCTGCTCTCGAATTCTGTTGATTGTCAACAATGGGTTTGGTTGTAGACAAATTGATTACAGTGGCATCTGAGTCTCAGAATACACATCCACTCCTGGCTCCTCTTCAAATGTTGCCTTGGAATCATCACCGTCAAGCTATAATGAAGACACAATGCAGATTAGAAAACAAGACTTGTTAAAGAGGACATTTTATGCACCTTTTTACAAGATGTAAAATACATCTCTGATGTCTCTAGAGCAGGGGTGCTCAACCCTGTTCCTGGAGATCTACCTTCCTACAGAGTTCAGTTCCAACGCTGATCAAACACACCTGAACCAATTAATTAGGACATAAACAGCACTTGATAATTACAGGCAGGTGTGTTTGTTATGGGTTGCAACTGAAATCTGCAGGATGGTAAATCTCCAGGAACATGGTTGGTCACTCATGCTCTAGAGCAGTGGTTCTCAAAGTGGGGGTCGGAACCCGCCGGGGGGTCGTGGGACAATGAGTGGGGGTCGCTTGCTAATTTCCAAAAATCTAATTCATTTTATTAAACTATTATAACTATTACCATATTTTATCCATTAACCACAGAAGAAAAAAATAGTAGTTAATAGTTATAGTAGTTAATTAAAATAGAATTTAATTTCATGTGATTACGTTATATTAAAGACACAGCATATTGATTTTACGGCACCAGGTTAAACTTTCTAACACCTTTACGGCACTCATGTACAGTTGAAGTCAGAATTATTAGCCCCCAGAATTATTAGCCCCCCTGAACTGTTTAATTTTTTTCTCCCAATTTCTGTTTAATGGAGAGCAGATTTTTCCAACACATTTCTAAACATAATAGTTTTAATAACTCATCTCTTATAACTGTTTTATTTTATCTTTGCCATGATGACAGTAAATAATATTTTATTAGATATTTTTCAAGATACTTCTATACAGCTTAAAGTGACATTTAAAGGCTTAACTAGGTTAATTAGATTAACTAGGCAGGTTAGGGTAATTAGGCAAGTTATTATATAATGATGGTTTGTTCTGTAGACTATCGAAAAAAAAAATATATATTTATATATTTATATCTACCTCATAGGATATTGGGGGTCGCGAGTCACTGGCATTGTATTTTTGGAAGTCGCTGGTTGAAAAGTTTGGGAACCCCTGCTCGAAGTGAAGTTTCTTTATAAACTAATTTCGAGAGGATCATGTGCTTATGATTGTTCTCAGCTGGTCCACATCAGCTCACGTTTGATTATCCAATCAGATGATTCCTAACTCACTATAAACAACCAGAGTTTTCTTATCTCAATATCTTCGTCTTGAAGAATCCTCCCCTACTCCCTGTCCGTTTCAGATGGGCGACATGGCGGCCCAGTGATTAGCACTGTTGCCTCACAGCAAGAATGTCTCCGGTTAAAGTCCCTTCTAACCAACTGACATTTCTGTGCAGAGTTTGCTCGTTCTCCCCATGCTCGCGTGGGTTTTCCCTGGGTTCTCTGGTTTCTTCCCACAGTCCAAAAACACACAATCTAAGTAAATTGAACTTACAAAGTTGATACCATAGCCAAGCTCTTAGCGAGTACATCTCCTCAGCCATCCTACATCTGTCATAAGCCAGAAATAAGTCAGGGGGAGTTCATCGAGATCTACTCCCCTCTCGCCCTGCAAACAGGAGGGAGCCCAGGGCTCGAGGATCTCATGAGCTCAGGGCTCTCTCCCGGAACAGCATGCCAAACAAGCTTTATTATCAATCATCAGCTAAGTGTGAACTCTTGAAAGTGTGTATGTGAAGTTTCAGCTCAAAATACTCATTTTTATAACTCTTTGAAACTGTCCTTTTTAGGCTTTGATTCAGATTATGCTGTTTTGGTCATTGTCACTTTAAATTCAAATGAAACTATGCTCTCTTCAAAAGAGCGTAGAGCTACAAATGCCTAAGCGTCACCATATTGGCAGATTCAAAACAGGGCAAACATTATCTCTGTGAAAAATTTTAAAATGTCACTGACTAGTGTTAATCTGTGCATGCTAAAACTCCACATTTATAATGCCTCTTAGGGCCTTATCATACACCTGGCGCAATAAGGCGCAAGACATGTTTCTATGACGTGTTGCTATTTTCAGACCAGCACAACAATAATTTTCCGTTTTTCCAATAGTATCTGGATGCAGCCTTTATGATGCAAGCTGAGATTGCATTACTCAGCGATGCAATGTCAGACACAATGCACTCAGTGGAGTGAGTGACGTTACTGTGGTTAGGGGTGGGGTTAGGTGAGCCAATTAAAAAGCATTGGATGCAGCTCAGATTGCACTGCACCAGGTCTGCATCCAGACCCCTCTCTGTCTTTCGCCATGTTGTTTAAATAGCAAATCCATTTGCGACACTTTGTGGACTTATGGGTGTTTCGGTCTAGAAAAGAGGTGTGTTAAGGCGCATTGTTGGTGCCTTGCTATTTTGAGGAACTAAAATAGACTGCACAATAGACCAGCTGAGAGCAGGTCTAAAGTCCAGGGCAGATCGCGTTAGTTGTGCGCCTCCCTTACACATTGCTTAATATACACAGGATGTACAACAATACACAAATATCTTTACAAATGAAAAATAATTAAAGGAAATAAATATTACAAAAATGATTCTTTTCTACATAAATATAAAAACCACTGCCTTCATGCCTTCTTCATCTCTGGGGGCTTTTTCAGTTTATTCATGACAAATTGCTTTTGTATAATGTTATTATTATTATTAGTAGTAGTATTATTATTTATTATATGTATATTTATATTTATTTTAATAAAAACAAGTTTAAATTTGTCCAGCTGTCGGGTTTTGGAGATGTATGTATCACCATATGGGGCATTAGAATGTTTTTTTGAGTGTTTATTATTGTTCATTTATTCATTTGCTGGAAATTAAAACTGAATTTAGAAATAGTTTTGAAACAAATTTTTGCGCTTAACAAAGAAAATTAAATATGTAGGCTAATGGATATCTTCAGAGGAGTGTGTACAACACCGTTTCCACATTCCATGAAAGTAAAGAAGTAAAGAGTAAAAGTAAAGTAAAGAGAAAGTAAAGAGGCCTAATAGAGGAGGCTCATTCTTCTGCTGCAGATGCTCTGTTTAACTGTTTTCTCGCTAGTGAAGCATTCTGTTTTTCCACTTACAAAGTCCGCCATGTAAATAGCAAATGCGCCACTGCTAATTATTATTAGCAGAATTATTTATTATATGCATATTTATATTTGTTTTATTAAAAACAAGCTTAGATTTGTCCACCTGTCAGGTTTTAGACCATATGGGCCATAGGACATGTATTTGGAAATAACTTGTTTGACCACACTTCGTTATTATTGTTCATTTATTTGTTTGCTGGAAATTAGAACTGAATTTAGAAATAGTTTTAAAAAAAATCTTTGCACTTAACAAACGAAATAAATTATGTAAGCTAATGGATGTCTGCGTACAACACGTTTCCTTATCCATGAAAGAAAGTGAAAGTGAAAGTAAAGAATGAGGAGGCTCACTCTTTTTTTCTTGCGCTGCAGATGGTCTGTTTAACTGTTTTCTCGCTAGTGAAGCGCTCAGTTTTTCCACTTACAAACTCCGCCATGTAAATAGCAAATGCACCATGTAGCGACGCAACTGACTCTTAAAGGGAATGGGAGATGAGACTCTGATTGGTTTATTCTCAAAACACACCTATAACTCATTAAGAGAATAAGCTCAACCCTGTAAGGCCATGCGTCGCGGCGCAAAGCGGATTTTTCAATCCTTAAAATAGCAAAAGTGGATTCTCACACACCTTTAATGCTTTTGCGCCCTGGGCAGATCGTCAAAATAGAACCCTTAACAGTATAGTCTAATGACGGATGGCTGCTTCTTACTGAGGGCTATTTATGTAATGAGGGAGAGATTTTCATTAATGGGCTGGGCTTTCCCATGTACATGAACAAAAAAGAAAATGTGAATCAAAGTGTTTCTCCGGACTGTTTTTATCAAGTGTGAATATAAAAAATAAAATGTATTATTTTTTACCATTAGATGCTGGCTATATTCACACATTGTTGCCACACAACTGTGTTTAAACACCTTATAAATGTGATTTTTGCATGATAGGTCCCCTTTAAATGAATAGTTCACCTGAAAAATGCTGTGATTATTTACTCAATAATAATTGTCTGTCAGTGATCCACTTACAAACTTCATATCTTGCTCTGTGAAAAGTCGTCCAGTCATGAACATGCGCAGAGGGATGGTGAGTATGAGGACGAATGGTAGAGCCAGAGAGGCTGGGCTTGATTTCACTATCCAGAGGACTGCCAGACACACCATTTGGATGGCAGTGAACACGTGCATCTTATTGGTGCTGACCTGCAGAGGGAGACAGTGACCACCGTCAAATGTGCAAACCAAGGAAAAATGTCAAGTGTTCTAATGGAAGATGTGAGAAGTTCTTCACATACTCTTGTAGCATAGGGTTCATTGGGGTGATACTTTTTGGGAATAAGAAGAAGCAGCATTCGATCCCAAAGCTGAATACCACTCAGGGATGTGATTCCCATGTAGAGGAAGATTCCAAACAGAGCTGTAATGGGAATCATTTTTAAAATGGGCTCCATGAGAATAGAAAGACCTGCAAACAATAAGGCAAGAGAGAAGATGTTAATGATGAGCCTTTAGGAAGTAGGAAAAAGGTGAATGTTCGATATATGTCAACATACCAACAAGCAAAGCCACCACTAAACCACTGACTCTCTGTTCCAGAACCTTCTCGATCTCAGGTTTTGGGCCCTTAGTCATGACTGTCAGAGCGTTGGCATGAGATACGGATCGTACGGTGGCGGCACTCAACCAAGGAATGCCAAAAAAGGCACTCAGACCTCCCATGCTCACCAGGATGAGAAGATCCATGTGGAAGCCAGAACCCTTGACCATTTTTCTCTCTGGTTTACTTACAATTAGCCTTGAAAACACAAGAGACAAATGAAAGATTACATTTAAATAAATTGGCATGCAGTGAGGATTTCTTTAGTTCTACAAAAAGGTTTGGTGGAATCATTTATTTCTAAATTGTCTTTGTTACACTAACCTACACTGGAAAAAAAATTCATAATTTTACGGTTTATTTCTGGCAGCTGGGGTGCCGAAAAAAACGTAAAATAACGACCGTTAAATTACAGAAATTTACTGTAAAATAACGGACATTAAGTTACAGAAATTTCCTTAAATTTAAATTTCTGTAATTCAGCCTCTGTTATTTTACAGTAAATTTCATTAATTTAACCGCTGTTATTTAACTTTTTTTTTTTCGGCACCCCAGCTGCCGGAAATAAACCGTAAAATTACGAATTGTTTTTACAGTGTAACTACTCATTTCCTGTTCCGCAGAACTGTTTGTCAAATTGTTTGTCATGGTGCAGTCTAAAGGTGTGGCCACATTTGTAAAATTACACAACCTCACTTCCATGTCATTTTGATGAATGCCATGGTTTATTTTCAGAACTGAAATTAGTGTCATTTGCCCTCTGCACGAATTCCAGTGCAGGCACAGTCATATCACCCTGCAGCCCAAGACCGGTTACTCACTGAAGCTAAGCAGGGCTGAGCCTGGTCAGTACCTGGATGGGAGACCACATGGGAAAACTGCAGGTTGCTGTTGGAAGTGGTGTTAGTGAGACCAGCAGGGGGCGCTCAACCTGTGGTCTGTGTGAGTCCTAATCCCCCAGTAAAAGTGAAGGGGACACTACACTGACAGTGGGCGCCGTCTTTCAGATGAGACGTTAAAACGACATCCTGACTCTCTGTGGTCATTAAAAATCCCATGACACTTCTCGTAAAAGAGTAGGGGTGTAACCCCGGTGTTCTGGCCAAAGTCCCTCAATCGGCACTTACCCATCATGGCCTCCTAATTCTCCCCATCCACCAAATTGGCTCTATCACTGTCTCTTCACTCCACCAATAGCTGGTGTGTGGTGAGCGCACTGGCGCCGTTGTCCTGTGGCTGCCGTCGCATCATCCAAGTGGATGCTACACACTGCTGGTGATGTGGAGAGACCCCCTTCATGATTGTGAAGCGCTTTGGGTGTATGGCCATACACAATAAATGTGCTATATAAATACACATTACATTAAAATAACTGTAAATTGTTTGTGTGAAATTTTGGAGAACAACAGTAAATGTGACTATTTCTTAAAAATAAAGGTTCTAATAGGGGTGTTTAGTAACGCTGTAATATTTTGGTTTTCCCAAAGAACCTTTTCACTGAACAGTTTAACATTTTTTAAAGGTGCCATAGAAAGACAATTTGGATATATATATTCGCATAGCTGAAAAATTATAGTTCAGTGCATGGAAATGACATACTTTGAGCCTCAAACACTTTACTCTCATGCAGTGGTGGAAAGAGTACTGAAAAATCATACTCAAGTAAAAGTACCATTACTTGCCTAAAAATGTAGTGCAGGTAGAGTAAAAAATAGTCACATAAAACTTTCACCGGAAGTTCATCATTGGCTAAAAAACACTAGCTGTGCATATAGCTCATTGTATCTTTTGTTAGTTTAATGTGTATATTGTGAAATTTACTTTGTATGTTTGTAATGTGGCAACAGACACATAGTTTTAAGGGTTTAATGTACGTTTATGTATTATGTCATATCTCTCAGCTCTAAATACTGTTGGGTTTAGAATGCTCCAATTTCGATTTTGCTTATTGATTCCAATGTAGTAAAAAAAAAGTAATTTAGGCCCTGTTCACACTGGTATTCAGATGGGTTTTCATTGATCAGATCACAATTGACAAAGGAGACACATTACCTATCTAACATGTATCAATCTAACATGGTGCATTCTTTTAATCAGTGCTTAATTTGAGTCGGATCTTGCCAGATTCTGTTCTGGAAAATGTCAGATGTTCGTGCTTTGCATTTATTTATCCGGCATTTATTTTAATGGATTAACTTGTGAGTGGTGAATACCTACTAGGGATGTGCACATCGATGCTCGAGTATGGATATATCGATACTCAGAAGCTTTTAATTTGGTATTCTGCATTACAGAACGACACGATGGCAGAGAGGTAACGGGGCGTGTTATGGTGCTCATCAGCTGAAAGCGCTGCACGAGCAATATTTGTGATAAGAAAGTAGTACACAGCAACAATACAAGCAGCCTTTATAAACACTTACGGACAACACACCCTGAAACTTATAAAGAAGCGGAACAAAAACAAGCTGCCCAGTGTTCCTGTGCTCAGTCTCCCTCTGTCCGACAAAAGACGTTATAGGAGAGTTTTAAAGGAGGCAAGCAAACCTCTTGCTCTCTCTCGCTCTCACTCTCTCTATTCATTTCAATAATTGCTTTATTGGCATGACATATGTTACAAATGTTTTGCCAAAGCATTTATAAAATTTTCATTAAAAAGAACACACACACACACACACACACACACACACACACACACACACACACACACACACACACACACACACACACATATATATATATATATATACAGTAAACACAGCAAACAGTATTATAATATATACAGTAGTATAATAATAATAATTAAATAAAAATAAATAAATAAATAAAATAATAAATCAGCTCTCTCTTTCTCGTTACCATTAGGTGAAGAACAAATATAAGTGTGTGTGTGTGTGTATCTGTGCAGTGTGTATATACAGTATGTATGTGTATGCAGTGTGAATATACATTATGGATGTGTGTATGTGTGTGTGTACAGTATATATCACACACACACATTATGTGGGGTTTGTTTACAAACTAATTTCGAGAGGATCACGTGCTTATGATTGAACACAGCTGGTATCGATTAACTCCACATATTGCGCCAATCAGATGAACATAGACCACTATAAATTACCGGAGCACTTTGATCCAGTCATCTTCGTTTGAAGAACACACTGCTCGGCGCTACTCGCTACTGCATCTTTAACAACAACATCACAGCCTAAAAACATTCAAGCCAGCGATCAAAGCCAGTGCAAGGAAACTGAACCCTCACCGCTCTCTGCCAGCGGTACATCAGTGGTAACGTAGCCTACATAGCACGCTCCAAAGGGAAGCCTCGCCTTAAAACAACCACTCGCAAACACAGACTAAACATTTTCAATTCAATTCATCTTTATTTTTATAGCACCTATACAACGTAGATTGTGCCAAAACAGCTTCACGTGAAAGAATATAGTGAATTGAATCAGAGTCAGTTCAATTTTCAGAGACTGTTCAATTCAGTTAGCTCAGGTCAGTGTGGGTTTATAATCACTACTGAGAGTCCAAACACTGAAGAGCAATTCCATCGATGCACAGCTCTATAGATCCCAAACCATGCAAGCCAGTGGATTCATAAGACGAGACCAGCGCTAATGGGTTAAGTTATACAAAGAACTCACCTTAAAACATCCTGCCTGTCCACAGATCCATATCATCCTAAAAACATGAAGTAATTCGACTGCAAAAGTCCAGGCATTTCAATCCGCAACTTTAGTCCACAGCTTATTCTTACGTCGATAAACATCCACTAAATGCATCGTTATCATCCATACTACTCGCCGAAGTGCGTCCAGTAGCGCCTCCAGTCATAACAAACAGTCAAAATGGCCGCCGCTGTTTGATTGACACTTCTTTGAGCCAATAGCTGAAAGTGAAGCATCACCATCCAATGGTCCCGCCCTCTCTCTTGAGAGATTAAGAATGGACTCTGAATTGTGAATGAACTAGGCTAGATACGATGGTGAGTTTTAATCACATTAAGTTTTCAAAGTCATTCATGGTTTAAAATTCCTCTCACACAGTTTATACTAAGTGATGACATCGCTTTTAAGTTCAGGGTTTGAAGTTAGCAGTTGATATTTATAAACAAATAAATTAATTAATAAACAAACAAATAAATATAAATTAATACTCTGCCCCATCCGACAGCATTTTTCTTCTGAAAAGAGTATTACCCAGCTAGTGAAAACATTAAACGCTTTAAGCACAGAAGTCTAATTGTAACATGCCACTGTGACTCATATGTCCACACACAAGGGCCATATGCAAGTTCATATAGGCAAGTCAGTTAGATGTGAAAACGGCAAAGTAATAAACTTCCCGCTTCGATATGAATGGGAAGAAAATATTTCTTATATTTCTAATGTTTTATCCATTGACTAAGCGTTAGATACATTTACATAAAATTCTTATCAGTAAGGGGTTTAAACTCCATCCACTATCACTACACCTACTCAGTCTTCAAGAGGTATTTCCATGACCACCAGACAAGCCACGCCCCACATCCTCAGCTCTCCATCTATCTGTTATCCTGTGGGGGGACGAATGCCCACCTCTACTATCCTTGTACATTGCGTCAAGGAAGCTTTCATACTACGCATTAACAAAATGCAATGCCATTTACAGTTGCCCATGCCCTTATTAAGACCCCTCGCATGGATATCAGCTTAAACAATTTATTATGTTCCGCCATGCATGTACAATGTTGTAAATGTCATGTCTCATTCTCTCTTGTTTCTCTCATTCCAGACATCTCGACAAACAGCTTAGAAACGGATCCTCATCCAACCAATTACCTGAGTTAAATAATCACCCTGATTATAACTTCTCTGATTTTCCCATTTCAGGTCTAACTCACGGATTCCACCCAGGTGTCTCAGCCTCTCCCGCATACAACCTATGCTGCCCTAATCTACAATCTGCAAAAGACGAACCCGAAACAGTCGATCAGCTAATCAAAAAAGAAACTGATAACGACTTCATGAACGGGCCTTTTACAGCCCCGCCTTTTAATTCATACTGCATTAGTCCAATAGGCGTTGCAACCAGAAAATTTTCTAAAAAAATCGCCTCATAATCGACCTGTCTGCGCCTCATAATTCCACTTTTCCCAGCATCAATAGCACCATTCCAATAGACGAATATTCGCTCAACTACCATGATATAGACCAAGCTATTTCTCTTATCAAAACCGCCGGCCGCAACGCCTGGCTAGCTAAAGTCGACATTACATCCGCTTTTAAAGTCACGCCAATCCTCCGCACTCTTCGAATTATATCCCGTCGTAGCAGCGGCCATCCTGTGGGGCGAAGAGTGGTCCGCATCCAGCATTCTCATCCACTGAGATAACGAGGCTACAGTACAATGTATTAATAAAGGGCGTTCGCACTCACAGTCACTAATGCCCCTTTTAAGACGCCTCGTCTGGATTGCAGCCACTAAACAATTTCTAATTTCTGCTGAACACGTACCAGGTTGCAAAAAAATCAAATTGCTGACTCTCTGTCTCGCTTTCTTTCCAGAAATTCCGGCTATTGGCGCCAGAGGCGGACCCTCATCCAACACCTGTTCCTCCCTATTCAGAGATGACATTGCCATAAACCACCCTCTATACCACCTCCGGGAAACCTCCATGTCTCTCATCCTCCAGGCAGTGGCTCCGAGGACTCTACAATCTTACCTCACAGCATGGAACACCTTATAACACTTTCACTTTCTGTTTGAAATACCTTTCCCAGATTTTTTCCCTTCTCTCCATCACCTCATCCAATGCTCATCTACACACCTCAAAAAACATACAAGCCAGTTCAATTAGAAGCTACTTGAGCGGCATTCAGTTTTTTGGCTATAAGTCCATCCACACAGCTCGCACCCTAGACGCCATGTTCACCCTAGCCTTTTATGGCTTCCTTAGATGCTCAGAACTCACTACCACATGCAAATTCAACCCCTCCATTCACCCCACCATATCCGATCTGATTCTGCAGGATAAAGAAACCATTTCTTTCCTCATTAAGCAGAGTAAAACAGATCAAATTCGCAACGGCCATTTTATTTACATTTTCGACCTCCCCTCTCCCACACAGCCATTCCAAACCCTCCTAGCATTCTTACAGCTGAGGAAATCCCAAGATTCCAATCCTTCCTCCCCTCTTTTCACTGACGACGCTAATCGTCCAGTAACCCGTTTTTGGTTCCAAAAACATCTGAAAGAAACATTACGCCTATCTGGCTTTTCACCTGAATCATTCTCTAGCCACTCCTTCAGAATCGGAGCCGCCACTACAGCTGCCCACAATGGGCTCTCACAAAACCAAATTCAGACCCTCGGCCGCTGGTCTTCAGATGCATTCAAGACATACATCCGACTCAGCAGACATCACCTCAAGGAAGCCCAGCTGTCTCTCACCAGACGACATCCATCATCTAGAGTACAAGGGCACGAGCACGACTCTGCCATTTCCTCTTCCTCCCCCTCTTTCTAGCGTTGAGTTTCTCCGCTACTGTTCTATAATTTCTAGCGTCGAGTTACTCCGCTAAACCCTCTTTTTCTTCTAACAATGCTGTTCTCCCCTATTATTTCTTAATTCTTCAGCGTCGAGTTTCTCCGCTGTTTTCTTTTTCTAGCGTCGAGTTACTCCGCTAATTTTCTTCCTTCCAGCGTTGAGTTCCTCCGCTACTTTTCTCCCCCCCCCCCCGCTTTTCTATTATTAAATTTTTAAATTCAGCTCTAATTACTCCCTCTCTATTCTTTCTTAGCACGAGCTATACTCTGCTCCCCCATCACTTCTCTCATACTCATCCACAGCTCTATCTCCCACGGAGGCCCAAGAGCTTCGACTCCCACAGAGTCACGCCAAGCCCAATCCCCGGCCACCCCCTCACTCATCACGCTTCCAGCAAGAGCCTCCACTGCCCCTTCCTTTCCCAGCTCTTGCAGGCCCCCAACCCACCCCCGCTTCTACTCCCCCGGAGTGCCCCCGAGCCTGACTCTCACAGGAATCAATCACTGCCCCCCCCCCCCAAGCCATTAAAAAACTTACTTATCTTTGCTCCTTCCGCGTTGAGTTTCTCCGCATCTCCTTTCCTGCTTCCTAGCGTTGAGTTTCTCCGCATCTCTTTCCCTTCCTTCAAGCGTAGATTATTTCCGCTCTTTCCTCAATCCCCCCCCCCCATTCTCCAGCTCCCCCCCCCCCTCTCCAACCCTTACCCCTTTCCAGCGTCGAGTTACTCCGCTACTTTTCTCTTTCAGCGTTGAGTTGCTCCGCTACTCAATCTTCTTCTAGCGTAGAGTATTCCGCTACTCTTTTCTTCCTTCGCATAAGCCCTCACTCCTCAAGCTCTGACTCCCCCGGAGTCTTCCCGAGCTCAGACTCCCCCGGAGTCCTGCCCCAGTCCACCTCCTACAGGAGTCTCCAACGCCCCCTCCCCTTCCCAGACTTCTGCAGGAGGCCAAACATTACAGCTCTAACTCCCACGGAGTCGCCCACAGAGCACTGACTCCCCCGGAGTCAAACATTACCCCCCCCACCCCGGCCAATACATATATCTTCTTTACTTTTCCAGCGTCGATTTTCTCCGCATCTCCTATTCTCTCCTTCCTAGCGTCGAGTTTCTCCGCACCTTCTTCCCTTCCTTCCAGCATCAAATGCTTCTGCTCTTTCCTCCACCCCCCCACTCTTCCAACTCCTCTACCCTTCCCACCTCTAAATTCCCAACCCCCTTCTAGCGTCGAGTTACTCCGCTACTTTTCTTTCTTCAGCGTCGAGTTACTCCGCTACTTTCTTTCCTTCCTTCTAGCGTTGAGTTTCTCCGCTACTCTTCTCTATTTTCGCATAGGCCATCACTCCTCAACTCGGACTCCCACGGAGTCTTCCCGAGTTCGACTCCATCAGAGTCATGCCCCCCCCCCCGGCCCACTTCACCCCCTCTCCTGCTGGAGTCCTCATCTCCCAATAACCATACTATGACCCCCGCAGGAGCCCGCCCACCCCCGCTCCGACCCCCGCAAGAGCATCTCTTGCATCCGACTCCCCCGGAGTCAACCATAGCCTCCCACGCCAAATCTCAGGCTCTCCTAAGAGCCCGCTTCCAAATTCTGTCCTTCAGGAGCCTCTCTCCCTTCTCCACCTTCAGTTATATCCAGCAGCCGGATATAGCACTGATTCTTAGCTTATTGGGGGGTTTTCTTCAATACGCGGCTGCTGTCCCGAGCTAAAAAGCATTTTGGGGAGTTCTCGAGACCACCTGAGCTCAGACTCTCCTGTCGCCCTACAAACGGGAGGAAGCCCCGGGCTCAAGGATATTCTGAGCTCAGGGCTCTCTCCCGGGACAGCATGCCAAACACGCTTTATTATCAATCATCAGCTAAGTGTGAACTCTTGAAGTGGGGTTTGTTTACAAACTAATTTCGAGAGGATCACGTGCTTATGATTGAACACAGCTGGTATCGATTAACTCCACATATTGCGCCAATCAGATGAACATAGACCACTATAAATTACCGGAGCACTTTGATCCAGTCATCTTCGTTTGAAGAATCCCCCCTTCCACCCCTACTCCTCCCCTTCTCCGATAGGGCGGCACGGTGGCCAGTGGGTAGCACTGTTGCCTCACAGCAAGAACGTCGCTGGTCCGTTTCCCTCCGGGCTGGTCGGCGTTTCTGTGCGGAGTTCGCATGATCTCCCCGTGTTCGCGTGGGTTTTCCCCGGGTTCTCCGGTTTCCTCCCACCGTTCAAAAACAGGCACCATAAGAAAATTGACTAACCAAATAGCATTCTAAGGCAACTCTTAGCCAGATACATATCCAGTAGTTCACAGCAGGGGAGTTCTCGTGACCACCTGAGCTCAGACTCTCCTGTCGCCCTACAAACGGGAGGAAGCCCCGGGCTCAAGGATATTCTGAGCTCAGGGCTCTCTCCCGGGACAGCATGCCAAACACGCTTTATTATCAATCATCAGCTAAGTGTGAACTCTTGAAATATATATATATATATATACACATGTAATGATTTTTTTGAATTTACATTATTTTGAAAAATTAAATTAACATTTTAAATAATAAGTGGTTTCGATATCGGTATCGAAATTATTAATTTTAACAAAAAGTATCGGTATCGCATTAAAAAATTGTGGTATCGCCCATCCCTAATACCTACATGTGTGTGTTTGTGAGAGAGAGAGAGAGAGAGAGAGAGAGAGAGAGAGAGAGAGAGAGAATGTGAATGAGTGCAAGCAAAGGCTGTGTGGATTGTGTGTGTGCGCACACACACACACGACGGCAGACACTTTGCGCAAGTTAAAGCAAAAGTCACGTTTAACTATTGGCCCTCAACAATATTTTCAGCCAATCGGCTTTCTTTTGTTTACAATTGGTTGGTGATTGTTTCGCGCGCAGTGAGCAGTAAAAATAAATAATCACATAGTGGTCTACCTAAATAATATTTGTATTTTCAAAATGGCAAAGAGGCAGTCAAGCATTTTGTTATTAATTTAAAACCACGAGTAAATCTGATAATGAGCCTGATCAAAAGAGATCTTGAGAAGATGAAACTGCGCGAATGGATCAGGATAGCGGGAGACAGAAGCAAAGCGATCTCAAGTCAGCCAGAAAACATGACAGAAGAGCTAACTGTGGGCTCTTCTTAAAGATTAGACTGAGTAATTTAATTATAATTTTTTTCACTTGGCACATAATAGTGAAGTGAATAGTGATTGTTCATACGATTTATGTTTGTAGCTACATATTTTTATTACCCGAGACTGACCTATAACATTATATGGAACAAAATAATTAAAGAACATTCAGAAATATGATGCTCTTTTTTTGCTCTATCTCCGTTTACTGACATCTGTTCCAGGTAAACTGTACTTGTGTGGTGGATGTCGGTCACGGTAACTTTTATTTCGTGGTTTTGATCCAGGAATTATTCATTTACAAATTAGGCACTGCTTTTAATTCGATGTTTGTGAACCAACCCAATGATGCTTGGACATGTAAGTCATCACACCTTGCTTGCAACATATTAGTGTGTTACAATAATTACACTTAGCATTGGTATTGTTCTTTATCAAATGTAGCCATGCCTTTGAGCACTTTCTGCAGTCTTTCTCTTTACTACAGTGCATGCGGAAAGTATTCATATCTTCTTACTATTTCCACATTTTTTTTATGTTACAGCTTTATTCCAAAATGGATTAAATTCATTTTTTTTCCTCAAATTTCTACACACAATACCCCATAACGACAATGTGAAAATAGATTTTTTGAAATTTTTGCAACTTTAATAAAAATAAAAAACCTGAAACATCACATGTACATAAGTATTCAGAGCCTTTGCCGTGAAGCTCTAAATTGAGCTCAGCTACATTCTGTTTCCACTGATCATTCTTGAGATGTTTCAGCAGCGTAATTGGAGTTTACCTTTGGTAAATTCAGTTCATTGGACATGATTTGAAAAGGCATACACCTGTCTATATAAGGTCCCAGGGTTGACAGTGCATGTCAAAGCACAAACCAAGCTTGAAGACAAAGGAATTGTCTGTAGACCTCAGAAACAGGATTGTCTCGAGGCACAAGGCTGGGGAAGGTTACAGAAAAATTTCTGCTGCTCTGAAAGTTACAATGAGCACAGTGGCCTCCATCATCGGCAAGTGGGAGATGTTTAGGAACCACCAGGACTCTTGCTAGAGCTGGCCGGCCATCTAAGCTGAGTGATCGGGGAGAAGGGCCTTAGTGAGGAAGGTGATCAATAACCCGATGGTCACTCTGTCTGAGCTCCAGCGTTCTTCTGTGGAGAGAGGAGAACCTTACAGAAGGACAACCATCTGTGCAGCAATCCACCAATTAGGCCTGTATGGTAGACTGGCCAGACGGAAGCCACTTCCTGCCTGGAATTTGCCTAAAGGCATCTGAAGGACTCTCAGATCATAAGAAACTAAATTCTCTGGTCTGATGAGACTAAAATTGAACTCTTTGGAGTGAATGCCAGGCGTTACGTTTGGAGAAAACCAGGCATCGCTCATCACCAGGCTAATACCATTCCTACAGTGAAGCATGGTGGTGGCAGCATCATGCTGTGAGGATGTTTTTCAGCAGCAGGAACTGGGAGACTAGTCAGGATAGAGGGAAATATGAATGCAGCAATGTACAGAGACATCCAGAATGAAAACCTGCTTCAGAGTGCTCTTGACCTTAGACTGGGGTGACGGTTCATCTTCCAGCAGGACAATGACCCAAAGCACACTGCCAAAATATCAATGGAGTGGCTTCACAAGAACTCAGTGATTGTCCTTGAGTGGCCCAGCCAGAGCCCAGACCTAAATCTTATTGAACATCTCTGGAGAGATCTGAAAATGGCTGTACACCTTCGCTTCCCAACCTGATAGAGCTTGAGAGGTACGGTTATAAATGAGCATATAATATAATTCATCCAATATATTCAAATAATAAAGAATCTTTATCTTTAAAGTGTGTGCGGCACATTCTCTTTGCGAAGATAAAATCTGTAGGAGAGTTAACGGGCAAATCATCTTTCACCAGAAAACATCACTCACGTGGTGATCTGAGACTCAAGGAAGATGAGGATGAAGACCAAGATAGCTGGGACAATGGAGGCGAACATCATCCATACAGGGAAACTCTTATGCTCACCAAAAGGGTTGATTAACCAGCCCCGCATGCTAGGGTTGGACACCTGAAGACCCTTAGGCACCACCAGTTTCTGTGACACAAGTCAAAGGTCAAAGAGGTCAAGACAGTAACAGGATTGTATCTGAATTGGTGCCATCTGTAAATGCAACCAATCAGCAACCTAAATTAACCCAAGATAAAAGCCTAAAAATCTAAAATAATAATGCATATTTAATTTTTAGGTTTTAATTAACTTGAATAAATTTAATAAATAACAATTACAAATATTAAACTACACACATACCTGAGTGTATGTATCCTCAATGTTGATATCAATGGCAACCATGAGGACAATTGCAATGGGAACGCCAAAGTCACCAAGCAAACGTCGAATCTATGCATCAAACAAATCTTTATATTAATGAAACCTCCTCATTGAATAAGTATGTTACACACTTTCGTGTTCTATATGTTTTGACGCATAGTGTTGCAATAAGTAATTTAAAATACAATTTATGAATATAACGTACATATAAAAATATCTGTCATGTTATTTCATGATTAAAGGGTACCGTAGAAAGTCAGAATTTTTAGCCCCCCTTTGAATTTTTGTTTTCTTTATTAAATATTTCCCAAATGATGTTTAACAGAGCAAGGAAATTTTCACAGTATGTCTGATAATATTTTTTTTCTTCTGGAGAAAGTCTGATTTGTTTTTTTTCGGCTAGAATAAAAGCAGTTTCTAATTTTTTTAGAAACCATTTTATGGTCAAAATGATTAGCCTCTTTAAGCTATATATTTTTTCAGATAGTCTTAACCTAGTTAAGCCTTTAAATGTCACTTTAAGCTGAATACTAGTTTCTTGAAAAATATCTAGTAAAATATTATTTACTGTGATCATGGCAAAGATAAAATAAATCAGTTATTAGAAATGAGTTATTAAAACTATTATGTTTAGAAATGTGTTGAAAAAAATCTTCTCTCCGTTAAATGGAAATTGGGGAAAAAAATACTTCAACTGACTTCAACTGTATATATATACTTTTTTACATTTTATAATGAACTTTTTACAATAAAAACAAACAATTCTATTTATAATGCTGAATACATTGAATACACTTGATTTGCTCTGTAAGGATCTTTACAGTTTTTAAAATCCGATTCATGCACAACATTTAATTAAAACATTTATTTTCATTTGCTTTTTCGTATCTCAACAATTAAACCAACAAACAAAGGGTTACGTTAAAATTAGAAATGATGAGCTCTGTTGAAGGCATTGGTCTTAACCCTCCCATCATTCTCCCTCTCTTCTCAGATGGAATGGCTGGCCAAATCAAAGGTTACCATGGGCCAACTTTGGCCATGGGCCTAGTTTGGGCATCTCTGCTTAAGGTGAAGTTCTAATTTGTTCCTTGCTTAAAAGTTAACATTTAAAAAAAAAATCCATTGGCAGCACCATACTGAGAACAAACATCCCAAACTATGATAAACTGATGATCAATATATACAGTTGAAGTCAGAATTATTAGCCCCCTTGTTTATTTTTTTCCCTGGTTTTCGATTTTTTCAACACTTTTCTAAATAATAGTTTTAATAATTCATTTCTAATAACTGATTTATTTTATCTTTACCATGATGACAGTAAATAATATTTTACTAGTTTTTTTTAAAGACACTTCTATACAGACAGCTGCACGGTGGCACAGTGGGTAGCACGATCGCCTCTCAGCAAGGAGGTCGCTGGTTCAAGCCTCGGCTGGATCAGTTGGCATTTCTGTGTGGAGTTTGCATGTTTTCCCCGTGTTTGCATGGGTTTCCTCCGGGTGCTCCGGTTTCCCCCACAGTCCAAAGACATGAGCTATAGGTGAATTGGGTAAGATAAAAATTGTCCGTATGGTGTATGTATGTAAATGAGTGTGTGTGGATGTTTCCAAGTGATGTGTTGCAGCTGGAAGGGCATCCTCTGTGTAAAACATGTGCTGGATAAGTTGGCGGTTCATTCCGCTGTGGCGACCCCAGATTAATAAGGGGACTAAGCCAAAAGGAAAATTAATGAATGAACTTCTATACAGCTTAAAGTGACATTTAATGGCTTAACTAGGTTAATTAGGTTAACTAGGCAGGTTAAGGTAATTAGGCAATTTATTGTATAACGATGGTTTATTCTGTATACTATCGAAAAAAATATAGCTTAAAGGGGGCTAATATTTTAGACCTTAATAATGGTTTTTTTAAAATTCTAAACTGCTTTTATTCTAGCCCAAATAAAATAAATAAGACTTTCTCCAGAAGAAAAAATATTATCAGACATACTGTGAAACATACATTTCCTTGCTCTGTTAAACATCATTTGGGAAATATTTAAAAAAAATCTAAAATCAAAGGGGGGCTAATAATTCTGACTTCAACTGTAAATATGAAAACAGTCTTTCACACAAGTATCAGTCTAGAGGCTTTGATTAAAAACCTACTGTAGGACATCAGCTGAGATCTTGGACCTAAGCTTAGTACAAGCTCTTCACATATGTAATAGAAGCTTTTTTATCACTAGTTAAATAATGAAAGTCAGAATCAACCTTGTCAAAATAAAACTTAAATATTATGTCATGAGGCTATGCATGACCTTAAGAGCTTTAATTTAAGAGACTCAAAGATCATCAAATGTAATAATTAAGAACCTATTTCTTTAATTCAAGAATTGTAATTTTGGTTTTGTACACATTTTGATGATATATTTCATGTTTACCTTGCCTGGCAAGAATTTTCCGTTCTTGAACATGCGTAGGTAGTATGCAATGGAGAAACAGCCGAACATGAGACACATAGACAGAAGAGCAGTGTTGGGATAAGCTTGATGTTCAACAGTCCTCACGACAGACACATTGCCTGTAGCATTATCCAAGATTTTCTGATAGCTGACAACTGAATGCCAGGGGTCCTCAACACTAGTGTTTAAATGCTCATAATTCAGGGTAAGTGGATGTTCTCTGAAAATCTGGAATAAAGCATGAAACAGAGAGGAAGGTATTTTATAGTACTATAAAATACTATAGTATTTTACAAGACAAATTAAAATTTGTAGTATTCTACAACAAGAAATTTACAATACCTACAATGGGCTCTATGCACAGCTAGAGCTTTAAAGCCAATGATAAACTTGCGGTGAAAGCTTAATGTGACTATTTTCAAATTTCACAAGGTTGTTTTTACAGCATTGATGTTGTCTTGTAATTACAATACATTCAGTTAAATAGACGTAAGATTCATTTAGGTAATGAGATGAAAGACCATTGTAACCACTACGTCAGTAGCAACAGGCTAGCGCAGAAATTCCATTGAAAATACTGGGGTAAAAATATTTTAAAGACATGCAGGTGGGGGGAAATGGAATTTAATGCAGTGCTTCTTGTCTGATCTGAGACCCAATTCATATTGTATATCTAACAGGCAGTGAAGATCGCTGATTTTTAAAGAAATCAGATCTTAAACTTGACAATTTTGTAATGAGAGAAGCCCTGGGGCTGTCTGGCTGAAAATTAAAAGTCAGTGTGCATATAGCCCATTACAAAAAGAGTGATTTTGCTAATATTAGCTGCTCTAAATTTGAAAACAAATTAGTAATATTTTAATTTCTGAAAAAAATAATAATACAAATTAAATAATAATTAAAAAATGAATAATTCATGTTTATTTCTGTAGCGCTTTTACAATGTGGATTGTGTCAAAGCAGCTTAACATAGAAGTACTAGTAAATTGAAACTGTGTCAGTCCAGTTTTCAGAGTTTCAGTTCAGTGTGGTTTAAATTTCACTGCTGAAAGTCCAAACACTGAAGAGCAAATCCATCAATGAGCAGCTCCACAAGTCCCAACCAAACAAGCCAGTGGTGACAGTGGCGAGGAACAAACTTCACCAAATGACGAAAGTGAAGGAAAAAAAAACCTTGAGAGAAACTAGGCTCATTTGGGCACGATCATTTCTCCTCTGGCCAAAAAATAAGTAAGCCACTGGCTGGCTCAGTGATACTGTTGTTTATCAATATGATTTATTGATACTGTTTTGAACAATGACTGTTTGCTACAGTGTTACAAGGTGCTTAGAGTGGTTGTTAGTGTGTTACTTGCAGTTGCTATGGTGGTATGAGTGGTTGCTAAATTAACATTACATTCGGACATTTAGCAGATGCTTTTATCCAAAGTGATGTATAAATTGTGAAAGGCATTAGGTGACTCATCATAAAGAGGCAATACACACAAGAAGCGCTACTTGTATTTAAAAAAAAACCTTTTTCTCTCTTTTTTTTTCTTTAATCAAGTGTCTGCAGAAGAGATGAGTTTTCAGTTTGAATGTTACCAGAGAATTAGTAGCTTGTGTGGGAACATCATGAGATGGTATCTTGGAGGGGGGGTAGACTTGAAGAGGCAAGTGGAGGTAAGATTGTGCAGAACTGGTGGCTTTTTTTGTAAGCAGTCATCAATGAATAGAACTTAATGCAAGCTTTGACTGGTACCCAGTGCATGGAGATGAAGAGAGGTGTGATGTGTAGCCAGAAGAGAGTTACAGTAGTCCAGCCTAGAAATTGTGTAGAATTTGTGCAGCATGATTAGCGATGAAGTATCTGATCTTTGTGATGTTGTGCAAAGCTGCATGACTGTGCTGTGTTTGTAATGTCATTCTTGAAGGACAGCTGATCATCAGAGATTACTCCAAGATTCCTGACTGAAAAATATTTAAAAACTCCAGCTGGGGGCGACGCAGTGGCGCAGTGGGTAGCACGTTGGCCTCACAGCAAGAAGGTCGCTGGTTTAAGCCTCTGCTGGGTCAGTTGGCATTTCTGTGTGGAGTGTTCTCCCTGTGTTCGCGTTGGTTTCATCAGGGTGCTCCGGTTTCCCCCACATGTCTAAAGACATGCGCTATAGGTGAATTGGGTATGCTTAAATTGACCGTAGTGTATGAGTGTGTGTGTGAATGTTTCCCAGTGATGGGTTGCGGCTGGAAGGGCATCCACTGCGTAAAACATATGCTGGATAAGTTGGCGGTTCATTCCGCTGTGGTGATCCCAGATTAATAAAGGGACTAAGCCGAAAAGAAAATGAATGAATGAATTCTAGCTGGATGGTGAAATGATGTCGTACAGCTGGAGTTGCAGAGAAGCTCTGTTTTTTCCAGATTAAGCTGTAGGTGATGATCTTTCATCCATGCTAAGCTATCTTGTAGGCATTGTGAGATTTATGCAGCTACCATTTGATCACAAGGCTGAAATGAAAAGTAGACACTTTGTGTCATTAACATAACAGTGATAAGAAAAAACGTGATCAGGCAACAGGTCTCATCAGTGTGGTGTAAATTGAAAAGAGAAGGGATCTGAGAACTGATCCTTGAGGAACACCTCTCCCCTTCGCGCAACCCAGAAAAATCTACTGTTGAGGTAAGACTACTAAGTTAAGACTATTGGGCAATGCCATTGAGGAGAGAGTGTATAGGAGAATCCATACATCATCTAATGTATCAAAAGGCAGTAGACAGGTTCATTAGAAGAAGATCTGATGATTGGGAACCTGTTTTGGCAATCCACAGGGCTTCAGTAAGTGAGAGTAATGCAGCTTCAGTAGAATGGCCACTTTTGACGCCTGATTGGATTGGATCAAGCAGATTATTCTGAGCAAGAAATCTGGTTGAAATCAACCCCTTCCAGTGTTTTAAAAGATTGGTCTGGTGTTTACCTCCATGTTTAGCACTGGTTGCTTATGTAGTGGGGTTACCTGAGCCTGCTTAAGGCTGGGGCACACCAAGGCCCAATCCCAATTCTACCCCTTAGCCCTTCCCTTACCCCTACCCCTCGTTTTGCTCGTTCCCATGAAGGTGTAGGGGTGTCCCAACTCTCTTTAGCTTGAAGGTGTAGGGCTAAGGAGAAATGGTAGATAGATTTTTTAGGACCACACTTGAAACCAAGGGCTAAGAAAATTTCCCAGAATACACCAGCAACAACGGCAGCATAGCTGCACCCGGAAGTAAGAAGATGCACAAATTAGTATTTTTTGTCATTATTCCGATTTTTTTAAAACAAACAAGCACATGTTTTAATATATTCGTAATCGCGTTCGTGTTTTACCATCATGCTTTTAAAAAAAACCCGTTAAGATAAAAACCGCTACATTTCGCTATCTATAATCCCTAATAATAACTCCTGTACATCAGTCCCACAACATTCTGGCACTCGATGACACCCGAATACCCTGTCAGAAGAGTCTAGTGGCTGGGAATGGGCTTTTTACAGTGTCTGCTATAATGTTAATGTTGTTTTTTGTGTGTTTACATAAATGAATATGGCCACGGTGTAAATGCACAGTAGTTATGATCTTATTGCCACATTATATCGTTATGATAACATGATATATGCCTTCAGTGATTTCTTGAAGATAAATACCAAAAAATAAAGCAACTGTATTAACTACAGCATAGTCATCGTCTGATCTCATATGAAGCAAGAGATCGCGATGACATCTGATGACGTGTGCAGGTGCTGTAGTAGTGTCCCATTTCTTAGGGGAAATTTTGAAACCCTTCCCCTTCACACTCTGTTTTAAGGGCCAAGGGGAAGGGGTAGGGGTACAAAAATAGAATTGGGATTGGGCCCAAGCCAATGCTAAAAAACTAGCACCGAAAAAAACCAGCTGTGTTGTCACCTTGCATTGGTTCGCGTTTTGTCTCATCTGGACCAAAAAGCTGTGTGTGAAAACACCAATTAGACGTCAGCTGACGGATTCAAAAGTGTGCGTTCTGCACCTGCATGAGAGGATTTGTGGCACTCGTGAGTGGCATAAATCTGTTTTCTCATACAACAAAAGGAAACTGAACTTCTGACATGCACATACAGAGTAAAACAAGCAGCATTTAGTACCATTATCCCAGTACTTGTCAGCAAACATGATGAGATTTGCTCGTCCAAATATGTCAGATAATCTAAGAAAATCGATGCATTTTTTGTGTTTTTTTACAGGCTGTTCGGCATGGGTGCTGGCCATTGCAATGTTCTTGCTAAAATGTTTTGGGTAATTACAGGTTGTTTCAGTGAGTGCCTAGGGCTAAAACCATGCATTTGACCTTTCACCAGGAGTTTGTTTGATCGACAAGGGCGTCAGTGATGGGGAGAATGGATGACAGACTGCATAGGGCCCAGAGGCTTAGAGCTAACAGTGAGTGAACAACAAACTTGATTTCTATTTCTTCATAAATGTGAATTCAAGTCTACTTATGTAAAAAAAACGGCTTCAAAAAGACGTTTTAAGAGACTAAAACAGCTACTTTTAGTCTAGAAACCTCTAAATGTATCAGTCATTGTTGATATTCGCCAAGTCATGCTTTACTTTGGTTTTAACTCTGTGACCTGTCTTTATTGTGATTGTTAATTTTAAAATTACTTTGACATATTTAACAATATTAATGAGCTCTGCTCTTTGTCAGGGCCTGAATACCACCCCCTCTCCCCAAACAAAGCATGATATACTCTAAAATATATACATGCAAAATAATCATTCTTCATTTGTCAGAAGTAATTTGAACAAACTGAATAGATCCTTTGTTAACTTCAGTTGTCTTTTCAACAGAAGTCTTAAAGAAGTTTATTTTAGCTAGAAGGAGTGAGATATCTTTATGCCACCAGAGTACCCTAGTTTGCTCCTGAGTTGTGTTGTGGATGAAATTAGTTTAAATTACACTCACCTGCCACTTTATTAAATACACCTTACTAGTACCGGGTTGGACCCCCTTTTGCCTTCAGAACTGCCTTAATCCTTTGTGGCATAGATTCAACAAGGTACCAGTAATATTTCTCAGAGATTTTGGTCCATATTGACATGATAGCATCACGCAGTTGCTGCAGATTTGTCGGCTGCACATCCATTAATGCGAATCTCCTATTCCACCACATCCCAAAGGTGCTCTACTGGATTGAGATCTGGTGACTAGAGGCCATTTGAGTACAGTGAACTCATTGTCATGTTCAAGGAATCAGTCTGAGATGATTTGCGCTTTATGACATGACGCGTTATCCTGCTGGAAGTAGCCATCAGAAGATGGGTACACTGTGGTCATAAAAGGATGGACATGGTCAGCAACAATACTCAGGTAGGCTGTGGACTTGACACGATGCTGAATTGGTATTAATGGGCCCAAAGTGTGCCAAGACAATATCCCCCACATCGTTACACCTTCACCACCAGCCTGAACTGTTGATACAAGGCAGGATGGACCCATGCTTGCATGTTGTTGACGCCAAATTCTGACCCTACCATCCAAATCTCGCAGCAGAAATTGAGACTCATGAGACAAGGCAACATTTTTTCCAATCTTCTATTGTCCAATTTTGGTGAGCCTGTGTGAATTGTAGCCTCAGTTTCCTGTTCTTAGCTGACAGGAGTGGCACCCAGTGTGGTTTTCTGCTGCTGTAGCCCATCCGCCTCAAGGTTCGACATGTTGTGCATTCAAAGATGCTCTTCTGCATACCTCGGTGGTAACAAGTGTTTATTTGAGTTACTGTTGCCTTTATCAGCTCGAACCAGTCTGGCCATTGTCCTCTGACCTCTTGCATCTAACAAGGCATTTGCACCCACAGAACTGCCTCTCTTTTTCGGACCATTCTCTGTAAACCCTAGAGATGGTTGTGCTAGAAAATCCCAGTAGCCTCAGCATTTCCCTATTCTGATGCTCGATTTGGACTGCAGCATATTGTCTTGACCATGTCTACATGCCTAAATGCATTGAGTTGCTGCCATGTGGTTGGCTGACTAGAAATTTGCGTTAACAAGCAGTTGGACAGGTGTACCTAATAAAGTGTCCGGTGAGTGTATAATTATATTTGACAAAAGGGACTGATAGAAATGTATTTAGAGTTGTATTTTGAAGCTTTAACATATATGAAAACACAGGCTGGAATTAATCTCAGCAGATAAGTTTTATAAAGTTTATTAGTGTCCTATCGTTTAAGAAAAATCACATTAAGAGCTGAATGATACAAAATGATGCATAAACATGCATTAGACTCATTACAAACATGTGTAGCAAATTTCATAATATACATGTTAAACTAACAAAAGGCACATTTAAACAGACCTTATGCTTCTTCAAGCTGGTGGTGTATAATAATATATACACTGTATATAATCCATGTATACAGCATTTTGATGAACTTATGGCTACCTGCTTCACAAAACTGCTCCTTTTTAGTCTCCCTGCCTCTTCCATTTTCAAAATAAGAGTCCCACATACATAGTATTTTTAATACAGCTTGATCAAACCTAAAATTTTTATAAAAAATGATTTAAAAAAATGCATTATTGCAATACCAATCAAATGCAGTCTGGGGCATGCATATTAATGATGTCGCGTGGATCGTCAGAGTCTGTGTTTTGTTCAGATTGGCCTGTTTTCCACCAGGATTTTACACTCACTTTACATATATGAGAACAAGGAAATAATGGTGCTTAAGAGTATGTGATTGCCTTTTACTGTAATATTATTTGTCATCTCCGCCTAGGTATATTCAGGTCTTCATTCTATGGCACCTTTAAAATGCAACGAACTTTTATCATGCATCAGAGCATGTATAAAATCAACACAAGGATGACTGACAAAAATAAAGGGACGTTTGCTGAAACTGCTAAATAAATGAAACATTAAACAAATCAAATTAAACATGTACCTTTTGAAGTTTGGCAAATGTCTCATAGATGAAGATGAGGGAGATGAGGATGGAGAAGATCTCTTGAGTGAATCGGGAGATGAAGCGAACCAGGAAGCTTCCTTCTAATGCAACAATCCCCACCACGATGACCACCAGCCAAACGCCCACCCACACTCGGCCTACGATGTACTCAATGCCCTGAGACTTACAGAACTAGAGCCAGGAGGAAAAGCATGATTGGAGAATTTGAATGCACTGACCAGCAATTACACTGTACGCATGTCATAAAGAGAGAGACATACTCACATTAAAAAAAGCCTCTTCAAACACCAGCAGTGGCCCAGAAAAGCCGATAACTAGTACCGGTTGAGCAGCGATCAGGCAGAAGATAATGCCCAGAACTGAAGTGGAGATCATCAGCTCCGACACTCCCATCATGTTATCCACTTTATCAGCTATGAGAAAAGAGCCAAACTAAAGTTTATACGATGAGTTTTGATAAGTCTTGATTTTGCTATAACCTCTTAAGGCCCAAGGTGTTTTTTTACATGCATTTTTTATTTCTCTTTGCTATTTGGGCTTATTGGAACCTAATTAGAATAAAAATATGATATGATATGATATGATGTACTTTTAGAGAAAAATGATATATTATTAAAAATAGTATTTAAATATATTAAAAATTATTATATTAAAAATTATTTAAAAAACCCTATATTAAAAATAGGGTTTGGGACATTTATTATGCTGCAAAACAGTTGCAGGATGACACTGTATGTCTGTAACAAAATCTAAAACATTCAAAGTATTTTAAATAGCCACTTAAGAGCTAAAAATGTGCTGTCCACATATGTGGACACTCGGGCCCCAGGAGGATGACTTATCAGAAGGGCCAGACAGAATCTGCGGATATTTTTTGCTATTTCTGCGCAGAATATTTTTAAAAATCAGCAGATTTAGGAATGATTTTGGGTGTATCATAACTAAAAACTTAATATGTTAAATAAAAATACATTTTTAACTTTTATTTAATGTTTACAATGCAAATCCTATTAGATCCATTTATTTGGTAAACAAAGCAAGTCTCTCATATAATATATATCTATCATATATCTACTAAAAGACTTTACAAACTGTATTGTAAGTACATCATATGAACGTTTTCATATTAGTCAGTAATATTACTGAAATTAATAAAAAAACTGAATAAATATAAATTACACACATTTACACACAACTAAATAAATAGACTCAATGATGGGCTGAAAATCTGCGGATTTCTGCGCGCACAGATTCCATGTGGGCCTAATCAGTTAAGAGTCAAATTAAAACTTAATTTCTGCCACATTATATATCATTGAATTTGTAAAGTGCAAGTATTAATTCCACATGGATAACAAAACTCAATAGTTTTTCTTAAAGAACAGCTGTTTTTTTTAACTAGCTACTGCATATTAGGTATTAGACTGCAAAATTGCAACTTTAAAATTCTCATGCTTCAACTTTGTTCCAGCCTGGCCTAAATTTCTGAGTTTTAGAATTTGTTATTTATTTATTCATCTGATAATTTGAAGACAATATAGTTAATATTCACATATACTGAAAGTGTTTTTTACTTTTAACTATGAAATATTGAGGTAAGTTGTATGAAACTAAAAGTTTAACTTTTTTTACACCAGTAATACTCAATCATACAAACTACTGGGTTCCTTAGAGTTAAAATTTCAGCAATTTACCTAATAAAAATTTCAAATAAAAATATGCTGTTTAAAATTCAAATATACGAAATAATTTTTAATGTAGTTTTTATTACAGTGTTTAATATTCACACTAATATATTAAATGTGCAGTATGTAAGTTTGACACCCAGTGGTTGAACTAGGCATTGCGCACTTGGTTCAAAACACACGCACAGGTTGCCAGATTGATGATACCAACAGGAGTGTGCCTAACTGTCGAGCCTCAAGGCTGATATAAATATGGTTTAAGTTGTGTTCTAAAAATAAAAGCAACTGCACGCGATAGAAGGGATATTTTCCATATTAAAATGAGGTTTTGTTCTAAACAACACCTGAAATTTATATTTTAGAAACGGCTTCTATTTCTTGCAGCTGAACATCAGAAAACAGACAATGATCACCTCAGGTACACCTCATGTGCTTTATTCAGTGTTAAAGGCTAATAATGTGAGCTTGAATCCCACCTTACTAGACATTTATTGCCATGCACTGAAAGCAGCAGCAGATATGTCACCTCAAATCTTGAAAATAAAATAAACCGTTTGAAATTGAACTTTAGAATTGTGACTCAGTGCAAGCCAACACATATCAGTGATTCAGCATGTGCATTTAATAATGTTAAAGATGTTTAATATGTATTAATTAGATTATAAACCTTTAGATTATAAATTCTTTGCTTCTGAATGGCTGTATTCAAATTTCTGTCATGTTTTGTTTGGTGCAAACAGCCAAATTGCTTATCACTGCAAATCCCGTCACCTAGTGTGTTGTTAGGACACAGGGTTACAATGTAACCTGCTCACCTAATGTTTACGTTCATAATATTTATATTATTCACTAATTAATAACCATCATGTGGAACTCTGAATCTGCGTCTCATTTTAGAGTCTGCTATTGTCCACCGGAGGTCTCATTTCGGTCACAGATGCGTACTTTGAATGCCTTTCTGTCTGAATGAATGAAATATGCTGTTTTCCACCAAGGCAACCCGGGCTGCTGAAATATAATTGGCTAAAGTGACATTGGGCGGGTGAAATGACCAAATCAAAGACAGACGTTCCGGCACGTAACTCACATTTTCAAAGCAGAATATCTGACTTTAGAATTGTTTTCTGATAAAGAAGAATGTTCACTTAGCATATGTTTCTTTAATATCTGGTATAAAAATATTATGGCATTTTTATGCTTCAGAAGAATCAAAAATTTACATAAAGCACCTTCAAATATTTACATTTCCACAATGACAACTGCTACATAAACAATGATTTGAATAAATTCACTTGTTATGACTGTGAGCCTTCAGTGAATTTGGAAAGCACTTGTTTGGTGTTTATTGTGAATGAAGCCTTGATCAGGCTAAACATACCGAGCAGACCTCCGAAGGTGATGGCAGGTGAGAGTGCAGCAAAGTAAATGAAGATGATGGCAGCAAGAACCTGAGCGTTCAGAGCATCAGTGAGGTCACTGATGTAGTGTTTGTATCGTCTCTTCATGTCTCTGATCATGCCACCGAACGGGACACCAGTACGTGCTAGTGGATCTTCCGGAGGAGGTCCTGAAGATTTTGAGGCTACGAGAAGATATATTAGCATTAGATTTACAGTTGAAGTCAGAGTTATTAACCCCCTTTTGAATTTTTTTTCTTTTTTAATTATTTCCCAAATAATGTTTACCAAAGCAAAGAAATTTTCACAGTATGTCTGATAATATTTTTTTCTTCTGGAGAAAGTCTTACTTGTTTTATTTTGGCTAGAATAAAAGCAGTTTTTAATTTTTTTTAAAAAACATTTTATGGTCAAAAATATTAGCTCCTTTAAGCGATATATTTTTTCGATAGTCTACAGAGCAAACCATCATTATACAATAACTTGCCTAATTACCCAAACCTGCCTAGTTAACCTAATTAACCTAGTTAAGCCTTTAAATGTCACTTTAGGCTGTATAGAATTGTCTTGAAAAATATCTAGTCAAATATTATTTACTGTCATCATGGCAAAGATAAAATAATCAGTTATTAGAAATGAGTTATTAAAACTATTATGATTAGAAATTAGTTGAAAAAAATCTTCTCTCCGTTAAACAAAAATTGGGGAAAAAAATAAACAGGGGGGCTAATAATTCAGGGGGGCTAATAATTCTGACTTCAACAGTCTGTGCTCAGCTTTTGTCTACACCAAATAGGACATAGTTCTATCTGAAAATGTTAAGCATCAGTGTATTACTGTGGGCGGCGTGTTGGATCAGTGGTTAGAATTATCGCCTCACAGCAAGAAGGTCACTGGTTTGTATCCTGGCTGGGCCATGTGGCATAAAAATCAGATGTGCATCTGCATAAAAAATCCAAAAATATATATAAAAAATGTCCTGCAATGTGACTATTGTGGATGCGCACATTGCACACATTACGATATCGATGCTAATGATGCAGCCCTAATCAACATTGTTTTCTCATTTCAAGACCATTTCACTTGGATGTAGATCATGATATGGGGAAAAAGGACAATCTTACAACTGTTTCAAGACTTTTTAAAGTCTGCATTAACTGGAAACTGTGCCTTTTTCATATTGTGACGCAGTTCCTTAAGAAACGGAATATTAAGGCCCAATTCCAATTCTACCCCTTAGCCCTTCCCCTTACACCTACCCCTTGTTTTGCCCTTTCACATGAAAGGATAGGGGTGTCCGAATTCTCTTTAGCTTGAAGGCGTAGGGCTAAGGGGAAGGGCTAGATACCCCTTCAAAGATTTTTCAGGACCTCACTCGAAACCAAGGGGTAAGAAAATTTCCCAGAATACCAGCCAAACCGGCAGATAGTTACAAGTAAGTGTCATTATTACGAATTTTTACAACAAACAAGCACATGTTTTAATATATTCGTAACCGCCTTTGTGTTTTACCGTCATGCTTTTTAAATAAAAAGCTAAAATAAAAACCGCTAAATTTTGCTATCTATAATCCCTAATAATAACTCCTATACGGCAGTCCCACAACATTCTGACACTCGATGACACTCGAATACCCTGTCAGAAAAGTCTATTGGCTAGGAATATCCTTTTTACAGTGTCTGCTATAATGTTAATGTTGTTTTTTGTGTGTTTACATAGATGAATATGGCCACTGTGTAAATGCGCAGTATAGTTTCGAGCTTATTGCCACATTAGATCATTATGATAACATAATATATGCCTTCAGAGAGGTAATATATGATTTCCTGAAAATAAATACCAAAAAATAACACAACTGGAATAACTACAGCAATCGCGATTGTCGATCTCATATGAAGCAAGAGATCGCGATGACACATGACGACGTGTGCAGGTGCTGTAGTGCTGTCCCATTTCTTAGGGTTTAAAGGGCCAAGGGGAAGGGGAAGGGTAGAAAAATAGATTTGGGATTGGGCCTAAATGAGAAACAGTGGGCATGGCTTGTTTTTTTTTTTCAACTGTGAGCTGATTGGATGTAGTTAAATACAACAAGTAAACAAACAGGAAGTGCATTTTCAGATTTCAATTAAATATTACAAGGGAAAACTTCTTTCTTAATGACATCAACAGATGAATTGTTCACCACAGAACTGGCAATGTGAGCTAACAAAATGAATATGGTTAGATTTGATTTTATGTGTAATTTAATACTCACTTTTCCAGTTTGTGTCCCGGCTGACAATGCCAAGTGTTTTCCTAGTTTCTAGTTACCTGGTTTCTGTTACTGTTTGCCGCCTGCCATGACATTTTGCCGGTTTTATGGATTACCCATTCTGCCCTGCCTTGGAAAATTGCATAATAATGGTATCGTTTTCAAAGGTTTGTGTTTTCAGGTGCCCAAAATGCATTCTTGTGTAAATAAATGTCCCAACCGCATACAAAGTTTAGTTAAAAATGGTGTGAACAGCCCAAAAGACATCTGCCAAATATGATCCAACTAATCATCTGTGGGCTGTATTAACTAATGAGACATTGAAATATTTTGTTTCTGTTATATTGACAATAAACTGTTGTCTTGTTTATAGAAGATAAACACATATACAGGTGTGTGCTGGTCAATAACTGGAATTGACTAATTTCATTCAACAAGTGAAACTTGTATAATGTATATATTCATTTCACACAGACTGATATATTTCAGGTGTTTATTCATTTTAGTTTTGATGATTTGGATGATAACTTATCAAATCTGAAAATTCAGTATGTCAGAAAATTAGAATATTACTTAAGACCAATACAAAGAAGGGATGTTTAGAAATCTTGGCCAACTGAAAAGTATGAACATGAAAAGTGTGAGCATGCACAACACTCGTAGTTAGTTGGGGTCCCTTTTGCCTGAATTACTTCAACAATGTGGCATGACATGGAGTGGATCAGTCTGTGGCACTGCTTAGGTGTTATGAGAGCCCCAGTTGCTCTGATAGTGGCCTTTACCTCTTCTGCATTGTTGGGTCTGGCATATTGCATCTTCCTCTTCACAATACCCAATAGATTTTCTATGGTGTTAAGGTCAGGCAAGTTTGCTGGCCAATTAACAACAGGGACACCACGGTCCTTAAACCAGATACTGGTAGCTTTGGCACTGTGTGCAGGTGACAGGTCCTGTTGGAAAATGAAACCTGCATCTCCATAAAGTTGCTCAGCAGCAGGAAGCATGACGTGCTCTTAAATATCCTGGTATAGAGCTGTGTTGACCTTGGATCTCACAAAACACAGTGCAGCAACACCAGCAGATGACATGGCACCCCAAACCATCCCATCACTGACTGTGGAAACTTTATACTGAGCCTCAAGCAATTTGGATTGTGTGCCTCTCCTCTCTTCCTCCAGATTCTGGCACCCTGATTTCCAAAGGAAATGCAAAATGTAATTTCATCAAAGAACATAACTTTGGAGCACTTAGCAGCAGTTCAGTGTTTAGCCCAGGCAAGAAACTTCTGACGCTGTCTGCTGTTCAGGAGTAGTTTGACACAAGGAATGCGTCAGCTGAAACCCATGTCTTGCAGACGTCTGTGCACAGTGATTAATTTTTTTTTTTTTTTTTTTGTAATTATTTTTTAGGGGTTTTCACCTTTATTTGATAGGACAGTAGAGAGTATTGACAGGAAGGAATGGGGAGCAGAGACAGGGGAAGGATCTGCATAGGACCGCGAGGCGGAATCGAACTTGGGTCGCCGTGAACACCGGAGTGCATGTGTCGACGCACTAACCACTACACCACTGGCGCCAACGTGCACAGTGATTCTTAAAGCACTGACTCCAGCTGCAGTCCACTCTTTGTGAATCTCCCCCACATTTTTTTTAATGAGATTTGTTTCAAAATTCTTTCAAGGTTGTGGTTATTCCTGTTGCTCATACACTTTTTTTTCTACCACATCTTTTCCTTCCCTTTGCCTCTCTATTTGATGTGCTTGGACACAGAGCTCTGTGAATGGAATAATTAAAATAAATCAACTTTTTGAAGATATTCTAATTATATGACCAGCACCTGTACAGTAACATCATGTGTGTGACTGAGTGATTGGGTCCTTACCAGTATTGGGAGTAATGCGTTACAAAAGTAATGTATTACAGTAACGTATTTCATTTTCCTGTAACGCAGTAGTATAAGGCATTACTAATTCATTTTCAGTAATATTTTACTCGGAACATGTTCAGTAACGCGTGCGTTACAACAAACTTTTCGCCGGCAAGACATTAACAAATAATAAATACCGCAGTTATATTTCCTGTTCGTGGTAAGTGAACATATGTGTGTGTTGTCATTAATCTTCCTCTGGTTATTGGAACTTTTTACTTTGAACGCGGTATGATTTCAGCCTCTGAGCTCGAGGTCCGGGGCTATTGGCTCAGCCTGGTTCGCAGTAACTTTAAGCCATAACGCGCAGTGGAAAAGCGGCAAATAGATGAAAATGGCAGAAGACAGTAGCTATATTCGCGAGATGGACGTACGTGCATGGCATTGTTTCACTGACAAATATCGTAAGCGTAGTATTACAAGTCGGGAGCGCATTCATGCAAGACAAGCGAGCGAACGCGCCAGTTTCCTCTGTGCGTGGACAAAACTCCTCACGTGCATTCAAAACACTGTCTGCTCACATGCAAATGATCTGCTCTCGCTCCGTCAGATGATGCAGACTCACAATTTGTACCTTGTGTTTCCTCCTCTTTTCGTGCTTTTGCTCTCCAGAGATCCTCCTGTTAAATTGTTTTCTCAAGAATGTTGATATGGTTTATATATTGCTACTCTATTTACCTACAGGTATTTTCTACAGGTAAATTCTATAATACTAGTGTTTTTGAGTGTTAGGTATACTGCCTATGTTTTAGGCTAGTATTATTTACAACTTGTTAATGAATGCTTCAGCATACTGTAGTATTAAGAATAGTGAACTCATAAAATTAACTACAAAGTGTAGTTTTACTACAGTAAAATGTGGTGAATTGTAGTATAATATACCCTATATTGTAAAAAAAAAAAAAACTACAGCACTGGGTCATTGTTTATATTACACTTGTTGTGTTACTATAGCAACTACGTATAGTATTACATATAAATATCATATACAGCCAAAAATGTTATGGTTTATTAGATTAAAAATTATAAGTCTATTTTAGTATTTTGGTATTGTTAATAAATAGTGCACCAATAAAAATCATATCAAAAAGCACGAAAGGAAAAGTGAACACAAGACACAAATTGTGAGTCTGCATATAATCTCACTGAGCGAGTGTACTGAGAGCGCGCAAGAAAATGTGTGCGTGAGCAGTGCATATTTGAGAGAGCGTAAGAAAATTTGTGTGCGAGCAGCGTATATTTGAGAGTTTGCAAGCAGTTTTGTCCACAAACCAAGGAAATCGGTGCACGAGCATTATATTGAGAAAGCTATGTTCATCATGCTCACTTTGTGCATGACAGTTTTGTGTTGTGAGCCACTTGAATTTAAAGTGAATACAATAATGACAACAATAAGAAGAGAAAAGAAATCTGCATTTTGTCATGGCATTGGAGTTTACATATAGGCCTGTTGTGTCTAATATGAATATAGTCAAGCTATTCACAGATATTGCCAGATAACCACTTTACTTTTAACAGATCATTTGTGAATCTGACTGTCATCCTTTCTTGCATTGTCTTGAGCCTTCACGTTGCCAATTATATACTATTTTGTTGGTAGCCAGGATAGGTCACAGTCATTCTGCTACATCATATCGCTTTCTACTGGATGCTCTGCAGTACATTTGGTCGTTTTAGAATGTTAAGTTCTAATTCTGTAGTAATTTTGTAGAAAGTAACTAAAAAGTAATATGAGTAATGTAACATATTACAATTTTGAGACAGTAATATTGTAATGTAAGGGATTACTTGTAAATAACAGTAACAAGTAATCTGTAATGTATTACAGTTTGGAAGTAACTTGCACAACACTGGTCCTTACGCTTGCGAGGTTTGACATCCAGGCGGAGTTTAGGATTGGAGGGCCGGAGTCTCTCTTGCAGCAGTTTCTTCTGGAAGGGGATGAGTGATGTAAGCATAGACTCATTCTGAATCTCAGTGGGTGGAATCACGATGCAGCAGTCCATGAAGTCTCCCACTGTATCAGTGAGCTCCCGGTCACTCTGAGCCTGGAAAGCTGCTTGGTTAAATGCCTGTGTGTGAAAGACAGGTGCAGAAAAAATAAGAAAGATAAAAAAAATATATATATATATTTATATATATATATATCAGAATCAGTTTTATTGCCAAGTGTGCTTCACACACACAAGGAATTTGTTTTGGCTACAGAAGCTTCCAGTGTACATAAAGTGACAAGTGACAACACAAAATGAATATGAAAAAAGACGATAAACATTAAACAGAGATGCAGTTAGTCAAAGGATCTGAATGTTGAGTTGTATGTACAGATTTGTTATAAACATACAGGTTATAAGGTGCTGTGTTCAAATGCGTATGGAGAAAGTATTGCATTGTATACTGTTATAAGGTGCTGTGTACAAGTGTGTATGACAAAGTATTGCTTGTTTATTGCACAGTAGGGGAATATTTAACTGTTCATGAGGTAGATGGCCTGAGAAAAGAAACTTTTCCTGTGTCTGGCTGTTTTTGTGCTTGGTGCTCTGTAACAGTTCAAACAGGTAGTGTGCTGGGTGCGAGGCGTATATATATATATATATATATATTGTGGCGGGCCGCCCAAGGAACAATCAGCGTCATCCTGGGAGAGGAGCACACCAGCCAGCTGGACCCAATCACGCCGATCACTTGCACCTGGAACTCGTTAACCACAACCACATAAAAACCCCACAAGACAGACGGTCGAGGAGAAGCCTCTCTGCTAACCAGACCTCTAATGAGTTCTCTCTCTCTCTCTCATATAGAAAGCACGGAGTGATCGAGTCGGGCGATCGGTGTTATACAGCAGCACGGATCAACAGGACAACCCATTCACTCACAACCCACCTACGGACTCACTTACAGCACGGACACTCGGGGAACCCAGGGAAGCACTTTGAAGACACCTACACCATTTCACCTCACTGTAAATAAAAAGCCCTTCGGGGGTGTGTTCACGACAACTTGTGTATGCCTTTTCACTCCACCCTGCTACAATATATATATATATATATATATATATATATATATATATATATATATATATATATATATATATATATATATATCTCAGAGATGTATAGTAACGAAGTAGAACTACTGTACTTAAGTACTAAAAGGCTGTATCTGTACTCTACTGGAGTATTGTTTTTTTTCTCCTACTTTTACTTCAGTACATATTTTCGATGAGCTTAATACTTTTACTCCAGTAGATTTTTTTATGTGTTGCATAGTTACTCGTTACAATTATAAAAATGTTACGAATCAATCATTCATTGATCAGACGATCAAAGAAGACAGTGCTGCCTGCCTGCATTGAGAGCGCTTTAGTTTGTTTTAGACATGGAAAACCCAGAAATTCCACCTTCAACTCCTTCACTTTCAACTGTTCGTGGCGATGAGGAAAAAGACCACCCGTGACCCTATTTAAAGCCAATGTTTGCATTTGTCGGAGTGAAAGACAGTTCATATAGAATGAAGTGCATACTCTACCATCGGATTTGAAGAAACATGTCAAGTTAAAGATAATATAATTCACAAAACTCTGCAGTTTGAGCTATCCATAAGAGCTAGATAAGTTAACTACCGTTAGCTACCCGCGGTTCATATCATGCTGCAATGTTCACATAACGTTAACTGTCTATCATAAAGGCTCTCACGCTGAATGGTGTTTTTGACCCATCATATATATATATATATATATATACATATATATATATACATATATATATATATATATATATATATATATATATATTATATATATATATATATATATATATATATATATATGTATATATACTGTATATATACTGTATATATATATTTATTTATATTATAAATCGTAAACCATGGTTTGTTCTGCTTAATCCTGTGCCCCAAAAAGATATTTTAAATAAACAAAACAATATGTCTTTTGACTGCTTTTTTAAAAATAACTACATAACGCAATACTTTTACTTTTACTTTCAGTACTTGAGTAGTAAATTTTTAAATAAACTACTTACAATACTTAAGTACAAAAAATGTTGAATACTTTAGTACTTCCACTTAAGTATTGTGCTTAAAGAGCACTTCAACTTCTACTCAAGTCACTTTTTTGATAGAGCACTTGTACTTTTACTTAAGTCTGGGTCTCTAGTACTTTATACATCTCTGATATATATATATTATATATATATATATATATATATATATATATATATATATATATATATATATATATATATATATATATAGTTGAAGTCAGAATTATTAGCCCCCCTGTTTATTTTTTTCCTAATTTCTTTTTAACGGAGAGAAGATTTTTTTTAAACATTTCTAATCATATTAGTTTTAATAACTCATTTCTAATAACTGATTTATTTTATCTTTGCCATGATGACATTAAATAATATTTTATTTGATATTTTTCAAGACACTTCTATACAGCTTAAAGTGACATTAAAAGGCTTAACTAGGTTAATTAGATTAACTAGGCAGGTTAGGGTAATTAGGCAAGTTATTGTATAATGATGGTTTGTTCTGTAGACTATCGGAAAAAAAATTGCTTAAAGGGGCTAATAATTTTTACCTTAAAATGGTTCAAAAAAAAATTCAAAACTGCTTTTATTCTAGCCGAAATAAAGCAAAAAAGACTTTCCCTAGAAGAAAAAATATTATCAGACATACTGTGAAAATTTCCCTGCTCTGTTAAACATCATTTGGAAAATATTTTAAAAAATATAAAAGAAATTCAAATGGGGCTAGTAATTCTGAGTTCAACTGTATATATATATATATGGATTACTCTTCAGTGTTTGAACTCCCAGCAGTGAATAATAAAACACATTGAACTGAACTGAGCTAATCTAAACTGAACTGAACTTAAACTCTGAAAACTGGACTGATACTGTTTCAATTCACTATAATCTTTTATGTGAAGCTGCTTTAACACAATCTACATTGTAAAAGCGCTATACAAATAAAGATGAATTGAATTGAATTTTGTCTAAGCAAACACTTCAACTGCTTCAATTGAAACTTTTCTATTAATGAGGTTGTAATAATGCATTCGAAATATATTACATTAAATTCTAATATCAAATAACACTACAGTTTGAAGAATACATTTATTTGATTTGATTTATTTCGAACAGAAATATCATACATAAAAATTTTTAAACAAAAAATAAATTTCAACATGGTCGAAACGGAGTGGGATGAAGCAAAAGCTTATTATTTTCCCACCCCATTACCCCACACATCATTCAGCTATTACTTATTTCTTCTTTTACTTATCTCTTCTTTTTACATGAGACATATGAACTTTGCATGAGACATATTTTATCCTTTTGGCATCTATTAAATATTATATGTTTGATTTCATTTGTATATTTACATTTCATAACATAGACCCAAAAACTACATTGTACTGCAAACAGCCATTAATTGAAATTTCATCACACCTTTCTCGTTTTATTCTTTTTCAATCACCTCTATTCATCATTATTCATTCATTCATTTTCTTTTCGGCTTAGTCCCTTTATTAATTCTGGGAATCTATTCATCATTATATTCTTTTTAATATTATATAATTATACAACTTTTTTAATTGATTAATATCCTGACATTGTTTGAGAATTTCACACCACATACAGACATACACATTTTTTAAAAGTTGCCCTTGTTTTCAACCTCCTAACATTTTGTTCTTCTCTTAGATTATATCCCCCTTGTCTTTCTTCAAAAACCTTTTATATGCATTTATGTTTTAAATTCAACCAAATCATTGAACTTAAGTATCTTTAATTTTAAAAAATAAAGGATTTGTATGCTCCAAATATCCCCCATTTTCTATCAGTCTAATTACTTTTTCTGCATTGTACATAAAGATCATAAGTTAGATTTATATGTATTTACCCAAATTTCAACACAATAACTCATATATGGCAACATAAGTGTGTTGTATAATACATACCAGGATAAATCTTGCTTTATACACTACTGCTACAGTTTTTACAAATTTTGATATCACATTATTTATTTGCGATTTCCAACTAATTTTATGATCCAATACAACACCAAGAAACTTAATTGCATATACTCTTTCTATAACTTCATTATTAATATTTTTATCTATATTATGACTACTTTTTAATTTCCCAAATAACATGACCTTTGTTTTACTTATATTTAATGACAATTTGTTTACGTCAAACCACAATTTCAATTTATTAATTTCTGTTTTAATCAACTCCATAAGTTTTGGTAAACTATTCCCAGAACAAAAGTTACTTGTATCATCCGCAAATAAAATAAACTTAATGTTGATATCTTACACATAACATTAATGTAAATTATAAACAATATTGGACCTAAAACTGATCATTGTGGTATGCCGCAATTTACATTTAGATATGAAGATTTATGGTTGCCAATTTCCACAAACTGTTGCCTTTTTTTTTTTTTTTAAATAACTGCTTATCCAATCCAATGCTACTTCTTTAATACCATACCTTTCTAATTTATTTATCAACATATTATCATTTATTGTATCAAATGCCTTCTTTAAATCTATAAAAATCCAACTACCTTCTTTTTATCTATCTTATTAGTAATTTCCTTAATATTTTCTGTTGATGCCAGAGATGTTGATCTATTTTTCCTAAAACCATATTGCTCAACAGCTAAAGGTTATGCGTTTCTATGAAATTATTAAGCCTTTAAAGGTGCTGTATGTAAGTTTTTGATTCTTCTAAAGCATAAAAATACCATAATATGTGTGCAGATATTTAAGAAACATCCCAAGTGAACATACTTTTCCGTGCCGGAACTCTGTCTTTGTTTAGATAAATTTCATATGCACGATGCCAGTTTAGCCAATTATATGTCAGCACCCTGGGTTGCCTTGTTGGAAAACAGCGTATTTCATTCATTCATTCATTCATTCATTCAGTAAGACTCTTGAAAGCATGCGTCCGTGACCAAAAGGAACAGTATGGGAGACAGATGCAGTTCCACATGAGGTTATTAATTAGCAAATTACATAAATATTACGAACGTAAACATTAGGTGAGCAGGTTACATTGTAACCGCGTGTCCTAACAACACGCTTGTGACGAGAGAGGCAGTGATCAGCTATTTGGCTGTTTGCACCAGACGAGACACGGCAGAAATGTAAATACAGCCTTCAGAAGCACAGAATATGCACTCGCTCACGAAACGGTAAGGTTTAGAATCTATTTAATACATGTTAACCCACTTTAACATCAATGTAGATGCTGAATCACTCATATGTGTTTAGTTCTAAAGTTTCAATTTCAGACGGTTTATTGTATTTCAAGATCTGAGGTGAACTTTCTGCTTTCAGTATATGGCAACAAATGCCATGTAAAATGCATTCAAACTAGCATTGTTAGCATTTAGCACAGAATAAAGCACACAAGGCTTACCTGAGGTGACCTAGCTGTCATAGGTTTTTGTTGTTCAGCTGTGAGAAATAGAAGCCATTTCTAATATATCAATTCGAGGTGTTGGTTAGGACAAAAACTCCGTTAAATATGGAAAATATTCCCTCTATCGCGTGTCGTTGCTTTTATTTAGAACACAGTTTAAATCACTCACTCCTGTACACAATCTGGCATCCTAGCGTACTTTTATTATGATCCAGGAGTGCAATACCTAGTTCAACCACTGGGTGTCAAACTTACATACTGCACCTTTAATTACTTCACATGTGCTTAAGGATATCAGTAGATTTCTAAATAATTGGATTTCTTAAATAGTTACAAAATATAAACACAGATTTAAAATATACTTTAAACTCAAAAGTTTTAAGTGTCTTAAGAAATAGTCTAGGCGACGCAGTGGCACAGTAGGTAGTGCTGTCGCCTCACAGCAAGAAGGTCGCTTGTTCGAGCCTCGGCTGGGTCAGTTGGTGTTTCTGTGTGGAGTTTGCATGTTCTCCCTGCGTTCACGTGGGTTTCCTCCAGGTGCTCCGGTTTCCCCCACAGTCCAAAGACATGCGGTACAGGTGAATTGGGTAGGCTAAATTGTCCGTAGTGTACGAGTGTGAATGTTTTTTTTCCAGAGATGGGTTGCAGCTGGAAGGGCATCCGCTGCGTAAAACGTGTGCTGGATAAGTTGGCGGTTCATTCCGCTGTGGCGACCCCGGATTAATAAAGGGACTAAGCCGAAAAGAAAATGAATGAATGAAAGAAATAGTCTAAGCATACTTAAGAGGCCATTAAGTTAATTAATATCATACTGACAACAAGTACAGTTTTAAACAGTCTTTCGGATGAGACGTTAAACCAAGGTCCTGACTTTCTGTGGTCATTAAAAAAATCCTATGACACTTCTCGTAAAGAGTAGGGGTGTAACCCCGGTGTCCTGGCCAAAGTCCCTCAATCGGCCCTTACCCATCATGGCCTCCTAATCATCCCCATCCACCCAATTGGCTCTAGCACTGTCTCTTCACTCCACCAATAGCTGGTGTGTGGTGAGCGCACTGGCGCCCTTGTCCTGTGGCTGCCGTCGCATCATCCAAGTGGATGCTGCACACTGGTGGTGGTGTGAAGAGACCCCCCTCATGATTGTGAAGCGCTTTGGGTGTATGGCCATACATAATAAATGCGCTATATAAATACACATTACATTACATTAAACCTTTAGGCATTTTTTTTTTAATTTATTACTCTCTGTGAATATATATATTACATAAACATAAAACACACATTTTTAAATGAGTTAATGAAAGAAAAGCTGCGACGTGGCTAAGTATGGTGAGCCATACTCAGAATTTGTGCTCTGCATTTAATATATCCAAGTAATACACAAATGCACTTCATTATACATGTACACAGACGTCACCTATATACTATATAACTGCAGGTTAACTATGTTTATATATAATAACTTTAACTGTTAAAAGCTATTAGTTACTAGTTACTTAGTTAAAGTTATTAGTAACCAATAAATTGATGGTAACTATGGTAACCTAAACTTTTCAGAATTTGATTGTAATGCAATAATGTGCACCTTTTGTAAAGCTGCATTGAAACAATAACTATTGTGAAAGCACTATACCAGGGCTGCTCAACCCTGTTCCTGGAAATCTACCTTCCTGCAAAGTTCAGCTCCAACTCTGATCAAATCAAACACACCTGAACCAAATAGGACCTGAACAGCCATTCATAATTACAAGCAGGTGTGTTTGATTTGGGTTGCAACTGAAATCTGCAGGAAGGTACATCTCCAGGAACAGGGTTGAGCACCACTGCGCTATACAAATAAACTTGAACAGTCACATGTCCAACTCTCTAACCCAGGGGTGACCAACCCTGTTCCAGGATATCTACCTTCCTGCAGATTTCAGTTGCAACCTACAGTATATCAATACACCTGCCTGTAATTATCAAGTCCTGTTCAGGTTCTATTTAATTGGTTCAGGTGTGTTTGAACACCTCTACTGTAACCATTAGGCCACAGCTGCACCACACAACCATTTAAACCATATTAAAATGATGCTAAATGTCCTGCTGAATCTATATAGGTAACAGAAATTAGTTGTTTCTGTCCATTCTCTTACTTTGTCAGCTAGTAGAGCTGCCATCGCTCGTCCACACTCGTGGTAGTTCATGCCATCTACGGTCGGCCCGATGAGGATGAAGATAAAGCGCACAGGAACAGGAGCCTCCAGAGCCGACTCCAGCACCACAGCATCCCGAAGACGCACAAATACCACTGTAGGCCTCTCCAGGAACTCCAGAGCACCTTAAAAAACACACACACCCTTAATACGATGTACCAAATACAGGGAGTGTTTGCTGCTAACTCATACATTTGTCAAACTTAATAAACATATTGAACTAAATTTGAAATCTGTGCTTTTGAAATTAACAAATACATAAATTATTTTAGTTCTCACCTACAAGCACCATCGAGGCCTCTGTTTTATCTGCTGTCTCCCTCTTTGAGTATAAACCCACACATATGTCAAAATGTTACATCATTTAAACATTGAAGAAAATATATGATGTGGAGCATGGGCTAATTTTGCTCATAACAGTAACAAGAAGAAACTTTGGGCTCACTTTCTCTGTGACAGAGAATTTCTCCATTTCCACATTTGAGGTCAGAGGCTGGGTCTCCACTGATTGGCTGAGGAGAGAGAGAGAAAGAAGAGAGAGAGAGAAATACAGTTCATCGAAGTTTCTGCCATGATGATATTACTTATGCAAGTAAACAATTGGGCTTTTTAAAGACACTTAATATATTAATCTAAACAAAATGTATATTTTTGCAAATGATAAACTGGCATATGAAAGTCAAGTTCAGGTTACATTTGACATAAGTGGTGTGATTAGGACATACACTCGCTGGCCACTTTATTAGGTACAACTTACTAGCACCAGATTGGACCACCTTTTGCCTTCAGAACCGCCTAATCTTTTGTGGCATAGATTCAACAAGGTACTAGAAATATTCCTCAGAGATTTTGGTCCATATTGACATGATAGCATCACGCAGTTGCTGCAGATTTGTCGGCTGCACATCCATGATGTGAATCTCCCATTCCACCACATCCCAAAGGTGCTCTATTGGATTGAGTTATGGTGACTGTGGAGGCCATTTGAGAACAGCGAACTCATTGTCATGTTCAAGGAATCAGTCTGAGATGATTCGCGCTTTATGACATGGTGCGTTATCCTGCTGGAAGTAGCCATCAGAAGATGGGTACACTGTGGTCATAAAGGAATGGACATGGTCAGCAACAATACTCAGGTTGGCTGTGGCATTGACACGATGCTCAATTAGTACTAATGGGCCCAAAGTGTGCCAAGAAAATATCCCCCACATCCTTATACCACCACCACCAGCCTGAACCGTTGATACAAGGCAGGATGGATCCATGCTTTCAAGTTGTTGATGCAAAATTCTGACCCTACTATCCGAATGTCGCAGCAGAAATCGAGACTCATCAGACCAGGCAACCTTTTTCCAATTATCTCCAATTTTGGTGAGCCTGTGTGAATTGTAGCCTCAGTTTCCTGTTCTTGTCCTGCCCATTCGCCTCAAGGTTGGACGTGTTGTGCGTTCAGAGATGCTCTTCTGCATACCTCGGTTGTAACGAGTGGTTATTTGAGTTACTGTTGTCTTTCTATCAGAACCAGTCTGGCCATTCTCCTCTGACCTCTGGCATCAACAAAACATCTGCGCCCACAGAACTGCCGCTCACTGGATATTTTCTCTTCTTTGGACCATTCTTTGTAAACCCTAGAGATGGTTGTGTGTGAAAATCCCAGTAGATCTACAGTTTCTGAAATACTCAGACCAGCCCGTCTGGCACCAACAACCATGCCACGTTCAAAGTCACTTAAATCACTTTTCTTCCTCATTCTGATGCTCAGTTTGAACTGCAGCAGATTGTCTTGACCATGGCTGCGTCCGAAACCGCTTACTACTCAGTAGGTACTGCATTTGAATTTAAACGTACTACTCGGCCATTAGAAAAGTACGTTCTATACAGTATGAATGTAAGAAGTATGAATGTAATTCGGACGTACTACATCCGCCATTTTGTCATGGTCACGTGACCTACCTGCGTCAGTTGCGTCGATTTACTTCCATTCATGAATTCTCTCGCGGAGCATCATGGGATAGCACAGCGTGCATGGGATGCGCACTTCAGAATCTCGCCGGATACTCTTGCATACTGATTTTCGAATTCTATGAATTCGGACATACTACTCGGCTCGCATACTGATTTTAGCGTATTGTATAGTATGGAAGTATGCAGCCCATGTCTACATGGCTAAATCCATTGAGTTGCTGCCATGTGATTGGCTAATTAGAAATTTGCACATTAAACTATATTTCAATATTTCGTTAAAAACAGAAAGACAGAGAAACAGGCAAAACAAACTGAGAAAACACATTTATTTTTTATGTACTATTATTATAACTACAATATATTCTCTAATAAATGTAAGATCACAAACATACTTTATTTCTTTTCTTTTACTTTAAAAAGTAATTAGATGTTCTTTTCTTTCAAACCTTAAACAATAGAGCATTTGTTTTGCCAGAATGCCACAGGGAACTTTTCTTTTTAAAATGTTTTTTGATGATGACAGATTTATAAACCATTTACAGTATATTACATACAGAATTTTACCATGATTTTTATCACAGTAAACATATAGCAAAATAGTTAACCATGGTTTTACAATAGCAAACGTGTAGCAGCTACATTATTTTGCCAAGTGTTCATTTGTATAACCACAGTTTTCCCACAAATACCATTGTTAACTATGGGTAGTGTAGCAAAAATCATGGTTAATTTGTACTTATCATGGTTTAACTACAATTATCAAGACTTTTTGGGATTTATTTGTAGTAAAATAAATCCAGAGACACTGAAAACACTGTTATCATGAGCTGCTCGTGTGAAAATATCAATTTGCTGTATCAGACTACATGCAGTCTCTGTTATTTGATAATCTTAAATCATGTTTAAGTCTTAATCATGTTTCTTACAGACACGGTTAGAATTTACTTGAAAAAAAAAATGGTGACTGGCAACTGGCGAGTAACACTGTATCATTTACCACTCGCCCATGCTAATTTTACTTGTAAGCTTAGCAATTGTTTGTTGTGGTAGGCTACAAAATGTTACAAACAATGACATACATACCTTGACTTTGAGTGTTTTCGATACAACAAAAAGAAAACAGCTACAACTGCCTCTTTTCTCTTTTAAATAAAATTATATTTATATAAATAATATTTATTTGTGTCCTTATTGCTGCAGATAGCTGCATAACACTATGGTGCTGCTTAAGAGATTTTAAGTACTTACAAGTCGAAATACAAAATACATATTCAAAGAGAATATTTTAGTGAAGTGAAGACTTCAAATAGTTCAATATAACATTGTTGACCGTCTACTTGATGCGCACGCGCGTCATTAGCAATGTACACAAAGTAAACATTTTTGTAATAATAAATTCTCGCGTGATTTCACTGAAAAAATATACAAAACCGAGAATGAAAACCGCTGTTCCTGGATGTTTTACGCAGCGATCTCGCGCATCTGACAAGGCATAGCAAGTCGATTTAAACTGTAAAGTCAGTTGAAATAATATAAAACACGTCCCACGTTTTGACATTTTAGATGCTATCACGACACAAAACTTTATTGATTTAAAAATGAGTAGTTTCAAATTACATCCCGCACACACACACACACACACACACACACAAACACTATCAACACGTGCTGAGGTAAAACAACGCTGCTTGTGTCGGTGAATGAACACGCGTGAATGACAGACAATCGATTAAACATCTAACCATTTCATACCCACATGTAACTTGGTGATTATGTAGATGAAGTACAATGCAAGAGAACATTTTGTTATGGAATGGCACTGTATGAATTCCCCATTTGCAGCGAGCCATCTTTAGTGAGTATTGCTAGTGAGTAACCATGCTTTCAAAACCTTTCACTAAAGGTAAAATGACTCCACTTTAATTTCTCTTTCTCTCCTTTTTTTTCTCAGAAATGTGTGCAGTACCTCTGTTTGTGCGTTAATGCTTGAAGAACCTTATCCCTGTCCCCTGGCTGAATCTCCTTTTTGCTAACCAGGGTATCCACAATCTTCTCAATAATACTGGAGAGCGTCTTCTCCTCTCTGTCCAGCATCACCACACCTTATCCAAGCAAGACAAAAAACGAAAAAAGGAAGTGAATGCATGAGAGAGAGGAAGACAAAAGAGAGGACGAGGGGTTTAACCGAAGCTGAGCTTTACTATAGTAAACATAAACAGCAGGGCTTAAAGCTGAGGAGCACAGGCTGAGCTGGTTTTACAGGACTTTAACTATCTGCTGTGACCATCTCATCTGAGCCTCAACACTGAGGTACATTCTTGCTCACATTCCACACTGGCTAATAACTATATAACCCTAAACTCAATAACTCATGTCAGGATTGGACTGAGACTGGGATGTTTATAATAACTTAATAATTACTTACATTTATATCAAAATGTTATGTAGTCATCAATAGAACTAACAGTTATTTATTATTGTAAAGCCAATCAAAATGTGCTGCACATGTAAACTGTTATATTTTGTTCTATCCAAGACTGAATGAACATTTTTACATGAGGTTGCACCAGATAAAATAATGAGATAATCTTATAGCACTCACTCAAAAAATTACATATGCTGCTTGTTCAAATATCTTATTTAAAATGAGCTGAAACAACACAATCCATGAGTTTTTATTGCGACAACTTAATTGTTTGTATTTTCAAGCCACTTAAATTTAAAATAAAAACTATTAAGTTAACTTAATTCCTTCCTGTTGTCCCAACACAAATGTGGAACACAGCATTTTTACAGTGCTGTTTAAAGATACATAAAAATAGTAATACTTTTATTAAGCAATCAGTGGTGAAAAGAGTACTGAAAAATCATACTCAGACAAAAGTACCATTACTTGCCCATTACTTGTAGTGCAAGTAGAGTTAAAATATATGTTGTAAATATTACTCAAAGTATGAGTCAAAAGTACCCCATTTAAAAGTACTTAAGAGTAGGCATGGGCCGGTATAAGATTATGACGGTATGATAACCTTGGATAAAAATATCACGGTTTCATGGTTTTGTGATTACTGCTCTAAAATGTATTTTTTTTTAAATGTCTGGGTTAAAAAAAAAAATAAAAATTTCCTTTGAAAACAATATATTTTATTTTTTGAAAGATTTATGGTATTTTGGATCAGTAAACATGTCAGGCTATATAATTCAAATGAATCATTGACTTCTGCTGTCTTTATTAGTTTCAAAAACACAGATTTCTTTACAATTTAAAATGGCATCCTTGGATTTTTTTTCTGCTTGAGATACTGTTGTCCTAAAAAACAAAAAAAAATTTAAATAAAAAAAATTTAAACATACCTTAGGAACGGTATTACAGAAACTTTTGGCGGTTTTTAAAACCTTGACTTTTCCAAACCGCGGTATACCTTGAAAACGGTTATCGTCCCATGCCTACTTAAGAGTAGTGAGTATTAAGCTGGCAAAAGTTGATGCGTTCACATGTAATTTGTGTGTGTGTAAACGTAACATTCTGTAGTGCATTTAGTTCTTGTTAAAGGCCATTTCGGTTTTCATATAGTAAACATTCGTCATCTTCTCATCAGTGACATGCATCTAAACAGTCCCTCGGCCATTGCATGCAAAGATTTTAGACATGTTGTTGGACATTTTTAATGCTTCCAAACAGTTTGCTGCATGTCTTAAGGTAGTTCAGTATGATGCGATTTACTTTCTATGTGTGATTTGATTGGACAGGAATCGCAGGGCTGATTTTTCTAATCCCCATAGTGACTGCAGTTTGAAGGAAAGAAGTGGAGTAAAAGTACCAATGCTGCACTAAAAATGTACTCAAGGGAAAGTAAAAGTACACATCTTTAGAACTGCTTAGTAAATTACAATTCCTGAGAAAAACTACTCAGTTACATTAATTTGAGTACTTGTAATTGGTTACTTTACACAGTATCTACCAATAAAGATTTAGAAATTTGGTACGTTTATTGGTACCAAAAGTACCAATAAAGGCTTTAAAATATTATCACCTAAATAAATAAATAAAAATACAAAAATTAATTAATCTATTGCAAATAAATCTGGTTCTTTTTAGCTTTCAAAGCATCATGAGATCAATCTCAAGGCTTCCACAAAAAATACTGCATCACAACACCGACTTTGTTTCCCACATTATTAAGACTTTTCTTTGCACCAAATTATAGACTAAATAGATCATAATTGGGAAGAATAATGTTTATAAAAAATAACAAATATTATATTTCGATCAATTAGATGCAGCCTTGGTGAGAATAAGAGACATTGCATTAAAACATTAAAAATGTCTTACTAACCCAGGTGTAACGGATCACAGTTTATCCGTTCGGATCATAACCCACAGTTCTGAACGCACGTGACCCACGGATTAATAACTTTTTTGAACTTGTAGGTTAATCCAACATTCATAACAATTGCAGAGAAATCGTCATTCAAATCATGTGTATGAAGGCATTTTCGCTTCCCTATAGAACATAATGATGGAAAAAGTTGTAATGGGACCTACAGTAAATGCTTTCATAATTTAAGGTGTTTTCTGTCACTGCTTGCTTAGCCTGCATTAACGCATTCAGTGTAAGCTGCACAATTAAACAATAAAAGATCGTGATCTCAATTCAAACTCTTGCAACATGAATGATAAATGATAATGATTTGCATATGTTTATTAATCCTTCGAAGCGCTGCATTCAAATCTGTGTTTGATCGAGAGAGACTCAGTTTTTACACATTTTCAGTTCGTTACAAACAGCTAAGTAACACAGAAGTACTGGGAGAACAGTTTATAGTTCAGATATAAACACTGATGTTTATGGTACTTGATGCTGGTAAATGTTGTAGCAATTACATTGTTTCACCAATGGGTGGTGACAAACAACCATGAAAATTATGTCACTGAATAGGTTTTAAAAAATGATCCACCTATAATGAAACATATGTGTGAATGGTTGAATTACTATTTAAAAATAAATATGATGTGTTGTAATGTTAGATTTCTATATTTAGCATCATAAGCAACAGTAGCAAAGATAATTTTTCGTATTGAATGTTCCTTTTTTTCAGCTGGTTCTTTCTTGAATTTGATTAAAATTACAGGTTCTAAGTTATGTTTGTTAAAACCAATGGTCTTCGCAGTAATATTTTTGTATAAACGGAAAGCAATTGACATTGTCTCCTTTGAGATTTGTGATCCATTACACCACTACTAACCCTAGACTTTTGAAAGGTAGAGGGTCTAAAAATATTGTACAATGTATTTTAACTATGAGAGTAATATATGATATAAAATACCCATAGATCTTTTCATGTACAAAGACATACAGTATACGGTTATAGAATGATCATTGGACAGTTTATAAAAACAAATAAATTTGCTTTAGAGTTTTATGTCATTTCAAGATGTTGCTTGCTGTTTCTAACACTCAAAAATGTTTTTTTTTTTTAGCTGCTTCTTCAAACTGAGCTGAACAAACACAGATTTTTTTTGGGACAACTTAATTGTTTTATGTTAAATCCACTTTAATTTGTAAAAACAAAACAAAAAAAACATTATGTTAACTTAATCGACTTGTGTTAAGATAACATGAAGGAATTAGCCGGAAAGTATTGTTTACAGTGTAGTAATTGTATGAAATGTTTTGACAATGTCTGATGTAATATGTTTTCCTTTGTTTTTCTCCTGTACATTGAAAGCATCTGCTCTGAAACGTGTCCTCACCGGTGTTCATTGTCCTGCGTATCTGCACAAGGCTCTTAAAGGTGAGGTAGGAGATGTGAGAAGGGCTCCATTGACCCGCCTCCACATCATACGTCTCTTCATAACCTGCCCATCTACCCATCTCCTGCCAGTAGCTCTGCTGGTTCGGGCTCTTCGCAGACTCATTCATCTCCATGTAAGCCTGGCCACACAAAACATCAGAATACCACAATAAAAAAAAATAGCTCACTGCTAACATACTTTGGAAACACTTTAACATAAAACTGTTAATGTCTCAAAGGGTTAGTTCACCCCAGTTTTTTAATTCTGTTATTAATTACTCACCCTCATGTCATTTTAATACTGAAAGAATGAAGGTTAATTCTGAATCCTTCGTTCATCTTTATAGCACAAATAAAGATATTTTATATATAAATTAAGATGAAATATGGGAGCTTTCTCATTATTTTTAAAATATGTCCCAAGTGATGTTTAGCTACAAAATGTTTACATTATTTGCTGCAATATTTTTTTTCTTGAAGAAGTTTTTTTTTATTCACATTATAAGCTCCCTTACATTTTTTTAATTGTCTACAGCCCAAACCAATGTTTCTCTATTTAACATAATTAACCTAGTTGAGCCTTTGAAATGAACTTTAAGCTGAATACTAGTATCTTGCAAAATAACTAGAAAGTTATTAGGTATTTTGATAATTACGATAACTAAAAACATTTGTTATTAGAAATTTGTTGTTAAAAATATTATGCTTATAAATGTGTTGAAAAAAAATCTTTTGTTAAATAGCACTTGGGACATATTTTAAATAGAACTGATTTTCACAGGAGGGCTACTAGTTCTGACTTCAAGTATATACTGGTTACATACTATTGCTATGATCAACAGCAATCTAGCAGTTGCAGATCGCTAGACAGCTACAATTCTGCCACTGAAAAGAACTATAGATCCCATGATGCACCTTACACACACACCAGTTCCAGTTCTTTCCCTGATTGCACACACACAGCTGGAGACTTATCATAGATGGTTTACCTGGAGTATTAAAACCTCTCAGTTTCACATACACTTTGCTGAGTATTGTTTGGTTTGCCTTCATTATGTAAGTGGTCATCCTTGTTTCTTGTTCTCCACATTAGACTGTTTTTTTTCATGTTTTTTTGACTCATTGCCACCTGTCCAAACCATTTGCCTGTGTTTTGTAGTGGTGGGCAGAGCGAGGCTTCATGAAACACTGAAACAGTCGAAGCAAATGTGTCGGAAGCTTCAAAGCGTTTCGAAACCCGTCTCTACAGCGACACCTAGTGATCATTTTTTATGTATTGCTCTGGAACAGCTTCAACAAAGAAACAGTTAAACAAATTGAGGTATTAAACCCCACATTGTAGAGTTGAAGTTTGTAGTGACTTAGTGAAGCTGTGAGAGTTCCTGACTAGCATACAGAGATAATGGCTTCGAATCCAGGGTGATGCAGCTATAGATGTTAGTTTTTAAACGCTGTGTTCTAGTAACGTGTTTTAACATTGGTCTGACATCCGAATGAACACTTTGTGAATAATGTCTTGTTTTGGTGATAAAAAATGTACATTATTAAAATATACCAAGTCACAATTTCTGAGCATTTGTGCAAGTTGGGATTCAAACTCAGGACATTTGCAGCACACTTACTCACTAGGCTACATGAGATAGAGGGTTTTCCCGACCCTGTAAATCAAACGCAGATTCGCCAGGTCTCGAAACGTTTCTGAAATGTCTAATGCTTTGAATTGTTTTAGTCACGTGACCTGGGTGCTTCAAGTAATTTTAGTCACATGACCTGGGTGCTTCGAATAATTTTAGTCATGTGACCTGGGTGTTTTGGATCATGCTTCGGTGCAGTGCTTTGAAACACTTTTGCTTCTGGATCTTAACACTGCGTCAGCCATCCTTAGTTTTTGGATTACTATTCTGGATTGTCGTTTACACCCTTGCCTGTCTGACCATTCTCAAATAAAGCTGCGTTTGGAACGACCCCTGTTTGCATGTTCAGCCTTACATAACAACTATCGTCTTTTGTAGTGCACCCTCCAAAAGAAAGTTTCAGACAAAACCAGATCAGGACATTTGTGTGCTTCGTTCAGAGCAGCATTCATTGTTTTATTCATCTATTCTGAAAAAATCTTTAACTAATTTTTTTTTTTAATGATTCATTATGAAAAACTAAATGGTTAGTTATTTTGGATTGAATTGTTTAATGATTGATTTCAATTATTTACTCATTTAAGATATAAACACCTACTGACAGATTTAGTGTCATAAGGAACACCCAAAAACATTGCCAATTTGGAGGTTGTTACATTTTTTTCCTTTGTTTTCATTTTCACATTTTACTTTAGGCTAGACCAGTGAAAAAGACAATTGCTCAGAATAACAAAGTTTTCATTAGTTGTGATTGAAAATCAGCATAAATCCCCAAATGTTAATGTTTATCAAGGTTAATTGAATTTAGCTATTTATCCAATGTGTATTTTTTTTTTACATTCGATTACTCCAAGGCAAGGCAAGTTTATTTATATAGCACATTTCATACACAGTGGCAATTCAAGTGCTTTACATAAACAGGAATAAAAAAGACACGTAAAAGAAATAAAAAACAAATAATAAAAATAAAAATAAAAACCAGATAAAAACAGATTTAATGTGTTAAAACAGGCTATAAAAGAATGAAAAAGAAAAGAAAGACACAATAGTGCGATCTTTTGGGCGTAGCACAGTGCTCATTCAGTAAAGGCACAGCTAAACAGATGTTTTCACATGTGTTTAATGTTATAGCACATCTGTTCATTTCTGGAAGCTGATTCCAGCAGGGAAGGCCGTAGTAGCTGAAGCCGATTCACCCTGCTTTGACTAAACTCTTGGAATTTCTAGTTTATATGATCCTAAAGATCTGAGTGATCTATTAGGTGTGCATTCAGTCAGCATATCTGTAATGTATTGAGGTCCTAGGCCATTTAGTGATTTATAGACAAGTAATAATACTTTAAAATCTTTTCTGAATGTAACTGGGAGCCAGTGTAAAGACCTGAGAACAGGTGTGATGTGCTTTGATTTTCTGGTTCTGGGCCAGAATCCTGGCCGCAGTGTTCTGCAATGAGCTGCAACTGTCCTGACTGTCTTTTTGGGAAGGCCCGTGAGGAGGCCGTTACAGTAATCCACCCTGCTGCTGATAAAAGCATGAACAAGTCTTCACTGCAAACAAAGCATCTAATTCTTGCAATGTTTTTGAGATGATAGTATGCTGATTTACTAACTGCTTTGACATGACTATTGAAACTCACACCAATTGAGTCACACCAAGATTCTTGACCTTATTTTTTGTTGTTTGACCCTTAAGGGCAATCAACACACCGGATGCGCCGCTCAGGCCACAGACACGGCGTGCACATGACTGTTGAAAGTATCGCACACCAGACGCACACATTCGCACGCTATTTAAAATGAAACTAATCAGATGGCGCTCTGTGGCGCGGCAGAAATATGAACAGTATCCTGAGTCGTGACTGGGCGCCGCGGACAGCCGCTGACTTGCGGTGCCGGTGTGTGTACCCTGATAGAAACCTATGTTTAGAATTCTGAAATGCGTGGCGCTGCGCAGCGCGGCGCTTCTGGTGTGCGACCTGCTTTAGAGCCAAGGTTCGCATTTACCATGAGAACCTCATCTCTGTTCCCAAACGCAATGACTTCAGTTTTCTCTTTGTTTAACTAAAGAAAGTTTTGGCACATCCAACTCTTCATTTCATCAATGCATTGGCAGAGGGTGTCAATGGGGCTGTAGTTAGTAGGCAGTAAGGTTATGTAGATCTGAGTGTCATCAGCATAGCTGTGGTAGGATATTTGTTTTTTTCTCTTTATTCGGCTCAGTGGCAGCATATAAAGTTGAACAGGAGAGGTGCCAGAATTGAGCCTTGTGGGACACCACATGTCATAGGTGTCCACTTCGACCTATGGTCACCTATACTGACATAGTAACCTCCACCTGCAAGGTAAGATCTGAACCATTTGAGGACCGTCCCAGACAGCCCAACCCAGTTTTCCAACCTATCCAGAAGTATGTTGTGATCAACAGTGTCAAATGCAGCACTGAGATCAAGCAATACCAGCACTGTTAGTTTGCCTGTACCTGTATTTAGGCGGATATCATTGACTATCTTTATAAGGGCGCTCTCTGTACTGTGATGTGCTCTGAAACCAAATTGAAAATTGTCTAAACATCCCTTAAAGCTTAAGAACTTGTTAACCTGGTTAAAAACAACTTTTTCAATGATTTTGCCAATGACAGGGAGATTTGAGATTGGCCTGTAATTGCTCAATAGGGTGTTATCCAGGTTGCTCTTCTTCAAGAGGGGGTTGACACCTGCGGTTTTAAGTGAGTTTGGGAAAGTCCCTGAGAGAAGTGAAGCATTTACCACTTTTTTTTTTCCCTGAATAATGTTAAGAGTTCCTAGAAAACCATAACGTACTGTGTATTACATTGCTTGCTTGTTTATGCAAGTTTATGCAAATGCACTGCTCTACACAATTAACCCAATCACTCTAAAATAATTAATTCTTTCCAAATTGATCTATTCAAGTCATCTGTTATTCATATCGCAAAATTTATCACAGAAAAACAAAATAACACGTCAGTTTTTTAAATATCGTGCAGCCCTACTTTTAAGTGAGACAGTGAGGTGAGATGTAATGTCAGAGCAAAGATGTAGACAACTTAAACATGATGGCTGGACCTCTGTATGTGTGTGTTTGCTGTCTAGATATGACCGATAAAATAAAGCTCATGTTTAGCCTCCAAACACCAGCAGTGCAAATGTGGAAACTTATCAGTGAGCATGTCTGCATGTTATATCAATCAATCAAAGTAACTACAAAACATCATATTAGAATGACAGTGAACAGTAAGTCTTTGGGATTTAAATGTAATCAAGCCCCAAATGATTCATACCCGTGGCAAATTCAGATTTAAAGTTACTTTCATTTAACCTGCAAGTTTTTTTTTTGACCAGAAATGACACAGGCTTCTCCTAAAAGATTATAAGATGATGTACAAGATGCATCACTGTGGATAAAAATATTTCATATTTACAACTGAACAAAAACTTTAAGCCAGAATTTGCCAGAATTTCAGGCTTGACTGTATGCATATATCTGCTTACCTGAAAATCTGCTTTTATGTTAGTTAATATTTACATTCAGAGGACCTAAAAAACAAACAAAAAAATGATTAAATGTTTTAATAGTTACTGAAACATGCTGTGAAAGATAAATTGAAATGTTAAAAATACAGATATGGAAACAATAAAGAGAGCACTTGAAAGTCTCATTTTCTCTGGATATACTAGATTTCTTAGGTATATGTTTGAGTAAAAATGTTTATGCTCATATTATTCTATAAGGGTCTGATAAACTTTCTTCAAAAATTAAAATAAATTAATTAATTTAGGACATTTTCCTCCTGAAAAAGACCATTAATCAGAATAACAAATGTTTTCATCAGTTTTATTTCACCAAATACAAATGTTTCTAATCTGAGGTTAAAACAGTGGGATTGTTTTGTCCAAAACAGGAATGTAAATGTCTTATCATTTTTTTTCAGTTCAAAAATAGGATTTAGTATGTGTAAGTGAATTAGCATTACAGAAGAATCTGAACTGTTTTTATGCCTTTTTATTTTCGTTACTTCATCTACTGTATTTTATGCTGCTTTGACAATCTACATTTCAAATAAAGTACAAGAGAAATAAAGATGCATTCAATTTAATTAGACACCTTCTAATGTAATTTGATCAGAAACTGTACAAATAACATTTTACAGTGCTGCTGTAGATGTACATTATATATATATATATATATATATATATATATATATATATATATATATATATATATATATATATATATATATATATATATATATATATATATACACACACACACACACACACACACACACACACAGTTGAAGTCAGAATTATTAGCCCTTTGATTTTTTTTTCTTTTTTAAATATTACCCAAAGGATGTTTAACAGAGCAAGGAAATTTTCACAGTATGTCTGATTATATTTTTTCTTCTGGAGAAAGTCTTATTTGTTTTATTTCGGCTAGAATAAAAGTCGTTTTTAATTTTTTAAAAACTATTTTAAGGTTAAAATTATTAGCCTCTATACCTATATTTTTTTTCGATAGTCTACAGAACAAAACATTGTTATACAATAACTTGCCTAATTACCCCAACCTGCCTAGTTAACCTAATTAAGCCTTTAAATGTCACTTTAAGCTGTATAGAAGTGTCTTGAAAAACATCTAGTAAAATATTATTTACTGTCATCATGGCGAGATAAAATAAATCAGTGATTAGAAATGAATTGATTATGTTTAGAAATGTGTTGAAAAAATCTTCAATCTGTTAAACTGAAATTGGGGAATAAAATAAACAGGGGGGCTAATAATTCAGGGGGACTAATAATTCTGACTTCAACTGTATATATATATATATATATATATATATATATATATATATATATATATATATATATATATATATATATATATATATATATATATATATATATATATATATATATATATATATATATATATATATATATTACATTTACTTACAGCAAGGAAATATTAAAATTTATAGCAAAGACTAGTGAAGTCTTTTAGTTTCAATTCTGTCTTTATTTTTTGTAGCACAGAATAGTGTTGTAATGCAGACAATATTTTGATCTGGTAACACTGTAGACTGTTATAATAAATCTATACTTCGCTTTCGATCATATAGAAAGTACAGTAATTGTACTCGATTATTGTTAAAGTCTTAAAGATGATGCTTCAGCTGTATGCATTGAGTGATACTGTATGTGTTGACCGTGTTACATGAAATGTAAGCAAAGTACATTGTATTAGACTTATAATTTAAGCTAATGCAATAATTATTATGTTGTTTTTTGTTTAATTGTATGCAAATGACTTTGGTTAGGTCATCATTTATGCTGTTAAAGTATAACTTCAACTCTGTAACATAATTTTGAACAAATCATTTTAAAATAAAAACCAAATTTTATATGAAATTAATATATGAAACAGTAAAACATATTTTAAAATATATCATGAAAAAATAAAGTTAAAAAAGTAATAATAATGACTCTAATTGCACTTACCTTAAATACTGTATATCTTGTCCTACTACTAACGCAATATTGTCTGTCCCAGGCCCTCAGAAAAGTGTGCAGTCCTTTATAAAGTGTGTGTTCACCTGCAGCGGTCAGACACACCTCTACTCACACACTCATATTCATATTCATCCACAGCTAAGAATGCCTGAAGACTGGCTATGTGGGCACATGCAGTGACACCCTAAAAATCCTAATGCCACTGGAACATCAAACAGAATAACTGTTTTATTGTATGGTAAATATCAAAATATGTATTTAAAATATACATTTCTATTTAAATCTTTGTGCACAAAACATTTCATGAAAATACAATTGTTAGATGTTTAAAACACAAGCTTATTTAAAGCCACTGAAAATGATAAAAAAAAAAAAAACATACATTTCGGGGGTGCTGTGTGTACAGTTTCAGATACATTTGACTTTCAACACACTAAAGTCTTCATATGCATCCATATCTCTTTGGTCTTTTCCTTGTACACACACAAACACACCAAAGACGATGCGTTCTTGGACTCACCCATAATATTGATGCAGTAAACAGTATGTCTTGATAACTAAAGATCCAGCTTGTGTGTTTTCTGTATCTTATCACTTATTGAGCCGGTGTCACCTACACACACACACTGATGACACTGGTTCTGCTCACCTTCAGCAGATTCACCTGTTCTCCTCCTCCTCTGCTTCGTCTCATGCTCTGTGAGCATATCTATATCCATGCAGGCTAGTTACTGTCCATTAGGGTTTATGGTAGACAGTAATGAAGCCAAACGGGAACATTGCAAGCGCCAATGAACACAAATATAATTCATATTATATTATATTATATTATATTATATTATATTATATTATATTATATTATATTATACATTCCCTTCATTCATCAGGGGGTGCCACAGCGGAATGAACCGCCAACTTATCCAACACATGTTTTACGCAGCGGACCCAGCCAGGACTTGAACCAGCAACCTTCTTTCTATGAGGCGATAGTGCTAACCACTGAGCCACCGTGTCGGCCTATATTATATTATTCATTCATTCATTTATTTTCTTTTCAGCTTAGTCCCTTTATTAATCTGGGGTCACCACAGCGGAATGAACCGCCAACTTATCCAGCACATGTTTTACGCAGTGGATGCCCTTCCAGCCTCAACCCATCACTGCGAAACACTCATACACTCTCATTCACACACATACACTATGGACAATTTAGCCTACCCAATTCATCTGTACCGCATGTCTTTGGGGGAAATCGGAGCACCCGGAGAAAACCCATGGGAACGCGAGGAGAACATGCAAACTCCACATAGAAATGCCAACTGACCCAGTTCACCCTGGCTCGAACCAGCGACCTTCTTGCTGTAAGTCGACAGCATTACCTACTGTGCCACTGCGTCGCCCTATATTATATTATATTATATTATATTATATTATATTATATTATATTATATTATATTATATTATATTATATTATATTATATTATATCATATTATATTATATTATATTATATTATATTATATTATATTATTTAGTGATGGAAAAGGTCTAAGATCTAAATATAACATTTTCTCAAATATATTATTGTCATCTGTGTATTTACTGTGCGCTATTAGATATGCCTGTGTCATTTATGCCAGACATGAACTCTCTCTACGCTCGCTCCCTCCGTCTGCCTCTGATTGCTGATTCAGTGAAGGGACTAGGAGATTTAATGTCATTACTGATGAAAATTTGGTCAAATATTGCACTGCAAAGAGCAAAACTAGTTTTAACTTGTCTATATCTTAATCTTGAATGTTTCGTCTGGAGAAAGTCTTATTTGTTTTATTTCAGCTAGAAATAATGCAGTTTTTAATTTTTTAAAAACAATTTTAAGGTCAATATTATTAGCCCCTTTAAGCTATTTTTTTTTCGATAGTCTACAGAACAAACCATTGTTATACAATAACTTGCCTAATTATCCTAATCTGCCTAGTTAACTTAATTAACTCAGTTAAGCCTTTAAATGTCACTTTAAGCTGTATAGAAGTGTCTTGAAAAATATCAAAGAAAATATTATTTACTGTCATCATGGCAAAGATAAAATAAATCAGTTATTAGAAATGAGTTATTAAAACTATTATGTTTAGAAATGTGTTAAAAGAAAATCTTCTCTCCGTTAAACAGAAATTGGGGAAAAATAAACAGGGGGCCTAATAATTCAGGGGGGCTAATAAATCTGACTGCAACTGTAGCTTACGTTTTTGTAAATAATAATATTAACTAAATAAAATGTGGTGTATCAGACACACTAGTCAATGTATCCTAAATTTGCATATAGCACCGCATTTGAAGATCCGTTCACAGAAATTAGATAGCTATTCAATCAGAAATAATGCATGAGTGACCAGGTGTAAACAGTCCCTAACATAACAAACCATACCAAACAAACAATCCTTCACATTTACAGTATTTGGCACCAGTCCACGTTGGCTTTCCTAGAAGGACTTCATTCTTGACTGGTGACTAAATAGATTGTGACAAAAAAAAAGGAAAAACAGCTCCTCATTAACACATGTTGTTCTTGTTATAGACTTGAATGTGTTTGTATTTAGTAATGCTTTGAACATAAAGTCAGCATCATCCTAAAGCTTGATATTAAGCAATGGTGATGCCTGTCCAGCCCCTCCAGCAATCTAAAACAAAGGAGAAAATATGCCATTAGACAGTTTTGACAGAATCAAAGAAAACAGAAAATTATACAACTGAAACTGCAGAGAAAGCCTATTACTGCAGAAAAACAAATGTTCAGCAGCACCTTGGATCCAATTTAGCACATAAAGAGTGGAAACAGGAAACTAAAACAAATGTGTTCTGGTTTTTGTCACGCTCTGGTTTTGTTGTTTTAAAAATATTGACTGTGACAGTTTTGTACATAATGGTTACAGATGTTTATGGCCACATAGGAGGAAAAGAAGGCCCTCTGGGTTAAAAAAACAAATCCTTTGGATTTCATTTACACCCAAAACACAAAATAGCAACAAACATCACTGAAGGAGATCTGTTTCTGATCTATTTAGTGTTCTGGGATTGGACTACCAACTACCAGAGCTATCAATTAATGCTGTCAAACAATTAATTAATATTAATCGCATCCAAAAAAAAATAAAAATTTGTATTTATATAATATGTGTATAGTGTATCTCGGTCGGGCAACGCAGTGGCGCAGTAGGTAGTGCTGTTGCCTCACAGCAAGAACGTCGCCGGGTCGCAGGTTCGAACCTCGGCTGGGCTGGGTCAGTTGGCGTTTCTGTGTGGAGTTTGCATGTTCTCCCTGCGTTCGCGTGGGTTTCCTCCGGGTGCTCTGGTTTCCCCCACAGTCCAAAGACATGCAGTACAGGTGAATTGGGTAAGCTAAATTGTCCATAGTGTATGAGTGTGAATGTGTGTGTGGAAGTTCCCAGAGATGGGTTGCGGCTGGAAGGGCATCCGCTGCGTAAAATCGTGCTGGATAAGTTGGCGGTTCATTCCGCTGTGGTGACCCCGCAAGGGACAAAGCCGACAAGAGAATGAATGAATGTATCTCGGTCACTGTGTATATATATATTGTGTATAAATAAATAAAACATATAAAAAACAAAAAAGTACTATATTTACAGTTGAAACCAGAAGTTTACATACACTGTACTTCACAGCATAGATGGCATCGTGAAGAAAGAACATTATGTAGAAATACTGAAGCAACATCTCAAGACATCAGCCAGGAAATTAAAACTTGGCCACAAATGGGTCTTCCAAACAGACCATGACCCTAAGCCAGGGGTGTCCAAACTCGGTCCTGGAGGGCCAGTGTCCTGCTGAGTTTAGCTTCAACACACATGCCAGGATGTTTCTAGGATAACTAGTAGAAGCTTGATTGGCTGGTTCAGGTGTGTTTGATTAGGGTTGGAGCTAAACTCTCCAGGACACCGGCCCTCCAGGACCGAGTTTGGACACCCCTGCCCTAAGCATACTGCCAAATTAGTTAAAAAGTGCATTAGTGACAACAGAGTGAATGTTTTGGAGTGGCCATCACAAAGCCCTGACATCAATCCAATAGACAATTTGTGGGCAGAGTTGAAAAAGCTTGTGCGAGCAAGACAGCCTACAAATCTGACTCCGTTACACCAATTCTGTCAGGAGGAATGGGTCAAAAATCTTCCAAACTATTGTGAGAAGCTTGTGGTAGGATACCCAAAACATTTGATTAAAGTTATACAGTTTAAAAACAAAGCTAAAAAATTATCAAGGAAATGCATGTAAACTTTTGACTGTCTAGAAATTAATAAAAAAATTCTCAAATAAAAATAATTCTCTCATTATTCTGGCATTTAGCAAATGTAAATCATTTAGGTAATCCTAACGGACCTAAAAAAAGTAAACGTTTAGTATAATTTACCATCAGACATTTAAAAAAAAAATGGTTCTGTTCCTTTTTTTTAGAGTGTATGTAAACTTCTGGTTTCAACTGTATATATATATATATATATATATATATATATATATATATATATATATATATATATATATATATATATATATATATATATATATATATATATGTGTGTGTGTGTGCGCGTGTATCAAGAAAACGAAGGGGATGAAGAAATCGAGACAGCGAAATAAGGAAACACCTGAAATCAAGAGACGGTTAACTCTTGGACGCATGGGCATTGCTAGGCCTACTTTAGGGGGCCTGTAGCCCCCTATATTTCTACTCAGTCCCCCTAAAACTTTTGCGATTCGCTTATGAACTGTACACTAAATTATCGCCTCAGTACCCTTTAAATTTGATAAGAAAAAGGCGGCAGAATTCGGCTCCTCCCCGTCTTTTGTTTTTCATTTGATTGGCAAACCACAGCCGTAGACAGCGAGAGAACGAGGTGTGTGTTTATCGATAAATTGTTATAATATCTGCTTATTTGCTGTTCTTTAATATAGATAACCTTGTATCACCTGTATCCCAATGTCACGGAGGAGCAGTCGGGTTTTCTCTGCGTTCACCTCATCAGCACAGCTGCTTCCTCCAGCGAAAAATATAACTCTTAACGAACATTTAGCTATTTTTATTTCAAAATGAACTACCAATAGGCTATTAAACACTTTACAGTTCGTGTGGCATTTCTTGCACAGAAAGAATTAAACACAGTGACAGAAGCACTTAGAGAATGTACTCGTTTTAACTGTCACTGAGTCACTGACAGAGATAGAAACATCAAGTGTTGTCTAGTATTAAAAAAATACTTTTTATTTATTATTATCATTCAGATCGTGAAATTTGTAAATTAGCCTGTAAGTTTAAACATATATATTTATATGTGTCATTTAATTAGAAAAGTGGCAGTTTATTTATTTAATACATGGAAACAAAAACTGCACAAAGTGGTGGGTCGAGCCTATTTGGCTTATTCAGAACTCAAATGGCTGTCAACCCGACTGTCTTCCCCATAGCAACCTATGGATGCGAGATCTGGACGATCAAGAAAACAGACAGAAGAAAGATCGATGTCTTCGAGTTGTGGTGCTGGAGGAGACTGTTGCGCATCCTGTGGATAGCGAGAATCACCAACAATGAAGTCCTAGGGTGCATCAAGCCAAATACCTCACTAGAAGCCAAGATTACCAAACAGAAATTATCCTATTTTGGCCATGTCATGCGTAGCAATTCGCTCAAGAAGGCAGTCATGCTGGGATTGAAGATGAGGGCACAACATGTCAAGAACGCGAATTAACTAAACTGAAGCCGGGGGGGGGGGGGGTGGGTGGGGGTTTGATGAGATCGCGAACTGAAGAGCGGGGTGGGGCTGAGAAAGGCGATCACGGAATGAAGAGAGGGTGGGGCACTTACTTTCATTTTGGAAGGGCGCTTTATATACCAGACTCAAAAGGGCATGTACACTGCACAGGTTGAGCTCTATATGTGCATGTGCCTGCTGGGAATGGTCAGTGGAAGTAGGAGGAAAGGCTGGCCAAGTACTCGTTGTCTCAATACTGTTGAATCTGATACCAACATTAGCATGCGCAAACTCAAAGAAGCGGTGATTAATAGAACTGTGTGGAGGGGAATGACAGAAAATCGACCTTGGTTAAACGGATATTATATAAAAAAAAAAAAAAAAAAAAAAATATATATATATATATATATATAAATATATATATATATATATATATATATATATATATATACTGTATATATATATATATATATACTGTATATATATATATATATATATATATATATATATATATATATATATATATATATACTGTATATATATATATATATATATATATATATATATATATATATATATATATATATATATATATATGTATATATATATATATATATATATATATATATATATATATATATGTATATGTATGTGTGTGTGTGTGTGTGTTATTAAAGCTATTATGTTTAGAAATGTGTTGAAAAAATCTTCTTTTTGTTAAACAGAAATTGGGGAAAAAATATGGGGGCTAATAATTCAGGAGGGCTAATAGTTCTGACTTCGACTGTATATGTGTAATTTTACTGTTTTAGTTGCTAATGTAGTCCACAAAAGCAAACCAAACCAAAACTTTATTGCAAAATTGCTTTTATTATGAATTTATTAAAATGTTTTAAAGAAAATGTTGCTGTTTGTGTACTTACCCCATTTACTTATGTCTTTGCATGGCATTCAAGGACAACTTACATAGTCATAAAACAGTGACTGCAATAAAATCAAGACACCATTAAGTCACATAAACGCCAGCCTGAACAGGTAAGTTGTTAGATGAGATTTAAAAAAGATTTTAACTATTGCGACCTTCCATTAAAAGAGTTTTCCAAAGATAGGGAGCCACATAACTAAACGCCGTTACCTCGAAGTTGAAAAGTCATTTTACAATTCCAGTTGAGTTTGAACCTTTTTTAAGCTCATTTAGCCGATTTCTAGGTCTGGCACTTTTAGCTTAGCTTAGCATAGTTCACTGTATTGGATGAATGAGAAGCAATGATATGTCACTAGTTATTTAATTTTTCAGGTCCTGCGTAATATAATTTGTCTAGTCTTAAGGGGGACTGTCCCTTTAGGATGCTGTTGTGGTTGATTCCCTGCCATGTGCTGTGACAATTACTGCAAATTTGACAACAACTTGACATTTTGAGAGTGACATCTCTGATTTGTTCCCATGCTATTTTTTTTCTATAAGATTTGTGGTGTCCTGTTTTTCTCCCTCAACATGATTTATCCTCTTAGGGATTCAAATGTGGTCCTTTCCCATTTCCTTTGTTGTGTTTGGATAGTTCTGCTGCTATTCTGTGAACTATGTTAATGTGTAACATGATGGCGTGTAGCGTGAATGTCATTTCTTCAGTAGTTGTTTCTGAGCCATTAGTATGATTTGGTTGACCCTTTTGGCTTTTGCAGTGGTTCCCAGGAATAGACTGTCATGTATGAGCCCATGTTTGTGGTTAAAAACCTATGTCTTGATGTTTTTTCAAAGATCAACACCACACATACAAAAAAAAGAAACTAGTGAGTTTAAATTGTCAAAACATTTTACAATATTTGTCTTTTAAGCTTTGCTAAGACATACAGTAAGATCATGACAAGTGACAACAGCTGAACAATGATGAAATTAAATTTGTGGAAATGCAATGCTATCTATGAATCATCTATGGCACAGCTCTGCATAGCTTAGCTCCAACCATCCCCAACTCACTTACACGCTTAATAGTTTCTAGTAGTCTTGAACACCTTGAATAGTTGGACTATTCTGAGAGCTACTGTGCAGAGCTACGGCCCTCCAGGAATTGAGTTTTTATAGAAAGGTAGAGTAAGGTCTGTCTGCGGACTGCAAGACAGGGGCATAACACGAAGGGGCGTAACCTTGTAGTATGTTAGAGGTCTACTTGAAGTTAAAATCATCACAGTTAACATCTATACCTACCAATAACCTAAACCTAACCATCATCAATATTAATGTCTACACTTTCCCCAAACCTAAACACAACCATCATAGTTATTAATGTCTACATCTACCCCAACCCTTAACCCAATCATCACAGTTATTAACGTCTACACCTTTCCCAACCCAAAATATAACCATCAAAGTTTTAAACGTACAGCCGCGAGTTGCAGAGGCTTTCATACTTGTTGCACTCGCCATTGTACTGCTAACTGTCATGACAAAATGGATGAAGATGTCAGCGAGTTGCATGGTGGAGTTGCTAAATGAATGAATATAATAATATATTATAATAATTAGGGTTGGGTACCGAAACCTGGTGCCATTATAGCACCGGTACCTTTGTAACCGGTATGTACCGGACCAAATCAGCATATGAGTTTCAGTGCCTAATTTTGGTGCCACTGGTGCTGCGACAAGGACGTAAGAAGCATCAAGAGGTGCATCAAAGGCACACATAGGTATGCGTTGTCACACCATCTCTAAACATTTAATTCTAAACAACTTTGAGGAATACGGACAGGCGATGTCAGGCGTTTGTTCTTGTTGTTTAGGGAACGGATGCACGCAGTATAGTGCATTCGGTGAGCGAGAGCGACTCTTTTCAGATCAACATGCATGATTGCGTTCATCAAATTTGCTTAAACTAAGCGTTCTAAAGCGTATGCGTGAAGCAGATGCTTTACAAAAGTTACGTGTAAGGGGGAAACACGTCAAACTTAATGACACATTTGAGGGCGCATGAAATCAACCTAAAGGCAGAGGAATGCACTGTCTCTGAAAGCTTGCAACATCATCAGGCACTTAATATGATTAAGACAATACTCAGATTGAGAGTCTAGACTGCATGTAAACAGTGATTTTTGATTACCTGAAAGGACCATAGACACCTGCGCCATGAAATGCGGAGGTTTTTTCTTTCCATTCAACTTGCGGTATCAAATTCCATTAAAAGAGCACTCTTCCACCCGTCCTTACTTAATGCTCGCATCAAATACCTGTTTGTCATGGGGGCATGAATTAAATGTTCCTGAATGAAAGTGAAACTGCAGTTAAAGTTGAAAAATTTAAAATGAAACACCTGAAATTACATGAAACTCTGGAGGAAACATGGATAGTGTGGTGTTGCAATGACGTTAATCGGTCTATGTACTCAAAAAGCATTCAAAAAGCAACTTATGTAAACACCTGAATCATATTATCATCTTATTCAGATTAAGGCAAATCATTAGATTACTGATAACCATGTAAACATAATCACAAGCCCCAACCCTAGAAAAAAGGAGTTCAGTATTTTGATGACCGCCTTTCCACAGGTTAGTAGTAAGCTAATGTAATTTCATAATGCAAATCTTAAATTCATGCTAACCAACAAATGATCAAAGGAAATATATTAATGTAATTCAAATATATAAAATATAAATTGATGTTTACTTTAAATTTTAATTATATTGTTCTATTAAAATAATTTTTTTTAAAGATTTTGTCAAATAATACATTTTTCTAGAGTCATCCACCAAAATTTTGTGGCTCAAAAGTATCAGTTCAGGCACAGTTTAGGCACCGGTACCATTTAAAAAGTATCGATTTGGCACCGGTATCGAAATAACCCCAAACGATACCCAACCCTAATAATAATATATATATATATATATATATATATATATTGTTTGTGGATAAATTTGGAGAAAACTCATAAAAACATTTGGTGAAAATGTTCTTTGATAAGTATTTCCGCCATCTTGTCAACAACATCTCGTTGTGAAGTTTCGCGTGGTTCATTGGGATCTCAATAACTGCAAGTTACACCCAGTGCTTAATTTGTGAATTGCGAAGTCCCAAGACAAACCGGGGTAACGGATCCATCATGTTACCCGAGGATAGAGAGGTGTCGCGGACGAAAGTGGAAGTGAACAGAGGATGGGGGAGGAGGGCGGTTGAGGAGGGGGATTGGTAAAATGAGGTGCCGGATCAGATTTCAGAGGTGCCGGATCTGGATTTGGCGAGTTCCGACACAATTTAAGCCGTGGTTACGCCTTTAAGTTAGTACAAGTTATGCCCCTTCATGTTACGTCCTGTCTTGCAGTCTGCAGACAGATACACTTGGAGTGTTATATACAGTATCAGTCGGGGCATAAAATGTAACCTGGTTCAGGTGATAGTATTCCCCATATTTATGTATGGGTGTGAAAGCCGGACAGTGAAAAATGCAGAGAAAAAGAGAATTGATATGTTTGAGCTCTGGTGTTGGCGAAGATGCCAACAGATTCTGTGGACAACAAAAGATATGAACAAAGAAGTGACAGCATGAAACCGACTTGTCATTAGAAGAAAAATAACAAAACATAGGTTAGCATACTTTGAGCATGTACTGCGTTCCAGTTTATTGAAAAAAACAATCATGCTTGGGATGGTCAGTGGCAAAAGAAGACCAGGCCATTGAACACAATCAAAGCTGACACCGGCCTACGAATGGAACATCTAAAAGAAGAGGAGTATGGGATCGGGAAGCATGGAAAGCACTGGCCCATAGGATCGGCAAGAGTTGGAATCAGCTGATTGGCTAACATCATCATGCATAATATACTTCTACCAGATAAACATTTTAACGTTTATTGAGAATTGTTTGTATAAATGCGAGTTTGTTACTGTCCTTTTATAAAAGTCCTTTGGCGTAAGCCCCGTCTATGGTGCAGAACTCTGAATGAGCTGGCAGATCCTGCCTGAAGATGAAGGCAGGGTGAAGCCAACCCCCTGAGTGGAGACGAGGCAGACCTGGTGGTGGTGGTGGTGGTGGGGAGGATGGAGCAACGTCACCTGAGTACAGTGAAACAGATTGTTTAGATGGCCTTATCTGTAGCGTGCTTGGATGTTATAGGCTCACGAGATAATTATTATGAATGACGTGACATATCAGTCTTCCTGGCAGAACTATCACTACATGAAGCTTTCATTTCTTTAAAAACATTCAGCTATGTGGTTCATTTGTCTACCTTTATAAAACATCGGTCATCATTTGTTGACATGACACTTTAATTTTTAATTTAATTATTTCTATTTAGTGCAATTAAGTCATTCTTAAGTCTTCTTAAGTCTCATACTTGAAAAGAAGTTCTTTTTGCTGCTTGTTCAAACTACTTATTTAAAATTAATTGAAACAACACAATTCTTAAGGCCTTTTTGGGACAACTTAATTGTTTTATGTTCAATCCACTTAAATTTGTGAAAATGATTAAGTTGATTTGAATGATTTGTGTTGTAACAACAACAAGAAGGAATTGTATGGAACCTAAATGTGGCATGTTTTACAGTGCCTGTAGCTTTATTTAAAAAAACATTAAATAAAATCACTAAGAATCTGGAATCACCACTTAAAATCACCATTAAAATATTAATCTTTTTTATTTGTAGTTATTAAAAATGTTATTGTCTATCTGTTCTGCAGTGTTCTTCATTCATACAGAATTCAATCTGCAAGATGCTTTTTTTCATGCAGTTTTACATTTCAAGTGCTAGAGGTAAAAATATTTACAGTATTAAGCAACTTTTTATGGCGTATTATAGTAGTATCAACCGCTCTTGCACTCAGTTATCAGAATGCAATTTTTATGTTCACTTGTATTCATGTGAGATTGTCCACACAATGGATATTTTGACACCTGTTTGTGTATTTGACAGTTCAGGCGCAATGAGCACTAAGCGCTCACTATCAAGGAATTGGGATTGCATGGCCGATAGCTGAGTGAGCTTCAGACTTGATTCATTCAGTTTGATTCTGCCTATCACTTCTGCTTTTACTGCAGGTTTATCAAAACTGAGCTTGGTTGCATTTGTTTAGGTTGTTTCGGTCTCACAGGACACTATAAATAGAGCTGAAATATGTGACCATACTGGGAAATACAGGACATCTGTTCACCCAATTAGGGTCTAACTGAGGCTATAGCCGCCCATAGCCCCAGTCTGGTGCTGTGCATTGCTTAGTACACAGTGCACTATTATCATCCATGACTATGCAAAACACAGATGAAAACGCAGACTGTGAAATCCCAGCTAAAGAAACCACAGTACATTAAAAAGAACTGGAGAACTAAAAAGTTTGCATAGATCTGGTATTGTGTGACTCATCCTAGTTATGGGCTTCAAGTCACCTTTTAAAGAATCTCTATTATGCATTATAACAGGTCATATTTTGGTTTTGGGCGTCTCCAACAACAGGCTGATATGCATGCAAGGTCAAAAACACTTTCATTGTCTTATAATATGCATTTATTTTTACCTAATTATAGCAACGACTCCCATATGATTTGTTCAGCCATTCATTTGTTCCCAAACCACTCCTTTGCGTGAGGCTAATCTGCTGTGATTGGGCCGATGACCCAGTCTTGTTGTGATTGGTCGACTGGGTACAGCGCAAGACAGAGAGAAACGCCCAACATGGCTATGAAGTAGCACAGAGTATGTGAGAGCCTAATGCAGGAATGCAATAAAGCAATGCAGTTAAACACCAGCATATTACTCTACAGGGTGGGCCATTTATATGGATACACCTTAATAAAATGGGAATGGTTTCCTGAATACAGTTTCCTGAAAAGTGGATTGGTCGTCGTGGACCAGTTGAATCGCCCCTAAGGTCTCCCAATCTGACTCCCTTAGACTTTTATCATTGGGGTCATCTGAAGGCAATTGTCTATGTAATTTATTAAGGTGTATCCATATAAATGGCCCACCCTGTACTCTTAACGCTAACTCCAAGTGAATAACATTGACACACATCCAGTATTAATCCACACTGTGGCAAAAGTTGAACTATTTTGAAAATGTTTGTAGGAACAGCTGATGGTGGCCATAGCAAAGACAAACTGCTGAGGATCACGAGTTCAGAAAAGCATTTAACGTTAAATCGTTAAAGGAAGAAGCTTGTGTCGTGTTTTCAGAGTGGTTTTGGACGCAATATGTGAATAGCACATAAAGATTTAATTTATAATAATAGATAAGTGATTACAAGCCATGTGAAGCGATTACAAGTTGCAACACACAATTAAACACATATTTTTCAAACTACAGAAAATGAGACAACCATTTTAATTACACTTACATGTTCTGATCCGGAGGAAGAAGAAACTGGTCCATATGAACTGTAACAGTTACTGACAAAGTCCCTGTCAAAGTCTGACAAAGACCCAAACACAATAGTCTCTGCTGCTCTTTCCTTTAAAAACAAATGGCCGACGAATCCCGTGTTGCAGCGTAGGTTATTTTATCAACAATCAGAAAAATGACATGAACAAACACAGCACTATTTTGCTATACTGTGGTATTGTTGTGAAAATGAACTTTGACCCTTTTTCCCCACAACCGAATCTGTCAGTGATCGTCATTTATTCACGTCATGATCAGTCCCGTGATCCTCCGCACTCCGCTAGTGTGTGAAGGGAATGGTGTGTTCACGTTTTACTGGATCCTGTACTACATATTTGGCGTGTACTGCATCAACGTCGACGCCTTCAAGCAAAAGATCCGAACGCAACACGATTCATTTATTCGACTCTGAGTCGACTATTTTGTTAAAGAATCAATATTTTTAAACACGGTGCATTTTCAGATTTAAACTTCAGCTGGATGCTTTCATTCACTTAGTGCTGTGTTACACACTGCATGGAAGCTCATTTTCAGAAACCCATAATAGGGGCTCTATAATATCTGAAGCAAATTAAACATAATGGCTTGGCAAAAAGATTGACCTCTTCACTGCACGTTTAGTAAATCTTGACAGTACTGTTTAAAAGGCTCCCCATGTTACAATATGTAAAAGAGGTTTTTGGTGTCACCAGAGTGTGTCTGTGAAGTTTCAATTCAAAATACTCATCAGATCATTAATTGTAACCTGTTGAAAATGTCAATGGCCTGAAAATGACCAGTTTTGGGTCAAAGGGAATCTTTGTTCTTTTGCGCCTGTGTCTTTTAAAGCAAATAAGCTGGTTCTCCATGCCCACTGTTCAGGCATATCTGCTTTTGATTTAAGACTGATTTAAGCATATTCAGCATCAGATGTCAGATAAAGACAGCACAATGATGAACAGCGATCTAGGGCGGACTCACACTGTGCTAATCAAACCGTGCCCAGGCCTGTTTTCCGGATCTTTCAGAAATGTGAGTGCTCTGAATCGGGCTCAGGCACGGTTCAGTTGGCCGGCCCTGGCCTGGTTGGAAGAGGTGTGACTGAGTGCGGTTCACTTGGGCTTTAGCGCGGTACGCTTGCAGTGTGAGTGCAAATCGCGCCTAAACCCGAAACTGAAGACGAAACGTGACTTTTAAGGGACTGTTTCATATGCGTTTATTAATCATTCTTACTGTTTAATGAACGCAAACTGTCGTAGATTATTAAAGACGCAAACCCCTCACTGCACGACAGCTGCACCTTCAGCAAACCTCCTAATTCCTGCAGCATGTGGACTTTATGATAATTTATGTGCTTCAAAAGTGGCTGATCTGTTCGGCCAAATATTTGACTGCGTGTCACTGCATCCCAAACGACTAAAATTCTATAACTAAAGAAATCTCCACTGTGCTGAGCGAGAGCGCTTCTGAACAGTGAATCGTCGATGACGTAAGCGTGCTCAGGCCCAAACGCAATATGAGTGCGGGCCGTCTGGGGAGATGGGAGGGGGGACAAGCGTGCTTCGGCCCGGTTCAAGGCAACTGTACATAGTGTGAGTACGCCCTTAGACATTGATGAAGCACTGACCCAGAGTCACAAATACCAAAGGTAACACTGAACTAGAAAGTTGATCAGATTTGATGTAGTTGTTGTTGATTTTATTCAGCTTTTCTGTAACGATGAATGAGCCACACTTAATGCCGTTACACAGTTTGCTGTGCTATTAACACACAGATATGCACATGTTTAAAATATCTAATAGACTGTTTCTCACATCTACCCAAATGTGACAGGATACCCCCCATACAAGTAAATAGGTCTACATGTGATTTGGAGATCACTCATAGCTACTGTACAAAATAAACATGATCTAGCATCCACAAACCGGGACTCCACTATGCTGACCAACACTGACACTATGCAGCTCTGGTGTTTCAAGTGGTTATGAATTACATAGCGATTTTACATGTCATAAAAAGTTGCAAAGTGTACTACTTATTCTTGTGGAAAAGCTGGATCACAGATAGTTGAAAGAGATTTCTTTAAAAATCCCAGTTTCTTTGCAAATTCTGCCTTGTGGACATGATAATATCTGCTAATACTTGCCCTGGTCAGATCACATAATTTTTTCATGATTTCCTTGACATAGGGTGTGGTGAGGAGTCAGTCGTAAATGACAAATGGGCATCGTGACACAAGATTCAATCGTTTCTTCTCGTGTAATGTGGCATAGTTCATGACAACCGATACCATGTCTCCGATGCCCTTACGGCACCAGCGCAGAAAGTCTAGCACGTTTAATTTTTCCCAGATCTTCACGACGAGTTCAGTCGGTCAGGTCAATATTAAATTAAACAAAAGAATAATGACTATAAAAAATTAGATGGTTGTTAGACTGTTGCACTTTTTTGTGTTGTCAATAAGCTTGTTTATATAGTTCCTACTGGTGTGTGTGCGCAGCGTTGTGTCCAATGTTTGTATGTTTATAACCACCTCCGAGGATAGTGGGGGTCGCGAGTCACTGGAATTATTTTGGGGGTCACGAGCTGAAATGTTTGGGAAACCCTGAATTAATGAACTAAGGGGAAAACAGGCTATACAGATGAAAACTAATGATGACATAATACTAAACAAAAGAAAATTTGAAGGAATACATAAGTTTAGCATTTGAACCATAAACTGCTAAATGAAGACCTAATGATTGGACACGAGAAAACCTAACTATTTTACATTTTGTCAGATTAGTGGATAATTCGTACTAATTCGTATGAGTTCGTACGATTTTAAAAAGGAGGCGTGGCACCAAACCCCGCCCCTAAACCCAACCATCATTGGGTGATGAGCGAATCTTACTAAATTGTAAGAATTAGATCGTACGAATTCATATGAATTAGCCACTAAATCAAAAAGTTACGAATTACCGTGAGATTGCGTTGGATTGGATAAGAAATGCTAATTGGGGCCGCAGAGCAACCAAAACAGATAGAGATAAAACATATTATTTTAACTGCTGGAGTTTCCAGAATTTAGAAAAAAAAATTCAAAAAACTCAAAAAAAAAAAAAAATTAAACTATAAAGGATCTTGAAAAAAAAGCACAGTAAACTGAAGTCTGAACCTTTCAGGGTAGAAGATGGAGGGGCCTATTTTATCTATTTTATAACTCTTCAGTTTGTGATTCTTATAAAAGTGGTCTTGTTTCAAGATTCTTATTTTACCATAGCCTATGTTACATGTATTTCTGGAGACTCCCAAGTTTACTGCAGTTCTGGTAAAAAAAAATGGTGACCCTGGAAATCAAATTGTTATTAATGGTTTAATTCTTGATTTAACACCAACTTTTCTACTAAAATCTTAAAACGATTGCTTCTCAACGTTAAATTTTAATATACACATTTCTTGTTAGTGGTTCAGTGACAGTTTCTGTGAAACCCTGATCATATATTGAATAATTATGTACATTTGAATACAAAGTAACACTTTGGGACATTTTGCATCCCTTATTATTGATTACATGCAAATTTAATAATTATTAAGTAGTAGTTATTAAAACTTGTGTAGTCTGAAATTGGTAAACTATCAATTGGGAAAAATATATGGATAAAATTATGCACACATACTAGTGTGCGCGCGCCCTCTAGCGGAGAGTATCAGTTCTTCGAATGTGTGTGCTCGAGCTCCGCAGAGGAAGATGTTTCATGTTACATTGTTACAGTTTAATGTTTCATGAAAGCTCAATGCCTCGTAAACTGTCACTTCACATTAATTTACGACCCTCTCCAGATGCATCTGCCATTATCTATCTCGCGTTATGCTTAGTGCACTTTTTTTTTTTTTACCTCAGGAAGCGCTCTTACTAAATCATGACGAAATGTTTGGTGTTCATTTAAATAATGTTTTGCTTCACATGTTATGAATATAGAAATACAAAAAAAGATTTTATTTAACACAAACTCAGCATATTTATCGAACTGATCGACTGTGAGTTGGATGCGGATGGGAGGGGAAACACTGTTCTGACATACGAGAAAGAGGAGGTGAATCTTTCCCTCTTTAAAGTCTGTATCAGTGGACGCGCACTTGTGTAGTCTGCAGTCGAGTGTCAGTCTCATCATCGCAAACATCAGAAGAATTCATCTGGAAAAACAGCACTCAGGTCCACTATTGCTCAATAATGCTGCACGCTTGTTAGGCAAAGTTTCAGGGGACGCGCTAGAGGATCAGAGCAATTTTTTTGAGTCCTTGAAGGAACTATGATGCTAAATTTATACCAGAGTCACCGTAAAGAGTGAATAATCCACCGGCAGTACTTCATCCAGGACCACCGTCTTCCAGCATGTTCACTGTGACTGTAATATTTCTGCTCGTGGTAAGTACTTATCTACAACTCGAGTGTTTCTTTCTTGCTTTTGTCACACCCAGAGAAAGTGAAATATCCATTCATTTATATAAGTGTTATTGTAGAAATACGATTATAATCTGATTGATTTAATTTGAACGTTGCGGATTTAAAATGGTTAATATTCAGGTAATATAATAGGCTACGATTAAACTACGCTACTTAATATACAGTTACTTTTTGATTACTTTTAAATCACCCAAACTCCTTTATTGATAATTTTACGCTTTCCCACATATAAATCTTATGGAAATATATGCAAATTTAAATATATGACATACAAGTCCTTATTTTAATGCCATGTATGTAATTTTAGTAAAATATTTCAAAATATTGTAAAAATGGCGTTTAGATATTTTTTTTCATTCATTGTAATTACAAATATGCACATATATTAGATATAATCATATACAGTATATTATATATGTTCATATTTAGCTAATATATAAAGTTAACATATACAATACAAAGATAGTCAATATATTTAAGCATACATGCAAATATTTGTAATTCCAATGGATGACAAAAATATATGTAAATAGACATTTTGCAATATTCTGACATGTGAAATCTAAACATGAACTATATGGGCGACACGGTGGCTCAATGGTTAGCACATTGTTTTACAGCAAGAAGGTCGTTGGTTCGAGTCCCCGCTCGGCCAGTTGGCATTTCTGTGTGGAGTTTGCATGTTCTCCCCGTGTTCCCCAGCTGCTCTGGTTTCCCCCACAGTCCAAAGACATGTGCTATAAATCAGTGTTTCTAAACCATGTTCCTGGAGGACCACCAGCTCTGCACATTTTCATGTCTCCTTGACCAAACACACCTAATTCAGATCATCAGTTCGTTAGCAGAGACTGAAAGACCTGTAATGGGTGTGACAGACAAAGGAGACATCCAAAACATGTGGTGTTGGTGGTCCTCCAGGAAAGTGGTTGAGAAACACTGCTATAGGTGAATTGGATAAAACTGTCCGTAGTGTTTGAGTATGGTTGTTTCCCAATACTGGGCTGTGGCTGGAAGGGCATCAGCTCCGTAAAATATATGCTGGATAAGTTGGCGGTTCATTCCACTGTGGTAGTCTCTGAAATAGAGACTATAGCTGGAAAAATAAATGAATGAATTTACAGTGTATATATATATATATATATATATATATATATATATATATATATATATATATATATATATATATATATATATATATATATATATATATCAGCCCCTGTCCAGCACTGTGTGTATGTGTGTGTGTGGGTTTTGTCATTCTTGTTGCACAGTAATGCAGTCATAATTCCTTGGTAATCAGATGTATGTTCTCATAAATAATTCAAACCATTTACATTATATACATTATAACACTTATGCATTTTTAAAGTGTATAATACATTACAACACATGATCAACACACAATGTCATGTGTTATAACCCTTTAAAGGTTTAGATGTTGTAATTCTTTATGAAAAATAATACCTTATAATAGGGCATTATGAACACTAAAGCAACATACAAAGAGTCTTGAAGTAGTTCACTCTTTTCTTGTGATGAATTACTCTGATTATCTTTTCACACCCACTTTGACTGACAGCACGTTGTGTTCTTTTACTTTTGTAACCGGCCGAAATATTGTTATTTTAGGGCTAATTGTTATTTCGCTTGTGTGGGTGGATTGAATGAGGGGTGTACGCTTTTTTGGCAAAATCAGTGGCAGTAATGATAGATAATTAATTGAGTATACCACATAACTTCAGGCACATTTGCAGGCCTACAGTACCTGCTTTGGTTTTTAAAGTTTGTACCAATTTCTTGATAGAGATGTGTTGTGGTCGCATGTTTTGTCTTGTTTTCAAAATCGAGGCTGAAGGAACACCCATCTGAACAGCGCAATGGGCACGGGGGCAATTATAAGGTTGCACTGAGTGTGTGGCAAATCATAATAGAGTCATGTTACTGAATTACTGTGGTGGCTGAATTACTTTATACCTTTCATCCATAATGAACACTTAGTAAGGCTGTATGATATTGGAAAAATGTGACATTGCAGTATTTTGTTTTCCAATACACATAATGCGGTATGAATACAGTTACACAAGATTTGAATAGCTCTGTTTGAAATGAATTGATTCATTTGGATTGATTGGGATAATTCTGTAGCGGAGTGAATCATGTATAAAAATTTACAAACAAATTACATAGATAAGTACAATAGAGCAAAATAAAAATAAAATAAACAGTGCTTTCTGGCGAGGCAGGTATGCAAATGTAATAATCAAATGTAAAATAACCCTGAATAGTCTTCGTTGAATATAATCCCATAAAATCCGATAAGATTACAAACTGTATAACATCTTGTGTCCGGAGGCTTTAAACTCTCTAGAAATGCTCAGCCACTAGCCTTAGAGTCAGCGTGAAGTACAAATTCACTATGTTTATTTTGCTAGCTCACATTGTTATTTTTAAAGTGAATTAATTATTCGTTTAAATTAATCCAAGGAGAAAACAGTTTGTTTTAGTAATCTACAATCGAAGTCTGATCACTTGCTTCCTCGTTTAGAGTGCCGGCCATTTTATTGACGTTATCCTGAGGGCTTTCATAGCAACTGTATTTTTTTTGCCCTTCACTTGCTAACTTCCCTCAGTCTCATTCCCTCAGATATACATCATTGATTACATTACAAAAGTGTCCACTATTGGCGGAACAATTATAGGCTTAAATGCCGGCAGCTAGCTCTCTGCAACTCTCACATGGTCAACCACTGAAGCCAAGCAGGGCTGCAACTGGTTAGTACCTGGATGGGAGACCATATGGGAAAGCTAAGTTGCTGCTGGAAGTGGTGTTAGTAAGACCTCACTGATTGATGGGGACTCTATACTGCTCAGTGAGCACCATTTCTCTGTGGCCATTAAAAATCCCAGGATGTCCTTCGAAAAAGAGTGAGTTTAACCTCAGCATCCTAGCCAAATTTGCCCACTGGCATCTGTCCATCATGGCCTCCTAACCTTCCCTATATTATAATTAGCTTCATCACTCTCCACCAATCGGCTGGTGTGTGGTGTGCGGTCTGGTGCAATACAGCCCCCCAAAAATGTGTAAGGCGATTTAAGTGCTCAGAAAAGCTCTATATAAATGTAAGAAACTATTAGTATTATAAATGGAATGCCCTAAACCCTTGAGTACTTGAGAACTACACCATTGTGACGGCACAACGCATTGCATTCGGGGACATATAGGTGCTAGAGTGAACATGTAAAGCAGACTCACTCCCTCTGTCAAAATCGAAGGATCGAGGATATGTCCATGTAAGCTTCCCTCATTCACTTGATGAAATGAAACGCACTTTAAAAAATTGCCTCAAGGGAACAAGGGAAGGGAAGTTTACGAGTGTGTTTCTAAAAGTGGAATGCAGCCTGTATGAATAACCATAAGGGTCCCATGAAATTAAAATAAAGTTTTTAGATGTTAGTATCAGTATTGTTAGTTTATAGAATATCTGTTAGCTTGTGTGCTCCAAAACAGTGCCAAAATTTGTATTTAGGAGATATAAACTGATATACATGAAGCATGTAGTTTGTCATTTCTGCCTAAATGGATCAACGGTTTTATTCAAGTCACCTCATATTTCAGTTTCTCATCAAATTGTGACCATTCAAATGCTCTCATCTGACATGCCCTGCCCCCTTCCAATTTGGTGAGCTTGAGCTCAACAACTCCCACTGTGGAGCGGTGATAAAACAAAACGCTATAGGCTGTTTTTTTAAAAAGGGGAGGAGCTACACTATCTCCCACCCTCTCTTTATGTATCGGTTGTGATTCCGTCAAACATTGAATAAAAAAGAACTTATTACCACTTATTACAGTTAGTTTGCTATGAGGGAATGATGCGCAAAAGAAAGCCCTGCCCCCTACTCAATATTCCATTTCATTTGGAAGTACATCAACATACTGAAATATAAGTCTCAGCAACATTTGGATCACGCAGACTTTAAGAACGCATATAAATGATGAATCTTCACCCCTTTACGATTAAACTGACTCCACAAATCTGATGTGTTCCTTCTCAAACTGTGGTTCTTGCTAAATTGTAATCATAATAATAAACTCAGCATTGCACATTCTCCAATGTGACTATGGCAGATGCCCTTTTTGAAGCCCTACTTTATAGGCAGCGTTGTGAAGCCTTACTTTATAGGCAGCATAACTGATTTCTCTGGATGTTTTGGTAGAAAAAAAAAATACCAAGCACATGTAGGTATGTTCCTACGGAAGCCCTAAGAGGCCATGCATTAAAATATTTTTTCTCTCTTGTTTTGTCGTGATCACGACTTAATTATCTCGTGATCTCAGCATAACAACTCGTTTTCTCGTGATCTCGACATAACAAAAAGTTGTTATGTCATGATCACGACTTAATAAAGTTGTTATGTCGTGATAACGACTTAATTTTCTTGTGATCTTAACATAACAAAAAGTTGTTATGTCGTGATCACGACTTATTTTTTTTTTGCTTTATTTATGTATTAATTATTATTATTATTATTATCTGGCAAATGTCTGGCCAGAGAGTCTACACCGGCCTTGCGAACAGGGAGAGGATAGCCAAACTGCAGACACGCATTTGTGCAACACATTAAAGGCGTTCAGAACAGCCATAATATGAGAGCAAACGCTCGTGCTCCTGATTAATGTACATTTATGATTATATTCACGTATTTGATTATATACCATTATTTACAATAATATTCCCTCAACTGTTACCATTTTAAGGCAACTCTATATGGCGCAAAATAAGTTGCTGCATGCATGAATTAAATTATAAAGAATGATGAAGATCCTGCACTTGCTTTGATCCTTTCCGCAAATTATTTACAACTTTAAAAATGCGCCATAGAGTTGCTTTAAAATGGTAACAGTTGATGCAAATTATTGTAAATAATGATCATAAACATGAACATAATCATGAATGTACATTAATCAGGAGCACGAGCGTTTGCTCTCATATTATGGCTGTTCTGAACGCCTTTAATGTGTTGCACGAATGCGCGTCTGCAGTTATTCTCTCCCTGTACGCAAGGCCGGTGTCCTGACATTTGCCAGATATTAATACTAATACTACTACTATACTACTACTACTAATAATAACAATAATTAATACATAAATGAATAAATTAAAGCAAAAAAAAAAAAGTCATGATCACGACAAAACAAGTTTTTGTTATGTCGAGAACACGAGAAAAATAAGTCGTGATCACGAGAAAACAACTTTTTTGTTATGTCGTGATCACGACAAAACAGGAGAGAGAAAATATTTTAATGCATGGCCTCTTAGGACTTCCGTATGTTCCAGATAAGGAGAAAACCAATAAAAATGTGCTTGTTCAGTCACACTGCAGATTTCTAGACCCATTGAAACTGTTATCTGTGTCAGAAATTCAACATATCAATCAAGTTTAATGTGATCCTAATAACAATAATACATTCATTTTAATGTTTGTCCTCTGCACAAATACATATTTAGCATTTTATAAAGCAAATGCTATGTTATGGTATAAATTCTGGGTGGTTGCTGTTGAAATGGTTGCTTGGCTGAAATCTATTAGTCGGTTGCACTTTACAATAAGGTTTTATTTGTTAACATTTATTAGTCTTAATGTTTACCATTTCATTTTCAGCATTATTAAAAGAAAATAGACGATTTTATATTAAACAAACATTGAAAATATTTTTAAATTGTTGTAAAAATATATTGCACACGGTTAGTTCATGTTGTCAGTAAATAAATGAATTAATGTTATTAAATAAATCCTATTGTAAAGTGTTACCAAAATGTGTTATTTTAGTATTAAGAGATGCTATTGAAGTTAGCTATTTTATATATTTTCCATTTTCATTTTACACTAAAATAAATGCTGTTGCTTTTTCAAATTACTTTAAAATGAGCTGAAACAACACAATTCTTGTCATTTCTTTGGACAATTTGTTTGTTTCATGTTTAATCCACACTGTAAAAACAAACAAAATTGACTCAACATTTTAAGGCAACAAACTTCAGGACATTTTTGAGTTGACTCAACTTTCAACCCGATTACAGCACTTGACTCGATTTAAGTTGAGTAAACTCAAAAATGTCAACAAAAAGTTTGTTGCCTCAAAATTTTAAGTTGATTTAACTTTTTTTTTACAGTGCACTTAAATTTGTAAAAAAAAAAAAAAAAAAAAAAGAAGTTAACTTAATTATTTTGTGTTGGGACAACATAAATGAATTGTGTTGGTGTAACTACCATGTTAGTAGATATGTATTCTCAGCATGCTTTGCGTGAAATTGCATTAAGAGGGGGAAAAGTTAAAAAGAAAGGTAATCTCAGGGGTTTTTTAGTTGATAAAAAGGCTTGTTAGAGTTTAGCGTTAGAGTTATATGTAAGGTTTGAGTTTTGAGGTTACCACCTTGAAGAAGAGTAGCATTCATGCTTTGGGTGTTGGCAGCTTCATTACCTGCAATATTGTTTGCTACTTCACTCAGTCAGCCACAACTGTGCTAATGCCAATGCTGAGGTCAGTCAACTGCATGCATTATTAAAACAGGTTGACCTGCAACAAATAACAAAAAAATCTGGTAATTCAAATAAAAATGATTTGACAAAGTTGGTTGAAAATGATTTTTGCATGGGGGTTCTATTTACATAAAATAGCAAAATTAAAATAAGTTGAAACAACTCAATTCAGTTTCGTGGAAAAGTTTTCCTTGATGTAATTAAGTTTGTTAAAACCACCTTTTTTGAGTGTAGTTTTAGTTTTAAATTTAACAAATATATTTAAGCAAATGAAAATTGAAATGTTTCCTTGTCAATTACTGTAACGAGGAGACTGGGGATTTGTTAGAATCCATATGCGGAAGTTTATTAAAGGGATTAGACAACGACATCAACGAGTTAACAGGCAAATAGTCAGCAACAGGAAAGCAGTCCAAACCAATCGACATACGCAGGGGTAGGGATGGCTGACATGAAACTGACGTTTCGACACAGTGTCGAGATCCCGAAGCGCAAGTTTTTCGAAACACTGCACCGAAGCATGGTCCGAAACACACAGGTCACGTGACTAAAGTGTTTCGAAACACCTGGTCACGAGACTAAAACGATTCAAAGCATCGATCAGTTCAGAAGCGTTTCGAGACCTGGCGAATCTGCATTTAACTGAAAGGGTCAGAAAAAAACGCCTGTCTCATATGGCCTAGTGGACCGTACGTGTGCATGTTGTGCACGTGCTTCAAATTATTTTTGGGTTCGAATCCCGACTTGTACAAATACACCGAAATCATGATTTTTATGTATTTTAATAATGTTACTGTTTTATGATGTAGTCTAGATAGGATACAGCTGCGGATACGCCATCGATTTAGCATCATTTTTGTAACATTGTAAAACAATAATTAATATTTGTACAGTACTGTGATGGTTTAGTTTAGGGTTTGGGTAGACATTAATGAAATAGAATAAATGGGAAATTTAATGAGTAATATAAATAATTCTTGTTAACTTCTGGCCACAACTGTGTCTGAACTAGCACAACCTTGTTTTATGACCAAAACAAGACATATTTATTCTCAAAGTGTTTATTCGGATGTCAGACCAATGTTGAAACAGAACGATACAAGAACAGAGCAATTCAAACTGATATTAAAGCATTTCAAAATAGATGTCTCAGTCTGGATTCGATCCCACTATCCCCACATGATAGTCAGGAACCCTAACCGCTCCACTAAAGCACTTGAAGGTTTACACCTGGAAAGTGGGGTTTAATACCTCAGTTTGCTCTACTGTTTTTTGCTGAAGCTGTTCCAGTGCAATACATAAAAAATGACCACTAGGTGTCACCGTAGAGTGGGGTTTCGAAACGTTTCGAAGCTTCGACACATTTACTTCGACTGGTTCAGTGTTTCATGAAGCCTCGCTTTGCCCACCACTACACAGGGGCAGATCCAGAAGACGTAGTAAGAATGCAGGCAGTAGTTCAGCATCACAACAATCAGTCCAAAACAGATCAAGAGGGCATAGACAGAGAACGTACGTGATCAAGGCAGGCAGGGTCATACACAGGATAGCAGTCATGAAAGTCACTTGGAACAAACGCTTGGTAAGGCAGGTAAACTGGCAATACTTCGCAAAGAAGCATGGCCTGAGCTCTCACTGAAATACAACACAAACAGGAAGTAACCACAGAGGGAGCGGAGCTGAGTCAGTAGTCAGGCGAGGGCTCCCTCTGCTGGCGTGGCGTTACAATTACCTACAATTAAATTTTTTTATTAATATTTTACTTATTAAGTAAGTTTAAACAATTTATTTGTTTGTTTAATTTTAGATTTTAATTTTATTTCAGTCAGTAAAATTGTTTACATATTATGGTTTCACTTAACTGTAATAACCCTGAAAATACATATTTTTGGTCTACCAGACAAAAATTGTGGACTTGGTAGCACTGAAGAGGTGAAAAACTCAATCCAAATAGTTCAGAACTTACTCTACTGTACATCCTTATATGCCAGTTTTTTAAATAAAGTTACAGAGACCTTACAGACACAGGAAAAAATAACAACAAGAAAAACAGGTGCCTGTACACTTGATAATTGTCTTCTAGTCTCAAGGCTTCTTGGAACAGTAAATCATATACTGTAGCAGTAAAGTACAAACTGAAGCAAGCGCAAGAGAAAGAGCTCCATTAGGTCTAGTGTGCTCATTAGTGAGAGTCAGCTTTGGCAGAACAGTAGACGACTTTGAAATGTTGACAAGTGCCAACAGGCTGTAAGGGTTAAGAGTTAAGTGCATTCAAGCTCACAAACAGCAGCTCTCAAACATCATAGACTGTGTGGCAGAGAGAATGGGAGGGAGAAACATTATGCAACTGACAAATACATCCGTATGAAAATTCTTTGGTAATTCAGCATGGACAATATGTTTCGTGACGACTCACTGTAAATCACTTGATAAAACAGCGTTTGTTTGGACAGCAGGTTCTAAATGAAGGAGATATTTGACATACTTGTCCTTGCTGTCTATGCCTAGAGGTTTTTTTATTTATACTATAGGTGGGTGTAGATATTTTTTTTTAATCTAGATTAAATTTACTGTAATCTTGGAATTAATCTAGATTAAAATGGCTCATTTGAATTCTGCCAAGGCTTTCAGAATATGTGTGCTACCCAAATAATGACTAAATATAAGTCTTTGAGAACAGTTTCTCAAGCCAGGTAGCGCATTAGACCAGGGGCTCATCTCCTGTTTCCAAAATGCATCACAAACTGCTTGAGAAACTGTTCTACTATGATAATTGGTGATGAAAATAAATAATGTTCAATAAGATGTACTTGTGTGACTAACTGTTTATTCAGTTAAACATGAATTTTAAACTGTAGGCCTATAAGCTCCAAACAGCGATTTTTGATTACCTTAATCTGATTAAAGTCATAACTGAACTAAACAGAAATGGAATTAAGACATGTGAAGTATGCAGATGTTAGTGGCATTATTGAAGTAAACACCGCAATCAAACTATTACCGTCATGTAGGACTTTTCGCCTTATTTTCCGACAAGATCCACACACGCGGCTGTCAGTAAAGGACCGCACACACACACACACACACACACACACACACACACACACACACACACACACACACACACACACACACACACACACACACACACACACACACACACACTTTCCATTTGGCGTGCGTTATTAAATTCCATAACACTCTCACCAGTCCTTACTTCTTATTTGCGTGTAATACGCCAGTTTGTCACGGGGGCATGAATGAAATGTTCATGAGTGAAAGTTAAACTGCCGAACTGCAGTTAAAGTCACCCAAAACTACAGGAAACTCTTACATGACAGCACTTCACGTAAACACCTTAATTATATTATTGTCTATTAAGGCAAATAACTAGATTACTGATGTCCATGTTAACGTAGTCAGTAGTGTCTTCGAAGTAGGTGAAAGATCCAGTAGGGCATCCTGCTGATTTGATTCAGAAGGGCACTTTTTTTGTCAGACGGCTCACTGGTCAAGTATACATCCGCTCTAAAATATCAAGGTGAAAGTCACCATAGCTTGTGTAGAATAGACCCAGCTCCCAACCCAACTTTGAGAATAGATTAACAGCGTTATTTTTTTTATCGCGTGATAAGAGTCTCGCGTTAACGCCGATATCAGCCCACCACTAATTTATACCCTCCTTTTTAAAGTATAATTTTCACTTTTGTTCATACTTAGGATTAGTGCTTTAAAACAAACTCCAAAACTCCAAAATTGTGGACCACAACTCCATGAGCATGCACAGGTTTTACTACAGACATCAATAATAACTGAAATTAATAGGCTTGTTGCGCTTGTTACGTTAATGTGCTTACCGATGGCAGACACCCCAGGAGTGCAAACTTTCCAGTGCTTTGGAAAGAAGAAAGTGGCGTAATCAGCATTTTCTTTTCATTTTTTAGACACAACATATCACAATCATGCTCTTATAATATTTTGGTTGTTAAGTAATTTTGCTTGCCTATAGACTGAACATGTAATACAAATACTTACAAAGTCACTGCTTTCCGATAATCACATTATCTTTTTTGACAATGAGACATTTATGGTACATTTTCCAAAAAACTTGCTCTTATCTCTTATGGATGAATCAACAAAATGCATAAAATGTTTTTACAGATATGGTGATGTGAACAGCTTTTGAAAATGACCCAGACATGACCCAGGCAGTATCTGAAAGTACCCCCTATACCCTCATTCACTATTCCCTACTCCCTACGTTCATATTTTCTTTGTCTTAGTCTCTATTTCAGGGGTCGCCACAGTGGAATGAACCGTTATTCCCTACATTAGTCCACTAATACAGTATAGTCCACTATGCGAGTGAATTTGAGCACTGAGTGCACCGGAAAGATGCCGTTTTATTTTGTTCTTTGCTGAATGGTCAGACCATGTGATAGTTTTTAAACACATAGGCTGCGTCCGAAACCGCATACTTCCATACTCTACAGTACGCTAAAATCAGTATGCGAGCCGAGTAGTATGTCTGTATTCATAGAATTCGAAAATCAGTATGCGAGAAGTACCCGGATGACTTACTACTTCCGGCGAGATTCTGAAGTGCGCATCCCATGCACGCTGCGCTATCCCATGATGCTCCGCGAGAGAATTCATGAATGGAAGTGAAGCGATGCAACTGATGCAGGTAGGTCACGTGACCATGACAAAATGGCGGATGTAGTACGTCCGAATTCCATTCATACTTCTTCCATTCATACTGTATAGAACATACTTTTCTAATGGCAGAGTAGTACGTTTAAATTCAAACGCAGTACCTACTGAGTAGTAGGCGTTTCGGACGCAGCCATACTGTAGCGAACTGTCTATTAGTAATGAAACTAAGTTTTTTGATTTTGGCATGTAAACGTTCACGTAACAATTAAAAAATAATTTCTCTTAGAAGTCTTTGCTTCTAAAAACACAAGATGATGCGGTTGGGAATGATGTTTTTTTTTTTAAAAGCACGCCACATAAAAGCACAAGGGTATTCCGAAGTGCCTGTAAACAGAAATTGCAATGGATGCCCCGCCTTCGAGCTCTTCTGATTGGTCCACTGCTGTGGAACTGACAGTGATGAGCAGCGCTGCGTGTTAAAATAGTAGTTCTTCCAACTTGACACAGCATCTAAAAACCACAGAGCTCAAATGCGTGTCGCTTCAAAAGATGTGTGACATGAGCATAATGGTCACACACATCTGTCAAGCCTGTGTTTACATTTAAAAGCAATAGGAAAGTAGCACATTGGAAGGGAAAAAAAAGGAAAGGGAAAACACAAGTGCATTCCAATTCGCATACTTATACTACAATCTAAAAGTATGTACTTTTTGTGAAGAAGTGTGTGTGTGTAGCTGAAGAGTATGCAAACTTTGAGGCATACAACTTCCTCAGTAATGGACAGTTATGATGATAGTTACATCCCATGTGAATCATCTCTACACATCATCCATGTTTCTTTCAAATTTAATTCATACCTGTCAACATTGGGATGTGAAAATAAGGGATACTCAACAACAACCCCCCCCACAAAAAAAAATGTTCATCTGGAGCTTTTTCATTGTAAGCAAACTTCTGAAACAATCAATAATAGGTTTTTATTATTATTTACAAAAGATATAATAATTAGTATACATTCTAAAAGCTGCAAATAAATTAGCAAACTGTTCAGCTCATTAAAACTATTAGCTATTATAAAGAAATAGAATCAAGTTATCAAATCTCATCTTTTCTTCACTGTATAATTTAAACATTCTGATTAAAGAGCAGCGAATGAATCTCTCATTTAGATTTTTTTGGTTTGATTACATTAAATAACAGAGCTGTCACTTTAAAACTGCACAGATCTATAATGAAAGCATTTAATTGTTTTCCTAACTGTTTATGCTCATTTAAGACAAAATTTGTCTAGATGCTGTTATCATTGTTATTATTATTATTCATTCATTCATTTATTTTCTTTTCTGCTTAGTCCCTTTATTAATCTTGGGTCGCCACAACGGAACGAACCGCCATTATTATTATTATTATTATTATCATTATTATTATTATTATTATTATTATTATTATTATTATTATTATTATGTGTATATGTCTGTTTAAACACGCACCCAAAACCACGTGTCCACTTGAGCTCAGCATCAAATTGCGTCAACAGAATCCGCTTGGGAAACATCGTCTATTATCACTATGGAGCGCATCAGCTGACAGTCATGCATCTTTATATGAACTGACTGTTTTGAGGATTGCATAGAGGCAATGGCGCCTGTAATGAAAAGCAAATGAATCGCGCCGTTTTTATGTTTATTTCAAAGTGTTTCCATGCCTAAATAAAATGAAAGCACAGAACCGATTCACATTTAAGAGCAAGGGCGGCCCCTGGTGGTTCGGCGGTATGGGTTGCATATAGGGAGGATCGGCTCTTCTCAAAAAGATAAAAAATACGGGAGAAATACAGAAAAATACCTTTACGGGATGACAGCGGGACAGAACTGTAAAATACGGGAGAATCCCGGGAAAAACAGGAGGGTTGACAGGCAGGGGCATTGCTAGACATAAAGCTCTACTGGGGCACGCCCCCCCCCTTAAAAATGTTTATATATATATATATATATATATATATATATATATATATATATATATATATATATATATATATATATATATATATATATATATAATAAAATTATTATTGTTATTATACAATTATTATTCTAAATAATTAATCCTAAATGTAACTGGAAAATAATGTAAAGGCACAATGGAGTGATATGCTAAGATCATTAAAAAAAATCTTTTGCATGAATAATAATTTCATTTGAATGAAATTCTATAGACAATTCTATAGAATACAAAAAAGATGTTGTCTGTTGTCTTAGACTTGACACATGGCAGAGAATTAGGTTTATTAAGTTTTACCTCCCTGACTGCATCGCTCCTTTGTGCTTCATACAAATAAATCTATCAGGAGGCGTGCTTATGATCACCATCATATTGTTTAAACTTTAGTTTTGTCGACTTGCAAAACTCACTGCATGCCGTCACCTCCACATAAAAGACTGTTAATGCTGGTTTCACAACATATGAGCGGCGCGTGAGCAGCGGGTAATTTTTCGGCGTGCATGTTAACAACCGGGACTCGCACCGGGAGAAGAGCAGCGCGGGTCCAGCAGGAGCGGTGTGTGAGGCACGCAGCCCTTGTGTGGTTTTCTGCGCACATGCAGAGATGGGTCAATTTGCTTTTTGATTAAACTACAGTGCTTTCACCAGCGTTGTTTCGGTTGCACATAGAGAATAACGTCTTTATTCCGGGATTCCCCCTTTTAATACACACACTTGCATATGAAGTAAATCATATCTCAAAGCATTTACTGGGGCACTAGTGATTTTTACTGGGGCACGTGCCCCAGTAAATTGGGTCTAGCGACGCCCCTGTTGACAGGTATGATTTAATTACCTATTGTATTGAAGCAGCAGGTAAATCTGCCATTCGCGAGTCATTGATGTAGAGAAATCTTCTCAGATCTTTGATAATTATGCATTCTGTTAATTATGTTAATGTCCCTATACGTCTTTATAGAAGTTCACATTGTTGTTGCAAATTAAATATAACACGTAAAAGGTGATTTAAAAAATTTCCAGTTGGCTAGACATTAGTTAATAGCCATTCAAACAACTTTACCAAAGCCTTTCTACCTGACAGTTGGTTTCGCATGTCTGCCTTTTGTCGGTTTTTTACACTTTTCCCCCAAGTTTGTAGTTCGAATTCATGCCCAACGCACAATGTATTGTGAGAAATATTAGCAGTTAGACTACGGACGGTTCTACACTTCGAATTTCTTACAGAAATAGTACACCATCCGGGAACCTTTGGTATACTCCAGGGCTATTCAATTAGGTTATCATGGGGGCCAGTTCATGAAGAGCATCCCAAACGAGGGGCCGGAGAGATATGACTTGCTATATAAGTGATGACACAACAGCAATATAAGAGCTCATATACTGTATTTGTGCTCATAAAGACACCCACGTTGACTTTTTCTACATTAAAATGTTATTATGTTGTATTTTGAAACTACATAACATCACTGCATTGTACAACGTGTCCATTTCTCTCTTTGGAAAAATAAATGAAAAAGTTTTTGATTTAAAAATGAGTGATAATTTTACAATGAAAATAAATGACAGAACAATGAATAAATACATAAAAGAGCCACGCACAATTCTCACCACTACAGCCTGAGATCATTTCTCTGTGCCGCGGCTGCAGGGCACGAGTGCGTCGGTCCGCTTGCGAGCCATGCGTGCACTGCTTCCAATATGCGCACATCTCCATTGAAAATAATGTTCTTGCATGCGGAAAAGATGCAATATGTCAACAGCTTGCTGCTATTGGTTATCCAATGTGCGTGCGTATTGGCATAACTTTGTTCAGTTGCAGTAGCTTTTTTCTGTGCAACAGAAATGCGGCGTTGAGAAGACTTTAATGAATAAAAGTGGGGTTAACAGTGAAATCGGCTAATCATGGCATCCCTATTAACGATATCAGTGCATTGTACAAAAGGCCTTTTCTACAAACATATCCAAATGTTTTCGGCTGCTTGTGTCACTCACTTAATGTCAGGTGACTCGCACTCTGCGCAGCCTTTAACTGCAGCTTGTGCTGTATTGAACTGACGCACGTCACTTCATAACTATAGCGGCCGTTTTTTGACTAAATTGATTAAATTTATTTTTGATGTCTTGGTCACACTATTTGGAGGGCCAGAACAAATTGCCTCAGGGGCCAGGTTCGGCCCACGGGTTGCCAATTGAATAGCCCTGGTATACTCTTTTCAACATACTACAGGTTGGGTCATACTAATTCTATTTTCGAATACTATTTAGGATGGATAGTATGTAAATTGGGACACAGCACGTTCTGTGTGAACAGCCCCTTAGAGCAGATGACTGTAGTATTGGTAACCTAGTAACCAACAGTAAACAAGGCAAGCATAATAGAGTTATGTGAGGTTGCGTCCGAAACCGCTTACTACTCAGTAGGTACTGCATTTGAATTTAAACGTACTACTCGGCCGTTAGAAAAGTATGTTCTATACAGTATGAATAGAAGAAGTATGAATGGAATTCAGACGTACTACATCCGCCATTTTGTCATGGTCACGTGACCTACCTGCGTCAGTTGCGTCGATTTACTTCCATTCATGAATTCTCACGCGGGGCATCATGGGATAGCGCAGCGTGCATGGAATGCGCACTTCAGAATCTCGCCGGAAGTAGTAAGTCATCCGGGTACTTCTCGCATACTGATTTTCGAATTCTATGAATTCGGACATACTACTCGGCTCGCATACTGATTTTAGCGTACTGTACAGTATGGAAGTATGCGGTTTCGGACGCAGCCTGAGTGTAATATTGGCTGCTTCAGAGTTTACTTAACAAATGTGTTTCCATCTTCCATTATTCACAATAAAAATTTTTTTTTTGTCAAAACAACCTAAAGCAAACTTAAAAAATGAGGGGATTTTCATTCGAAATTCTGTGTTTGCATCACTTGTTTCTTATGTGATACATCAAAATGTGCATTAACACAGGATGACGGAGACCTATATAAAAATGTAGTTAACTGAAATGTGACCGTTAGTGAACACAAATGCTAATCAAAGACCAAACATGGTCTGTAAATGCATTTCATTAGGATCATTCTTGCGTGTGAGTAACAAAAATAAACATGTTCTGAAATGCTACACTGATTTTACTCTGGCGCTACTGTTTGTATCTGTTTCAACAAAACTGCACAAGTTACAGCAGCTTGGCCTCCTGTCAGAATGACTGCAAACAGGTTCTATGACATGCGTCAGTGCTTGTGACCATTTCTTAAAACATGGTAATCAATGGAGCTCATAATTGCGTGCAAATCCACCATGGCCATATCTCAAGGTTTATCCATTAAAGTCATGCTGAACTTTTGGGGGTTGTTGAACTTTACCTGAGTTGGAATGCACCTGTGGGGGTGTGTTTGTGTTTTTATGTGTGTGAGGAGGAGGTTACCCCATGCCAGGGGGTAATGTGAGGGACAGGTAGAAACGAAGGGAATGTTAATTTGTGTTTCCCAACCTCCTCCTCTTCTCACTCATCTCTGTCACTTCTCACAGCTGACTTAAAAACGCCTTGAGGGAATTATCTAATCTCTCTTTCTTTCACTCTTTATCTCTGTCTTTCTTCTGACTCTTTCAAAAGTCACCTGTGTCAGACGGGGTTACTTTGACAGCCCTGTACAGCACACACTCAGCCAATCGCCTCTTGGCTTTTATGGTACACCCTCAGAAATCATCCACAAGCTGCTTCAGTACGAGGCTCATAACCCTTCATGTTTTGTTATGGGATAAACAACAATTTATCATTGTGAGAATATATAATACGTTAGGCATTCCTACTCACTGAAAAAGAATCACAAGTTTCACAAACTAATTTCGAGAGGAGCACGTGATATGATCAACTACAGCTGATCCTTATCAGCCACATCACCCTGCAGCCGAAGACCGATTACTAGGGATGGGCGATACCACAATTTTTTAATGCGATACGATACCGATACTTTTTTATAAAATTTTTACGATACCGATATCAATACCACTTATTATTTAAAATGTTAATGTAATTTTTCAAAATAATGTTAATTAAAAAAAATCATTACATGTAAGTTAATATATATATATATATTTATATATATATATATATATATATATATATATATATATATATATATATATATATATATATATATATATATATATATATATATATATATATTAGGGCTGTCGATTGATTAAAAAAATTAACTAATTAATCACACTTTTTTTTGTGATTAATCATGATTAATCATGAAAGTAATTAATCATGATTAATCATGATTAATCACGAATCAAAAAAAAAAAATCCAAAATACAGGCATTGCAAATATGGAAATTGGAAAATTACAATAATAATAAAGTATTGAATACAAACAATTCATCACCTTAGAATTATAAGGTTCTATCTGACATTTTTGTCAAAATTGAGTTATTGACATATTCTTATTAAATGACAACTTATTTACATTATGGGATGTTTTTTATAAGTTGTTTACATTTTAAGACGTTTTAGAGATTCTTATAAATGAATCATTGTAAATATACTGATTATTATTGTTTTTATTACTATTTTATTCTAAAATGTTGGTTGTTAAATAGACAGTTTATTCTGATCTATTATTATTTTTGTCTTGATTTGTATGAATAATATGATATGTTGAATAATTTGATATATTGAATATTAATGTGATATATTGAATAATACGATGTATTGTTGATATTTTATTTAATTATTATGTATAAATATCATCTTTTTTTTTTTTTTTTTACTATTTACTGTGTTTACTGTTTTGTTTTTTATTATTATATATGCATGTTACTTTTTATGTAAACTTTAGAACTGCTTTGGCAATACAATTGTAACATTTGTCATGCCAATAAAGAATTGAATTGAATTGAGAGAGAGAGAGAGAGAGAGAGAGAGAGAGAGAGAGAGAACGCGCAGCACAGCGCACTACCTTCAGATCATCAACACGCACGATAGCGTTGATCAAATTTTGCTTAAAGTAAGCGTTCTTAAAGTATGGCTGTATTTCTCAAGCAAGGATTCTGACACAGCAAAGCAGACGCTTTACAAAAGTTGCGTGTAGGGGGGAAACACGTCAAACTTAATGAAACATTTGAGGGCGCTTGGAGTCAACTTAGAGAGGAATGGGCTGTCTTTGACAGCTTGCGACATCATCTGCCACTTTCACTGAGTACATTTACATGGATCCATATTATCCTTTATCCATATTTCTTTACACATTAAACACACGCAGGGCCGGAGCAAGCTGAACTGGCGCCCTCAACCCGAAAGTGAAATAGAAAGTTACCGGTTTGCGGATGAAAGTGAGAACCGGGAGGGAGCAGGTGGGGGTCGAAATGAGATGAACATGAGGACAGGGGGGTGCGCTCACTATTCTGCCACCCACGTCGGCCACAACAGGAAATAAAAAAAAACCTGCAACTGCGTTAAATGCGTTAATTTTTTTTAACGCGTTAATAGTTCAAATTAATCACGTGCGTTAACGCGCTAATTTTGACAGCTCTAATATATATATAAATATAAGTGTGAACTTTTGAAAAGTAGGTTAAAAAGTCACATTAAAATTGTCAATAATTTGAGAAATGTTGCAGAATTATGCCAATCAAATATTTTAATTGGTAGATATTTATGAGTGTTTAAAGGACCAAAAAATGAAAAATCTGTAATCATTTGCTCATCCTTCACTTGTTCAAAACCTGTTTGAGTTTCTTCGTTCTGTTAAACACAAGAGAAGATATTTTGGAAAATGCTGGTAGCTGGAACCCATTGACTTCGATAGTAATTTTTGTCCTACTATGAAGTCCAATCAATCAGCATTTTTCCAAATATCTTCTTTTGTGTTCAATTAAGAAACAAACTCATGAATAAAATCAAACGATGAAGAATAAATGAGATCATTTAGATTTTTGAGTAAACTACCTCTTTACAGCTACAATTGCAAGATTGAAGTTGTTCATTCATTCATTTTCCTTTGGCTTAGTCCCCTTATTCATCAGGGGTTGCCACAGCGGAATGAACCACCAACTTATCCAGCATATGTTTTACACAGCGAATGCCCTTTCAGATTCAATCCAGTATTGGGAAACACCCATACACATTCATTCACACACATACACTACGGCCAATTTAGTTTATTCTATTCCCCTATAGCGCATGTCTTTGGACTGTAGGGGAAGCCGGAGCACCCGGAGGAAACCCATGTGAACACTGGGAGAACATGCAAACTCCACACAGAAATGCCAACTGACCTAGCCGGGACTTGAACCATCGACCTTTTTTGCTGTGAGGCGACAGCTACCCACTGAGCCACCATGTCACCCGATTAAAGTTGTAATTCTATATATTTTTTAACACTGAGGAAGAAATAAACGTCTATTGTCGTTCAACACTTGAATGTTTAGACAGACAAGGTCTAAAAATGTTCATATGATGCAAGAAAACTGCCTTGAGCATCTTTCACCACATGTTTAACCTTGGTTATTCTTTTTCATACAGTTCATGTTCTCAGCAATACCCGATTACTGTGGGTGATAAGGGATATGAAAATGCAATTGATCTCTTAAGTACTTCACTAATGCCAGTCTTACTTTGCAAATGAAAGACCGTTATCACTCTCAGCGCTATTAGGCATGTCATGTCTTGAAATTGTTTTTTTCCCCAATGCTCTAAGGCTTCTGCCTATTTACAAAATTGATCCACCGCCACCAGTGTGTATTTCAGACCTCCAATAGGTGGCTTAAGGGTAAAATCAATTTATCAGGTAAATCAGAAAGTCTTTTCCAGCAGCACTTTTTTCCTTTGGGTCAAATTTGAAAAATTTAATGTTCAGTGGCCATATTCACAAAACATCTTAAGGCTAAAAGTAACCCATAACTTGGAGATTTAGGAGAAAATCCTTAAAATAACGGGTGTGCCAGTCCTAAATTCAGGACTCAGAAATGCCCTACAACGGTATTTCACAAAGTATTTAGTATTTCACTAAATCTAGCTCATGAATCTGTCAAATATTAAAGGAACACTGCACTTTTTTTGGGAAGATGGGCTCATTAGTAGGCTCATCTGGGTAAGAGTTTTTCCATTTTTCAATCCATTCAGCCAGTCTCCAGCTCTGACGTGAGCATTTTTAGCTTAACTTAGCATAAATCATTTAATTGGATTCGATCATTATTAGCATCACACTCAAGACATTTAAAAAAAAAAAAAAAAAAGAAGTGTTTTGATAACTTTACTATTTAAAATATTTAATATCTTTGTGTTAGGGTGAACCTACATGTAACCACAGATAGACGCTGACAACAGGATGCGGATCCAAATGCAGGTTTTTATTAAGGGATGGTCAGGCAAGCAATGATCAATACAGGAGCAAACAGACGTATGAGGGAAATCCAGAATCGTAGTCAATAATAGCAGGCAGATGGTCATAAGGATGGCAGCAGACAGAAAGAAACAGATAAACAAGGCGAGGGTCCAAACACGGCAAGAACAAGACAAGGTAACGCTTAGAATCGTGACTGTGAACAGATAACAAGACTCAGCAGCAGTGTTTGTGTTTGAGCAGTACTTATAGTCCATGTAATCAGTACCTGAGCAGCTACAGCTGTGCCTGTCTAATCAGTGGAGACTTGGAGCAGGTGAGTGTGTGTGTGTGGCCTGACTGGGTTTTGTAGTCCATATTTCAGCAGATTTGTAGTTCTTGTGAATGTGTGTGTGCACCAGCGATCTCTAGTGGTTTTATCTCGCTGGTGACCGTGACACTACACTGGTCTCACGGTTCAGTTCGGTTGAATATCATGCGATCCATTCGATATCTTGGTGCATCACAGTGCATTGACGATGCTTTCCATATACAATTTAATATTTTACTTCACAGCACAATAATTATTGTATTAAAATGTATAAATATATTTATATATATTATTTTATTTATTATATTAATTTTGTCCTTTAATACAAGCAGTTAGATATATGTACTGTACCTTGCCTATACCGTAATTTGACCTGCTCAAAGAAAACAAAAGTACATGCACATAACAACATGAGCATTTATAGCTAATAAACAAATGTAAATATTATCCCGCTTGCTTTTTGAGCATTGTTCTTTAACGCCTATGATTGATCACACGCTCAAGAGAAAAGGCTGTGATTGGCTCTAGCGGTCAGCGTGGCTCTGGCGATGTTCAGCAAACAGTGACTTGGACACTGATGTTAAAATGCCATGGCGACCAGCTGATAAATTATAGATGGCGACACGGTAGAGAGAACTCGCTCTGCAGACACGCTCGTGTCTGGATCCACAAGCAACGTTATTGTTGTAACAGCTGAGAGAGGTGATAAAACGTTACCTCACGAACACGCCAGCAGGTCAAAGGGGCCACAGAGAGTAAGAGAGAGCTAACAGCTTTTATTTTCTGCATAGCTGGGTTTTGATGTACTTCCCTGTCAGTGAAAGACTGTCCAGCAAACTCACAAGCATTGAATTGTGCAGTTATCTGCTTTTTAAGTAGTTGGAGTGTTTTAATTTCTCGCGGTTTACTCCCTCACCATAGAAAGCTACTGACATATAACACATGTGATAAATGAAGTCAGTACGTTATAACCGGTTATACCAAATTGTTTGCGTCTGCATCGCCTTGCATCGAAGAAACAATACATTTTGACACCCCTACTTTGTGTACAAAGACACACAAAAAATTAAACATTGCTATTTTCTAGACTGATATGTCTAGGAACTGTACTCTCATTCTGGCAATAATAATCAAGGAACTTTGCTGCCATACCATGACTGCAGCAGGTATAATGATATTAAGCAGCACTCGTAAACAGTCCCCAGCTAGGTTACTATGTAACAGCACTGTGTGATACCATAGCCACAGCCACATCACCCTGCAGCCCAAGACCGGTTACTCACTGAAGCTAAGCAGGGCTGAGCCTGGTCAGTACCTGGATGGGAGACCACATGGGAAAAACTAGGTTGCTGTTGGAAGTGGTGTTAGAGAGGCCAGCAGGGGGCGCTCAACCTGTGGTCTGTGTGAGTCCTAATGCCCCAGTAAAAGTGAAGGGGACACTACACTGTCAGTGGGCGGATGAGACGTTAAACCGAGGTCCTGACTCTCTGTGGTCATTAAAAATCCAATGGCACTTCTCATAAAGAGTAGGGGTGTAACCCCGGTGTCCTGGCCAAAGTCCCTCAATCGGCCCTTACCCATTATGGCCTCCTAATCATCCCCATCCACTGGATTGGCTCTATCACTGTCCCTTCACTCCACCAATAGCTGGTGTGTGGTGAGCGCACTGGCGCCGTTGTCCTGTGGCTGCCGTCGCATCATCCAAGTGGATGCTACACACTGGTGGTGGAGTGGTGAGACCCCTCTCATGATTGTGAAGCGCTTTGGGTGTATGGCCATACACAATAAATGCGCTATATAAATACACATTACATTACATTACATACCAGTGCGTCTGCTGTAGCCATGGATTTAAAATTTTTTTGGTGTGTGCTCAGCCTGAGGGACGATTTTGTCAATGGTGTTGCATTTGAAGATGAATGGAGGGAGAACTTCACATGCCCAAAGCATGGTTTTTAACCATGAGCGAAGAAGTTTGTATACACTATGCATTGTTTTTATGCATGACTGAAGTCTTCTTCTACATTTTTTGTGTATCTCTGTGCGTAAATTACAGCACAGGTCCGGGAAATATACTACATCATTTTGATTTCAGTAGTTTCATGCATTAACAGATATTTCTTGAGACGTTGCAATGTAGCCCCATTATCTACTTTCCTTTCACATCTAAGAGTCACTTTTCTTGGCGTCCCAGGCTGATAACCTAGGGTTACACCCACTGCAGCTTGTCCAGAGATGATTAAAACTCTGCTTTGTCCGGTACTTTGCACAGGATAGTTGAGCCATTCAGGCAGACCTTTTGACTATCACCTGACAGCAGGATGTAATCAGCATAAGACTACAGGAAACATCCCGAGGGGCAGTTGAACATCCTTGAGTAGGTGTTACTCTGCAGAGGTAAAGACCCCGTACCCCTGGAGAGGCACGTTCCAAGTGTCATCCTTTGTATGTAGAGAGAAACAGTTCTTGAGGTGCAACTTTGACATGAATCACTGAAAAGGGAAGAACAAAAAGCAGTGACAGTTAAAGGGCACTGTGAGGGTCCGAGCTAGCACGTAGTAAGGGGCATACCAAAGAGAAGATTTTCAAAATAATTATTTTAATAAAGTCAAAAAGTTTTCACAAAAAGTCAAAAAATAAATAAATGAAACCATTAAATCAGCTAAAAAATCAATAAACTAAACAAAAAAGAAACAAACTGAGTCCAAATCAAACAAACCATGTCTAAACCAAAAAAACAGAACTGAACTCTCGAAATGACAAGACAGCACATTTATACCAGAGGGACTAGTCCACAGTAAACAAGGAGGGGGAGAAAAAAAAAGACAAATTTACAAACAATAAACCTAACCAAATATCTAATTACAAATATAAATACTAGTTAAATAAATTCTAAATAACGTAAAACCAAATATAAATCTAAAGAAATAAACACTGCAAATTAATAATGAACTTAAACTAAACATCAGCTCTCCCTCTGAGCCATTAGCCAATGGTACTGGCCGGCGGAACCAAAAGACGGCACTCTGCAGCACGTCGGCCCTTTAGTATGGCGGACCACACCCTGAAACTTCCATTCCTCATCGGCACTGCAGTACGGTAACTTAAACTCAAAGAGAACTAAATTAACAAAACATCCAGTACACGTAACAAATTTTGTGTGCACCCAAAATTGTAATCAATGTACTGTGAAATAAAGAAATGTAATGATTAACAGAAACAGTGTGTGCGTCTTATTTGAACTAAATATGAAACGAAAATGTATAAAACACAACTCAATTTAACTAAACGAGCTTAAAATGAATATGTACGTGCGTGTGTGTATGCTTGAGTGTGTAAGCAAATGTATGTATGTGTGCGTGCATGCCTCACTCTTGTGTGGCCACCACACTGGCCATCACAGGCACCTATCATGAAAATTTTAAAACTTTTTTACGCTTTTTGGATAGAACTGTGTGTAGGTATAGTGTGTCCACGGTCTTACTGGAGTGATAGAAACATTCCATTTTTTAATTTTCTGATGGTAAAAATAGGACCCAAATCCCTCCTATTTTGAGGCCCACTGCAACGTGACGTAGGACTGTGGTTTCCCCGCCCGCCAAATTAATAGACAGCCGTGTATTAACATGTCTCCATAGTAATGCACATAATCATATCAACAAGACAGGACGTGAGTAAAGCAACCGGGATTAAAAGCTCTCTGTGATCAGCAGCACCTCAAGAATGAGTTTTACAAGTTTAAAGAGTTTCTAAAACAGTGCATGTTTGTATAAACACAGTAAAATCGCTACGTAATTCATCACCACAGCCGCATGTCAGTACAGTTATAAAAGAAGACGCTTCTATCCCGGTTCGTGGACTTAAATCAGGTTTATTTTGTACATTAACATAACGAATGTCCTTACAGCAGTGTATATTAATGTGTATCCTGTCACATGAAACAGTGCAAAGCTAACGTGAACTTTATAACGACATTGTGTGTGACTTAAGGCTTGAATTAACTCCACAACAAATATATCAATTAACAGTTGGGAAAGTTCTTACTGTAGTAATGGAGATCTGCTTCATTTTTGTCTGTCACTGTGCTGCTTATGCGTGAGACGCAGCAGAAGAAGCGACACCCATCAGATCAATAGTGAGCGATCTCTATGGCCCTGACATGCACGTGGGAATACAGAAAGGTGTAATAAATAATCTGATGGGTATTTTGAGCTGAAACTTTACAGACACATTCTGGAGACACACAAGACTTATCTTAAATCTTGAAAAATGGGTAAAATAGGTGCTAGGGCTGGACAATAATTCGATATCAATATATATCGCGATAGAATTTTTTTCAATAACGATGATATGATTTTTAACCCATTTCCGATATTTCGATATAAATTTGCATATATATAAATATATATTATTATTTATATAAGATCTTATACATGTATCACTTGTCACTGAATGACATTCAGTGCTCAGCCGTCAGAAAGAGCGTGATTTGATCTCACTTACGTGATGACGAACAACACAGACACGCTGCCAGCGCTCAGCACAGCAGTTGGTTAAGCTGCGCCGCAGAAAGTTTTAGCTACAAAATGAGTGCTCTGAATACAGATGCGAATGAACAAGCTTCCACAAGTAAGAATGCAGACGAAATAGTTGATAAGAAAGGAAAGACTAATGCAGTGGTGTGGAAGTGGTTCGGCTTTTTAAGTTCCGATAAACTTAGTTTCAGTGTTCTGCAAAGTGTGCCAGAGAGTGTAGTTGACTAGCGGCGGCAACACATCAAATCTGTTTCACCATTTGAAGCAGTTCCACCCGATAAAACATACTGAGAGTCAGAGTTCAGTAAAGTTAGCAGCAGATTCGTATTTTCCGGATCAATAACTCATGACCGAAACATTGTTCCTACACAAATAGCAAATTTTTTCAACTGTCGCAATGTATACAACCACCTACAACCTTATTTTCCTAAAAATGAGCTTTCCTACGTGCTGGACGCAATATATTGATCTCTATATGCAGGCGGCAAAAAGGCTTATCCTTAGGGACCGTCTACAAACAGCAAAACGCAAAAACCAATACTACAAAAGCTGTCAATAACTTCCCTCTAACTCATTATACTGCCATCAAACTCAGATCACACGTCACTGCTGTCCTGCTGGTTATACTACAACACTTATTTTTCTAAAAAACTATTTTGCATATTTTTAATGAATTTTTATTATGAAAAATATTCAATAGCTGTACTGTAAATTACTGTACTCTCACCAAATTCAGTTCACACATCACTGCTGTGCTGCTGGTTATACTACAAAACTTATTTTTCTAAAAAACTATTTTGCATATTTTTTATGAATTTTTCTGAGAGCTTTATTTATTTGATAGTTTATTTCACATTTCTTGTTTGTATAGGCTAAATACAAATAAAAAGTGAACAAATTTTTTTGTACTGTTTTTATTAAAAAAAAAGTTATAAGAGTCTGGAGGTATTATCGACTTTGCAAATTCACTTTGCAGACATTTGTAGGTACAGACATCCATTGTGTGCGTTCTTGGCAGTTTTTCCTTTCTTTTTAATATTGTCCATATCCATATCGGAATTATATCGTATCGACCGAAATAAAAAAATATATCGTGATAGAAATTTTTGCCATATCGTCCAGCCCTAATAGGTACCCATTAAATCTTCCTTGATTTAAAGAGGTGAATTGAAGACTAGAGGGAAAAGCATAAGCTGGTGCAGTGTTATGGCTGAGCAATTAATCAAAGATGATTTTCATGCACATTTTGACAGTAAAGCCGGTGCTAGTATCTCCAGCATGTGGTTTCAGATGTATCAGCATTTACATTAGATCATGTTCATTATTGCAGCTGATTTAGTTGGGCTACAATGAAATTAAGATAATTATTCTGTGATTAAGCTTGTATCGCTTATCAGTGAACTGCCATTGTGTGTAGTAAATGCTGCTACACCTGAAAGCACATGCAAATACCAAATTTAATAACACTGCTATAGAGATTTCCTGAGTTTTTTCTTCATGTTTGGAGTCTTCTCGACAGTACCCGCTGGCGTTCAGATGGAAATTTACTACTGATCACACAGTGCTTCTTGACAAAATGTTCATGCTTGATTGTGTTTGAAATTTCATTTTGATTAATCTCCCTGCCCATCTCTCCAGGACTAAGGCCCAATCCCAATTCTGTTTTTGTACCCCTACCCCTTCCCCTTGGCCCTTGAAACAGAGTGTGAAGGGAAAGGGCTTCAAAATTTACCCCTAAGAAATGGGACAGCACTACAACACCTGGACACGTCATCATACATCATCGCGATCTTTTGCTTCACATGAGATCAGACGATCGCGACTGCTGTAGTTATTCCAGTTGTGTAATTTATTATTTTTTTGTATTTATCTTCAGGAAATCACTGAAGGCAACAATATCATGTTATCAAAACGATATAATAAGCTCGTAACTGTGCTGTGCATTTACACCGTGGCCATATTCATCTATGTAAACACAAGAAAACAACATTAACATTATAGCAGACACTGTAAAAGGTTATTCTCAGCCACTAGACTTTTCTGACAGGGTATTCCAGTGTCATCGAGTGTCAGATATGAAAGTATGTTGTGGGACAGCTATACAGGAGTTCATATTAGGCAAGCCAAGGCAAGTTTATTTATATAGCACATTTCATACACAGTGGCAATTCAAAGTGCTTTACATAAACAGGAATAAAAGAGACACGTATAAATAAAATAGAAACAAACAATATAAAAACAGATGAAAACAGCGTAAAGACAGTTGTTCCATATTCCAAAACACCGGTGTATCATATTTTTTCATTTTACTCTGGGACTTCCCCATTCTGGTGATTGTTCACCTAAAATCGAAAAGCAAATAGTTAACAGCTCTAATTACGTTATTAGATTTAAAAAGATAGATTTAAAAGGCACGAACGCGGTTATGAATGTTTTAAAACATATGCTTGTTTGTCAATAAAATTTCGGAATAATGACAAAAATACTAATTTGTGCATCTCCTGACTTCCGTGTGCAGCCATGCTGCTGTTGTAGATGGTGAATTCTGGGAAATTTTTGTACCCCTTGCTTTCGAGCGTAATCTTAAAAATGTTCTGTTTCAAGTGCTATCTAAACCTTTCCCTGTAGCCCTACGCCTTCTAGCTAAAGAGAATTGGGACAATAAGGTAAGGGGAAGGGCTAAGGGGTAGAATTGGGATTGGGCCTAAATTGATGCTCAAGTTTAATTGTGTTCCCATTCAGAAACTGAATGTACAATTTTACTAATCAGAGACCTAATTGCATTCACACTCAATAGCTTACACCCCAGCTAACATGATGCAGTTCATTGCAAACAGCATCACAGCCTGGAAATAGCAACCAACTAATACATTTAGGAACACGGTGAACAGAAGGTTAAATTGTTTCACGTGTTTTTTGCAAGTCAAAGTCTTTTTAATGATTTCACAAAGAACTTTTAACATCTGTGGAGCCTATCCATTCATAAAAATGTTTCATACTGTTACAGAATGGTTCGTTAGATTATTAAACTGTTCACATAAAGAAAAATAGCACATCTCTTTAAAGAACTGTTCATTAAAATGTTCTTTGTGGAATAAAACTCTAGGTTTTATGGCATAGCTGCAAACAAAAACACACGTTCGAGAATCTTTACTTTAAAGGGCCACGAAACCCCCTGTCTCAGCAGGGTGTTTTCACGCCTCTGTTTTGAAAAAAGTCAGGAAAGTTGGGCGTGTCCAGCTCTGGGAGTGTGGGAGTGTCGGGGGAGGGAAAGAGGATAAGATTTTGCATAGAAGGGAGTTAACATTTGGGCACGCGCTAAGTTTGACAGGAAAAACAAACACACAGAGGCTAATTTGATACGGCGAATAAGAGAAAAAAATCCTCCGCATTTCTCTGTAACTTATGTACTCGGTAGGTAGCGTCAGAAAGCCGTGTGTGTATAGACTATCCTGTCACAAAATGCAGCGAAAATTCTGCACGACGGGAATAGTTTGTGTTTACATGTTTACACTCGGAGAGCAGCATTTAAACAAAGGGCAGTCCACTGCAAACACCAAATCTGTAGACAGACAATTAAACTGGAGCTGTGTCTTTTATTAAAAGTAGACGGGCGGCAAATCCGGATTTCACCGTTTCCAGATGCGAAAAAGCTCTCGGGTAAAAATGTTCCTTACAAACGCGTTTCTGTCGCGTGTCGCGTGCACTGTAATCCACACGTGAGTCCAGCTGCTCTCTCACAAAGGGAAAATGAAAACAAAACCTTCGTTGCAACACACTAATAACACCTACGAATTTTGTCTTGAAATTCTTGTACTTTCACTTGTTTTGGCAACCCAACGTGGCGTCTCTCTGCCGTCTGAACAGTGTAAACAGGTAAACAGTCTCCGGAGCTATCATGCATATTAATGAAGTTTCACGCCATACACAATAGAGCGCGCTGATTGGTTTGAAGCACGTCTTTCTCATGAATTAATGCCGCACACACAGATACGTCACAATGTTCTAGAAAAGACAGACAGCCACTCTCCAGCAGGATTTACACCTAAGTATCTCATGGCCGTGACGCAGCTTCAAAAATTAGTTTCAAACCGGAAGAACGAATTTGCTCAAAATAACGCAAAAACAACCAATTTTCACTTTTTAGTGCAATATATGTGTCCTAATAGTGTTTATAGCAGCGTGGGACACATATATGACTGTCAACAGCTCAAAAAATGTGTTTTGGTGTTTCGTGACCCTTTAAAGAGTGTAGGCTGTCAAACAGGATCCTTACTAGCCATATCACCCTGCAGCCCAAGACCGGTTACTCACTGAAGCTAAGCAGGGCTGAGCCTGGTCAGTACATGGATGGGAGACCACATGGGAAAACTAGGTTGCTGTTGGAAGTGGTGTTAGAGAGGCCAGCAGGGGGCGCTCAACCTGTGGTCTGTGTGAGTCCTAATGCCCCAGTAAAAGTGAAGGGGACACTACACTGTCGATGGGCGCCGTCTTTCGGATGAGATGTTAAACTGAGGTCCTGACTCTCTGCGGCCATTAAAAATCCCATGGCACTTCTCGTAAAGAGTAAAGTGTCCTGGCCAAAGTCCCTCAATCGGCCCTTACCCATCATGGCCTCCTAATCATCCCCATCCACCGAATTGTCTCTATCACTGTCTCTTCACTCCACCAATAGCTGGTGTGTGGTGAGCGCACTGGCGCCGTTGTCCTGTGGCTGTCGTCGCATCATCCAAGTGGATGCTACACACTGGTGGTGGTGTGGAGAGACCGCCCTCATGATTGTGAAGCGCTTTGGGTGTATGGCCATACACAATAAATGCGCTATATAAATACACATTACATTACATTACTACTGTCAATCTGTCATATCCCATGTTGCAAAAGTCACATTCTGGAATATGGTATCAATCCAGCCCTATACTTTATATTCCTTATCCTATATTTTAAGTTCATTTTATTTAAGCTAAAATAACATGCGATGCTTTGACTTACAGACATCATAAATTATGTTATTTTATTACAACAGGTTCAACACAGAATGCCCCTGTTCAGCTGCCATGTTTATGCTGTGGCTGTCAATCAGTCAGACAAATGTCCAAGTCAAAGGACAGAGGATTGAACCAATGTTTAATGCACTGTAAAGATTTGCTGTATATGATAATACAAGCTTGTAAAATGCATTTATTCCATTTGAAGCTCTCCGATCTTTCCAAATCAATGCTGTTGATAAGCACATTCAGACATCATCAGGACTAAATAATGCAGCAAGCGAGTCTTTCTCCAATGCAATCCGAATAGTATTTGTAGCTCTGAGTCTGAGTGGGAAGTTGTCAGTTCCTGGGATTGCATCCCCCGGAGAAAGACCCAGCCACAGCACATAAGACATAAGAGTAGGAAAACGGAGTGGTTTCATGTCTTTATCTACATCTTCAGGCTTTTAAAAAAGTTTTTCTAAGTACAGTATGGTTTTATTGCTTTACTTTTCTCAAGTTGTTTAGCTGTAGTATCATACTAGTTCACATACATTTCTACCTTTGCTTGACTTTACTCTTTTACTTTACGTTTTTACTTGCTGATGTTTCCATACCATTAGCAGTAATAAATAAAACAGACAGCTCGCACAGTGTATACAAGTCACAACTAAAGTCTGTTCTCTTTTATTCTGGAGCGTATTTAGCAGTATTCAATACTTATTTATACTGAAATTGTCAGGCTTTAAAAGTTCCTCACAAAGAATGGCCTTCTCAGCTGCCATACTTCCGAATTTTACATCATCAGAACAGGGTGTTCTGCTTAGAGCATGTGACATTTCTCTAATATAATGCCATACTCTGTGATATACAGTGCATCAGGAAAGTATTCATAGCGCTTTACTTTTTCCACATTTTTTATGTTACAGCCTTATTCCGAAATGGATTAAATTTATTTTTTTCCTCAAAATTCTACACACAATACCCCATAATGACAATGCGAATGTTGAAATTGTTGCAAATTTATTAAAAATAAAAAACCTGAAAAATCACATGTACATAATATTCACAGCCTTTGCCGTGAAGCTCTAAATTGAGCTCAGCTACATTCTGTTTCCACTGATCATTCTTTAGATGTTTAGCAGATTAATTGGAGTTCACCTGTGGTAAATTCAGTTGATTGGACATGATTTGAAAAGGCATACACCTGTCAATATAAAGGTCTCAGGGTTGACAGTGCATGTCAAAGCACAAACCAAGCATGAAGACAAAGGAATTGTCTGCAGACCTCCGAAACAGGATTGTCTCAAGGCACAAGGCTGGGGAAGGTTACAGAAAAATTTCAGCTGCTCTGAAAGTTCCAATGAGCACAGTGGCCTACATCATCCGTAAGTGGAAGATGTTTGGAATCACCAGGACTCTTCCTAGAGCTGGTCGGCCATCTAAGCTGAGTGATCGGGGAGAAGGGCCTTAGTCAGGGAGGTGATCAATAACCCGATGGTCACTCTGCCTGAGCTCCAGCGTTCTTCTGTGGAGAGAGGAGAACCTTACAGAAGGACAACCATCTGTGCATGGTAGAGTGGCCAGATGGAAGTCACTCCCCGCCTGGAATTCGCCAAAAGGCATCTGAAGGACTCTCAGATCATAAGAAACTAAATTAGGTGGTCTGATGAGACTGATGAATGCCAGGTGTTATGTTTAGAGAAAACCAGGCACTGCTCATCACCAGGCTAATACCATCCCTACAGTTAAGCATGGTTGTGGCAGCATCATGCTGTGGGGATGTTTTTTAGTAGCAGGAACTGGAAGACTAGTCAGGATAGAGGGAAAGAGGAATGCAGCTATAGACAGAGACATCCCGAATAAAAACCTACTTCAGAGTGCTCTTGATCTCAGACTGGGGCGACGGTTCATCTTCCAGCAGGACAATGACCCAAAGCACACTGCCAAAATATCAATGGAGTGGCTTCAACACAACTCAGTGAATGTCCTTGAGTGGCTCGTGTCATATCCAGTACAGATACATTTCTTAATACATAACCTACTATAAATTAAAAGCATTAACCCATGCTATATATTTTTGTTTGCACAAGCTTTTAAATAACAGGTCACTTTTCGTCATGAGCCACGGCTGTGTTCAAAATGACATAAATGTTTTCAAAGTGCACTACAAAGGGAGAGCAATTGTCAATATGAAGATTGCTAAAACTGAACTGTACTGAAAATATTTTGAAAGCAAATTACACCTAAGAGAGATGACTCTAATGTTATTTTTAAATAATTCAGAGTTTAAATGTTGGAACATTCTAAATGAATAGTGCATAGGGGGGATAACTGGGAATGGAACACAGCCAGGAACTATGCTCTAACTACAGCTCTAGAGGTGTAGTTGCAAACGTACAAGTCTGCCATGCAGTTTGCGAATGTTTTTATTGGAACGACGAATTTGGGAAACTCCAAATCAACGAACTATGTTTGTAACGATGGAACTTGCGACCTTAGTTGACTAACGATGGTTTTCGGAAATGTACCCCAGGTTTGTAATGTTGAGCCTGACAAATTCATGTTAAAAATTTAACACACTTGATTTTGATGTGCAGTCCAGTAATCAGAATGGTGGACGTAAATGCTAGTGACATCATGTAATACCAAGTTTCAGTTCAGTTTTACTTTGTATTTCTGTAAGTTGTAGCACATATTTTCTTCTGGTTTGTGCTGTGTATCAAGCTGTATTTTTAAAAAAAATATGAGGTGCAAGCATGATCATAAATCAGTCACAAGAAAATATATAAAATGCATCTGGAAAAGTTTTAAACCTTTAATCTTAAAACAAAACAGTTTATTTATATAATTTTTGTCACATATTCCTTCTTTCTTTTTCTCCAGGGGGAAGCCTTCTCTAGTCGGGACACATGTCTCTCGGGAGCATTTACAACCAGAGGAGAGTGCTGCAAACAATGCCAGCCTGGGGAAGGGATGGTGAAGGCCTGCGGAGCGACGCAGACAGTGTGTGAACCGTGTATTGACAGTGAGTATTCACAGAGATGCTGCCCGCAACCATGCCAAAATGAAGCAGCTGTCTTATTTATAATGCCATTTCCTGCGCTGAACTCTCACTTGAGAGGGAGGCAGAGGGCTTTGGAGTTTTGAACGGTAATTAGTTGTTAAAGGGGAAATGCTTTTAGGAAATGAGACTTGACAAAACGTTGTCCGGATTGTCCAGAGACCAATCTGGGTGTTTTCAGCTACTCACAGCTGTAAGTGAGATTTATTCATTTAAGTAGAATCCTGTTTTTTTCTGAGGAAGGGTTCTTCTTTTAGGGTTTGTACCTTTATGATGACAATTTATTTAATCTGTTTGTGAGTCTGTCAAATAAGAACAGGTTCGGTACACTGTAAAAAATGATTTGTTCACTCAACCTAGTTAAGTCATCTTGTTTCATTGACTCAGTTAAGTTGTATTGACCTAATTCTCTTTAAGTTTTCTCAACTTAAAATGTTTAGTTGACAGAGTTAAATAATTGACCCAACTAATTATTTCAAGTCAACTGGAGTTACAAAGTTTAGTTTTAATAGGTTAACTTACATTATCAAGTTAGCAGACCTTGCTAAGTTTAGTTTAAATACTTTAACTAGGGCTGGACAATAATTCAATATCAATATAAATCGCGGTATATTTTTTTTCAATAACAGTGATATGAGTTTTAAACCCATTTCCGATATTTCAATATAAATTTGCATATATATATTTTATTATATGTATAATATCTTATATATTATCATTTGTCGCTGAATGATGTTCAGTGCTCAGCCGTCAGAAAGAGTGTGATGTCACTTGCGTGATGACGTACATCACAGACACGCACTGCCAGCGCTCAGCCGTTGGTTAAGCTCCGTGACCGTCGCAGAAAGTTTTAGCTACAAAATGAGTGCCTACAGATATGAATGAACAAGCGTCCACAAGTAAGAATGCAGATGAAATAGTTGATAAGAGAGGAAAGACTAATGCAGTGGCGTGGAAGTGGTTCGGCTTTTTAAGTTTCGATAAACTTAGTTTCGGTGCTCTGCAAAATGTGCGGGAGAGTGGTGCCGACTAGCAGCGGGAACACATCGAATCTGTTTCACTTGATAAAACATACTGAGAGTGAGAAGATGAGGCATCATAAAAGTTTAAGCCAACCTCCCTGACACCGAAACCAGCGGTGTCAGAAGAGAAGGCAATGAAGCAAACACAGATGCTATGAGGCGCCGTGTAGGATTGAAATCAATCTTCGCTTATCAACACATACATAAAACGCGTGACGTGCATATACACCTATACTATTGAATGTTCAAAACATGTATGAAACTTGCGCATATACATATAAACTTGATGCATGCATACACCCACATACACACACACGTACATATAAACTCGATCTTTGCATATAATCGATCCTTGCATAAACACCCAAATTAACACTCATTATACACATAAACTCGCTGCATGCTGGCATATAGCAGTCGCACAAACGTACAAAATAAAATTCCCAAACATATTAATCAGGAATCAGGTTATTGCAAAGCTGATGAAATAGAAAGAATGTGATTAATAGAGGTATTAAATGTGTTAAATAATGAAAATGTGTTATATAAAATAAAATAAAAGATTAGTCGATATAAATAGACTGTATAAAATATATAAGAAATATTTTATGTTAAACCTTTACTTAGGTAATTATACACAAATATAAATAGACAGGTAGAACCCTCAGCTATATATATATATATATATCACCACCTTGGAATTATAAGCTTCTATCTGCATTCTGAATGATTTTGAGATATTGAGCTTCAAAGTTTTTGCATTCCATAGCAAACAGTATGTGTGTAACATTTGTTTTTTAAATAAAAAGTCTTAAAATGTAAATAACTTATAAAAAACACATCCTATGATGTAAGAATATGTCAATAACTCAATTTGGACAAAAATGTCAGATAGAATCTTATAATACTAAGGTGACGATATATAAATAAGCTGAGTCTGAGAGTTTTTTTTTATTTGATAGTTTATTTCACATTTCTTGTTTGTAAAGGCTAAATACAAATAAAAAGTAAAAATTAATTTTTTTGTACTGTTTTTATTTTTTATTTTTTTTAAGTTATAAGAGCCTGGATGTTATTATAGACTTTGCAAATTCAGTTTGCAGACATTTGTGGGTACAGACATCCATTGTGTGCGTTCTTGGCAGTTTTTTCCTGGCTATTTAATATTGTCCATATCGATATCGGAATTATATCGTATCGACCGAAGTTAAGAAATAAATCGTGATATAAATTTTTGCCAAATCGTCCAGCCCTAACTTTAACTTACATTTTTACTCAATAAGAAACAACAGACAACAAAATACATTACACATTTTATTAAAGGTCTTTACTCCCAATTTAGCAATTACACATAATGTGCTTACAATATAATTGTCTTTACAAAGTATTTTTTCTTATAAAATAATATTTTTACAGAGTAATTGTAAAGTAAAAGTAATCTCAAGAGGAGAAAAAAAATAACTAAAACTCTAAAATACACAACTAACACAGGCTCTTGGAAAATATGACTCCAGAATTTGGAAGATTATAAAATCTGATCTCAACATTTTTATTTCAATGTATTTTTAAGTGAGTGTACTCTTGCACTGCAGATATCTGGTCAAATGTTCATCAACAGTTTCTGATTGTCAGGAGTCATCACTGCGCAGCTCTTCAGAATCTGTGTGCTGTATAAAAAATGTCAAACAATAAAACATATTTACATTTCTTTCTTTACATCACAAAATCTAAAACACTAAAGCTGAAAGACATGAATACAACATGTACACCAAATCTTATTCACCTACAAATCATTGCTTGCGTGATGGCAGTGCTTCAGCTTTGAATGTCTTATGACAATTCCTTGATTGGTTGTAGTGAAACTTGCAGCTTCACTTAATTTATCAGCACCAAATATCCCACACTGCTTGAAGTAATTCTTTGAAGAAAAGAAAAAAAGAAATAAAGCCAAAACATATTTAATAAATAGTGTACACAATCAAGGTCAGAGTAATCACTAAATGTTTGAATTATAAATTCACTGAAATCTTTCAAAATTATTTGTCTACTGTTGCTTAAATATTGGTTTACAGTATGCATATGATGGGATATATTTGGTAAACTCTCACCGGTAGTAAGCCAGTCTTCCTCTGGGAATTTGCTGCAACCTTTAGAATGAGAAAATGGCATTTATGTGAATTTTTGTAAATATTTCTCTTAATTATTAGTCTACTGTAAACATATGAATAAAAGAGATGTTTAATAAAATCTCACCTGTTGTAAGTCAATCTGGCCTCTAGGAATGTGCTGCAACCTTTAGAATGAGAAAATGGCATTTGGGTAAATTATTGTAAATATTTGTTCTTAAATATTTGACTACTGTACATTTATGAATGGAAATACTGGTAAAATCTACCTTTAATAAGTCAGTCTGCTCTGTGGGAACAACCTTTAGAATGAGAAAAGTATTACTTTATTAACATTATTATTATTACTGTTCTGACTTGTTCTCCTGTTATCTCCTCATTATCATTATTATAAGTATTTCTACCATTGTCATTATTCAGGTTGCTGTCATTGTTATCATAGTAGTAGTAGTGATTGTGGTAGCAGTTGTGGTTGTTGAAGAAGTAGTTGTAGTTGTATCAGTAGTAGTAGACGTCATTGGTGTAGTAGTATCAGAATTAGTAAATGTCGTTGTTGTTGTTGTTGTTGTTGTTGTTGTTGTTGTTGTTTTGATTTGAAATTGTCAAATCAAATCAAATCAATGATGTCTTGAAGAAAGCCCTGGTTATTTTATGCACCTCAGATCACCCATTGTATTTAGTGTTTCAGTTGTTGTCATCATGGCATCGTTTTAGAGTTCCTACTGAATATGCAAGACAAACAGAACAAGAGATTTGTTTATTACAGTGGCCATTAGGTTATTAAATAAGTCCATGTCATATCCAGTACAGTCATATTTTCAGTCTTAATAAATAGCCTACTATAAATTAAAAGCAATAACGTATGCTATATATTTTTGTTTTCACAAGCTTTTAAATAACAGGTCACTTTTCGTCATGAGCCACGGCTGTGTTCAAAATGACATAAATTCACAATGCAATTGTCAATATGAAGATTGCTAAAACTGAACTGTACTGAAAATACTTTGAAAGCAAATTACACCTAAGAGAGATGACTCTAATGTTATTTTTTTAAATAATTCAGAGTTTAAATGTTGGAACATTCTAAATGAAAAATGAATAGTGCATAGGGGGATAACTGGGAATGGAACACAGCCAGGAACTATGCTCTAACTACAGCTCTAAAGGTGTAGTTGCAAACGTACAAGTCTGCCATGCAGTTTGCGAATGTTCATTGGAACGACGGATTTGGGAAACACTAAATCAACAAACTATGTTTGTAACGATGGAACTTGCGACCTTAGTTGGCTAACGATGGTTTTTGGAAACGAACCCCAGGTTTGTAATGTTGAGCCTGACAAATTCAAGTTAAAAGTTTAACACACTTGAATTTGATGTGCAGTCCAGTAATCAGAATGGTGGACAAGCGTAAGTGCTAGTGACATCATGTAATACCAAGTTTCAGTTCAGTTTTACTTTGTATTTCTGTAAGTTGTAGCACATCTTTTCTTCTGTTTTGTGATGTGTATCGAGCTGTATTTTTTTTAAATATGAGGCACAAGCATGATCATAAATCAGTCACTATAAAATATATAAACTGCATCTGGAAAAGTTTTAAATCTTTAATCTTAAAACATTCATTAATTTATTTCCTTTTCGGCTTAGTCCCTTTATTAATCCGGGGTCGCCACATCGGAATGAACCGCCAACTTATCCAGCACATGTTTTATGCAGCAGATGCCCTTCCAGCTGCAACCCATCTCTGGGAACTAATCTTAAAACAAAACAATTTATTTTTTATAATTTTTAAGGTTATTAAAGGAAATGTATCTGAAAATTGATTAATTGTATGTTTTTTGGTAAAAATTGGTAAATTGTACGTGGAACTTGGCTTGTGTATGGCACCTTACTGCAATTTTAGTTTCCCTAAACGGTAAAATAAAGTCGAGCCACACAGTATGTTGCACTGGCAGGTTCACATGACAGTTTGCTTGCATGGAGGTTTGGGATTTGGATTTTTAAAATGTATTTATTTACAAAGCCTGGTCTGGAGCCAAGTCCTGGTCCAGAGCCTGCCAGAATCCCAGCATTTCCAACATGTTCTCCCACACGTCTGCTTGTTTGACCCAGCTGAACAAGACAAGATAGGAGGAGAAAGAGAGAGACAAATGGGAATAGAGAAAGAGTAGCCAGAAATGTGACCAAAAATAGTCATCTCTTAGTCTGTACAGTATCTCTATAGAGTTTATATAGAAAAATGTATAGAGTTTATTAAATGTAAAAAATTATGCTGTAAAGTTCACTTTTATCAAATTAAAATTTAGAAAAAATAATCATTTTATTTTTCCTTTCAATATACATTTGAAAACTATATAGACCGGGCGACATGGTGGCTCAGTGGTTAGCACTGTCGCCTCACAGCAAGAAGGTCTCTGGTTCGATTCCTGGCTGGGACAGTTGGCATATTTTGTGTGGAGTTTGCATGTTCTCCCAGTGTTCATGTTGGTTTCCACTGGGTGCTCCGGTTTCCCCCACAGTCCAAAGACATGTGCTATAGGTGAATTGAATAAATTTATTTGGCCATAGTGTATGAGTGTGAATGAGTGTGTATGGATGTTTCCCAGTACTTGGTTGCAGCTGGAAGGGCATCCGCTGCGTAAAACTTATGCTGGATAAGTTGGTGGTTCATTTCGCTGTGGCAACCCCTGATGAATAAAGGGACTAAGCTGAAGGAAAATGAATGAATGAATAAATGAATGAATGAACTATGTACGCCACATGTAGTCTTGATATGATAGTCAAGATATGTATCCCGTGCACATGAAATAGTATCACGTGCGCACATGAAAGTCTTCATTATTATTTTTTGCACATGTTGCTTTAGGGGCTCCGTAGAAAAAATTTAGCATTTCTTTTATTCAAAGTGTGCACACTTGAGAATACTGATTTAAAGCTTCACAAAAATCACAATAATAGTCATAAAAATAGACACTAATAAATATAGATGCTAATAGATATTTTCGTCAAATTATACAACCTTTTTTGAGTTTTATAAAGCAGCTTTATAAAGTTTGGTAAAAAACAAGGTAAACATGGATCCCTGTGAGGTAGTTTGCCAAGTCAAGATTTAACAAAGAATATATTGAACAAGAATATTAAATGGACTTAAGAACACACGCACGCACACAAAAATATGTACAGTTGAAGTCAGAATTATTATCCCCCCTTTGAATTTTTTTCTTCTTTTTAAAATATTTCCCAAATGATGTTTAACAGAGCAAGGAAATTTTTACAGTATATGTAAAAATGTATACAGTATATATTTTACAGTATGTTTGATAATATTTTTTCTTCTCGAGAAAGTCTTATTTGTTTTATTTCAGCTAGAATAAAAACAGTTTTTAATTTTTTAAAAGCCATTTTAGGGTCAAAATTATTAGCCCCATGAAGTTATTTTTTTTCTCAATAGTCTACAGAACAAACCATTGTTATATAATAACTTGCCTAATTACCCTAACCTGCCTAGTTAACCTAATTAACCTAGTTAAGCCTTTAATTGTCTCTTTAAGCTGTATAGAAGTGTCTTGAAAAATATCTAGTCAAATATTATTTACTGTCATCATTGCACAGATAAAATAAATCAGTTATTAGAGATGAGATAATTATTAGATAAACTATTATGTTTAGAAATGTGTTGAAAAAATCTTCTCTCCGTTAAACAGAAATTGGGGAAAAAAAAAACAAGCGGTCTAATAATTCAAGGGGGCTAAAAATTCTGACTTCAACTGTACATGAAATGATAAAAACATAAATAAACAAATCTAAAATGCAGAGATCCATGTTTATCACAAAAATGCATGAAGCTGCAAATAAAATTTGGTGTTTGTTCATTTTCAAATGCAAATCTTGGTGGAATGCCTTAAAGAGAACCTGTTATGCCTCATTATACAAGATATAAAATAAGTCTCTGACGTTTCTAGAGTGTACATGTGAAGTTTCAGCTCAAAATAACACACTGATATTTTTATCTTTGTGTCTTTGAAACTGCCCCTTTTAGGCTTTGATCCTAATTGTACCACTTTGGTGACTGTCACTTTAAATTCAAATGAGATTGTGCTACACAAACTACAAGCTATAAATGCATATTTGTTAGAATAGCGACATTGGAAAACTGAAAATGTCAAAAGAAGTATATCAGAAGATGGTCGTCTTTGGAGACTGCTGTTCATTTGTGCATCTTAGAACTCCACATTTATAATGCCTCTTAGTTGCTGACATTATCTTCAGCAGGCACGGTGTCAAATCTTTAATGGCCGATGGCTGCTTCTCACTCAGGGCTGTTTATGCTAATGAGGGAGAGATCATCACGAATGGGTGGGGCTTGAACAAAGGGAGAATGTCAATCAAAGTGTTTCTGCAGACTGTGTGATTATAAAATATACATTTAATAGTTTTTACGATTGGAGGCTGGCTATATTCACACACTGGTGCCACACAACTGTGTTTAATCTCATAAATGAAGTTTAGTTATAAACTAATTTCGAGAGGATCACGTGATTATGATTGAACACGGCTGGTTACACGTTAACCACTCATGATTGTCCAGTCAGACGATCCCTGACTCACTATAAAGAGCCAGGGTTTCTTACTACAGTCATCTTCGATTTGAAGAAACCCCCCCCTCCTTCCACCCCTACTCCTCCTCTTTCCTAGATGGGTGACACGGTGGCCCAGTGCTTAGCACTGTTGCCTCACAGCAAGAATGTCAATGGTTCTAGGCTTTACCAAACCAGCAGGCATTTCTGTGTGGAGTTTGCACGTTCTCCCCGTGCTCACGTGGGTTTCCCCCGGGTTCTCCGGTTTCCTCCCACGCAAAACATGCAACCTAAATCATTGTCTAAATCAACACATAGACTTGCTCCCTACTTAGTATCTATCTAGCTAAAGAGTAGCACTATATGATCTTCAATCACCTCGATGGGGGAGTTCTCGAGATCTACCTGAGCTTGGGGCTCCCCTCTCGCCCTGCAACAGGAGGGAGCCCGGGGCTCAGGGACCTTTTGAGCTCAGGGCTCTCTCCCGGGACAGCACGCCAAAATTGCTTTATAATCAATCATCAGCTAAGTGTGAACTCTTGAAAAGTCAGTTTTGCATAATAGGCCCGCTTTAAGTGTTTGTGACATTTATCATTTTTTTTTTTACATTTTCATGTCATGAAACCATGAAACAAAACCATCATAAAATTGATAACTGATTTTTTTGTTCACTATAATCATGTGCTGTAAACACACCCTATATTTGGCACAATTATCATGTGGCTTTCTGAATGCAGTTATAGGTGCTTTTTTAATGAAATGGAGATGGTAATAATATATTTTGTAAATATTTAAAATACGTTCACAGAATGCTCTCAGACTTTTGGAGTCAAATATTACATATGTGATTTTCTTCTTTCAGGATAATATTGCATGTTTGTCATTCAAACATGTGTTCACACTGAGAGTTAATCTAGTTAAAAGCCTATACTTGACTTCTGTGCATACTCTCTTTTGTTTTGATGTTAATATTTGGTAGCCTTGGGTAAGGGTCAGGGAAAGGCATGTCCACTAAGACCCCTCGACACCAGACCACCAACCTCCTGTCATTCACTACAACCCTAAACATTCTTGTTTCGGTAATTCCCTTCCCTAAGGGCTTGTTCTGGGATCTGCATTTCTCATCCATCAACTTTAACCATTACATGCTGAAAAGTCCAAACTGTTCCTTTCACAGCCTCATAAGTCACGAAACGCTGCTTGACAGCACTTCAGCAATAATGTGTTGACATGTGAAAGTAGTATTTGGGATGGTACAGGAATGAAAACAGCTGTTTAAGAAGTGATAATTGAAGATAACCAGCTCATATTAATTCTTAACACGTAGGGGCTGTGTAATGTGCAAAAACCAGGTGTGTATAATCACCAGTCACCTCCTTATTTGACCTTCTAAAGTCTATCAAAAGAAAAAAAGTACCAAAGGGGACATGTGTAGAATCTGCACAGCACAAAGTGAAACTTCTGTGTCTTTCATTAAAAAGTGCATTTGGATTAAGTGAAAAAAAAAAAGGTTTCTGGTTTGAACCTGTTTTATTAAGTTTTCCTTAAAGGGGTGCTTCACTATGATATCATATTTTAAACTTTAGATCAGGGCTATTCAATTGGTGGCCCGCAAGCTGAAAAATTGTTCACGGGTGCGTTTCCCAAAACCATCATTAGCCAACTAAGGTCGCAAGTTCCGTCGTTACAAACATAGTTCGTTGATTTGCTGTTTCCCAAATCCATCGCTCCAACGAACATTCGCAAACTGCATCGCAAACTTAGGCACTTGAAACGACACCTCTGGAGCTGTAGTTAGAAGCATAGTTCCTGGCTGTGTTCTATTCCCACTTATCCCCCCTATGCCCTATTCATTAAGAACATTCTAACATTCAAAGTTGGAATTATTAAAAATAAAAAAGCATTAAGTTAATCTCTCTTAGGTGTAATTTGCTTTCAAAGTATTTTTACAGTTCAGTTTTAGCTATCTTCATGTTTACAATTGTGCTCCCTTCGCAGTGCACTTTGAAAACATTGATATCATTTTGAACACAGCCTCATGGCAAAAGCTATAGGTATATTTAAAAGCGGAAATTATGTTTCAGTACGTCTCCAAAGCTTGTGAAAATAAAAAACAGCATACGTTAATTATTTTATTTTATAGTGGGTTATTTATTAAGTTTCTCTGCTGTATATGACATGGGTCTGTTGGTTAGAACTTTCTGCAGTGGTTTGCATGTGTCAAATTGTATTATTTTTTTTTATAAGTGCTGTGTTCTATCATGTTGTAGAGGTTGTTTTAAGCTGCATTGCACTGCATTTTAGCTTACCTTTCATTGCACTTTGATGGTACACTATGCCATGCAAACCGAACATTAAAAAGCATGCTCTAATGTGATGGCGGTGTTGTGGAGTTGGAGGAAGTGCGATAAAGTTGCATAAGTTAGTGGTACATGGTCAGTTCTACAAAACACTTTATGGAACAGCATATTTGCTTAATATTTGAATGATTTTTAGCCTAAAAGAAAACATTTTGACCCATACAACTTATTTTTGGCTACTGCTAAAATATACCTGTGCAAGTGTGGTTTTGTGGTCTAGGGTCATAGTAAATATAACATTTTTATGGGCTGTAAATTAAATTAGTTCCTGTTATTTTCTCCATATTTCCCCAAAGCCTTCATATCACTTCCTTTTACTTATCTGTGCATACTCTATAGGTACACATACTGAAAACAATTACATACAACTTAAAGAGAATGACTGTAATTTGTCTCTGATCATTTTTTTGGTAGTTTTTTAAAGTATAAAAAGTATTATGTAACTCAAAACTTTGGTTCAAAATATAAAATTGTATCTATTCTAAATCAAAAATAAATCAAAAATAGTTATTGTGGTCAGGAAAAATTACATTCACACAAATTAAAAATATTGTTTAATTTAGAGACACTAATTATATCTTTTACTTTCGTACAAAGTAGAAAACTGCTGGTTTAAAGCAAAAATATTACTTAACTTAATTATACTTTTACGAATTTAAGTGGATTGAACATAAAGTTGTTCTCAAAAACTCAAGAATTGTGTTAATTTTACCCCTTTTTTAAGATGTAATATTAATATTATGGTTCTTCTGAGTGTGCCAGTTTAGGTTCAGTTCAAAACACAATTCAGATTTTTTTAATATGATGTGTTAAAAAGTGTGATTTTGGGGGCGTGTACACAGTTCATTGTTTTAGGGGTGTGTTGCTTCACATGAAAATTAGTTTCGACTTCCTGCTTAACTTAACAAGGGGGCGGAGCCAAGAGCTCCCCCGCTTTGTGTGTGGCTACAGACAGGCAGACAGAGAGAAGCAACATGAGTGAGAATACCAGCATTCAGCTGTACATGTACGACTCGGACACAGACCAAGCAGAGACTACAAAATCATTTGTGTCTTTGTATAGTTTACAGCCAACTGTGTGCTAGTTTAAAGCTCCGAGCGTGTAGCCTACACCGACACTAATAACCAAGCACACTGAATTAACTTTGACTGAAGGGCATCACACATCGGATGCACCGCAACGCGGCGCCCACATGACAGTTGAAAGTATCGCACACTTGCGGCGCCGGTCTGTGTCACCTGATAGAAACTTATGTTTAGATTTCAGAAATGCATGCCGTTGCGTGGTGCGCGCTGCTTGTCGTCGAGTAGCGCTTCTGGTGTACGACCTGCTTGAGGCTATAACTAAAGGGCATCATACACCGGATGCACCGCTCAGAGCTACAACACGGCACACCAGACGTGCACATTCGCATGTTATTTAAAATGAAACTATTCAGATAACGCTCTGTGGTGCGGCAGAAATATGAAGTGTCCTGAGCAGGGCCAGCGCGTCCAGAGAGGCAACCTAGGCGGCAGAATAGTGAGCGAACCCCCCGGTCTTCACTTTCATCCGCGACACCGCGAAATGCATGGCGATGCGCATCGTTAGTTCGTTAATTCAAATGGAGGGACGCGCACGTGAGGCACAGCTGCACCTAGTTAAGATGACAGGGAGCTTGTGTGACCGCGGGAAATACAAGTTTCCGCTGAAGTTTAAGGAAGACGCAATGAAGAGTACACATGTATGCAAACACACCCAAAACTTACAAACACTGGCAGCGAGGAGAGTGATAACTTGGTGAATGTTGAGCCCAATGAGCCTTACATTATCTAAAAATAGAGCAAGGGTGTTTCTTTGGTGACGTCGCTTTGACTCACACACTGAAAATGGCGGACATGAAACAACAAACTGAGGATATGGTAATGCGCACCTGTCAATCAATATTGGTGGGCGGGGGGACCGGACTCCTACGTCAAGTTGCGGTCGATCTCAAAACCGTTCCAACTGGTCCACCGTTTTTATGTTGTTAAATTTAAAAAAAAGGACTGAGTGTGTTTATATCACCCCAATATGACAGTCTATACACTATACCTACACATATGTCTGTCTAAACAGCTTGAAAAGTTGAAAAAGATTTTTTACCATAGGTGCCCTTTAAATCAGCTCATTTTAATTAAGTAGTTTAAACAAGCAGCAAAATGAATTTTTTTAGTGTAGTTTCACTTTTTTTCAGTACATTCATTCATTCATTTTTCTTTTGGCTTAATCCCTTTATCAATCAGAGGTCGCCACAGCGGAATGAACCGCCAACTTATCCAGCATGTGTTTTTACGCAGCGGATACCCTTTCAACCACAACCCAGCACTGGGAAACACCCACGAACTGTTGCATTCACACTCACACGTACACTACGGCCAATTTAGTTTATTCAATTCACCTTTAGCGCATGGCTTTGGACTGTGGGGGAAACCATAGCACCCTGAGGAAGCCCACACGAACACGGGGAGAACATGCAAAGTCCACACAGAAATGCCAACTGACCCAGCCGGAACTCGAACCAGCGACCTTCTTGCTGTGAGGCGACAGTAGTAATGGGAGATATAAACGATATGCGATATAAACGATACAAAATTGGCCTACGATAGAGATTCTTATTCTATTGCACTATCGCGATAATACATGTTTGATGACGCAATCTACCCGCGAAATAAAGAGCAACAGCAACAACAGCACTAAGCAACGCATGGCACCGAATGGCGGCGTGTCGCACAACTTGCGAGCCTCATGCATGGCATATTGTGGCTTGTCTAGTGAACATCAGTGCCTCCCACACAGATTTTACCTGGGCGGCCGATATATTATTGGGGCGGCCCGGTTCTGTGTTCGCGAGAAACTGAGAACACTCTGCCACAGACTCGCATGCTCTGCATGCAGACCCACAGAGACGCGCTGGATACAGAACTGTTGTTCTGATTTGGGAGCAGCTTTAAGAAGAGCGCGAAGACTAAATAGACTGATCCAGCTCATTATTTGGGGTGACAATACATTCTCTTTTCCCCGGACATGTCCGAGAATCTGCTTTCGCTTTCGATATTAATTGTATTCATTTTTGCATTACTTTATAAGCAAACTTTGTCTGGTGCGTCTCAATCTCTCAGCAGCACCAACACTACAGCAGACAGAGAGAGAGAGAGAGAGAGAGAGAGAGAGAAAGAGCAGATCAAGACACCAGTTTTAATTTCATTAGGAGAACAAAATGTTTAAAACCAAATGCGTTACCTTAGGCTGCAGGTTAGAAATATGTTTTTATTTAAAGTATCTGCAATACACAATTTTATTTGACTAATTTAATACTGGAAGTAATTTCAGTACAGTGTAAGTTCCTTAACTAAAAAGACACCAGTTTTTTTGTTCTCTGCAACTTGGCATTTAGGAACCAAGGACTTAAAAGAAAAGTCTTTCTTTCTAAAAGGCACTACATTGTGTTGTTTAATTACAGTTTTGCTTTTGCACAATAAATGTTCTCAAAACGACATGCAACGTTTCTTTATTTCTTAAAAAAAAAAATAGCAGTTTGGCTTTCCTAAGGGTCTAAGTAACCTGTTCTGAAATGGTTCTATTATAATTTATATATCGCAATATATATCGTTATCGCAAGAGGCTGCAATGTATATCGCAATATGGATTTTAGGCCATATCGCCCATCCCTAGGCGACAGCGCTACCCACTGCGCCACCGTGTCACCCTTTTTCAGTACAGTTATTACAAAAAAGTACACTGTACAGTCTGTTTACTTTGTACTGCAGGCTATAATCTAAAGTGTTATCAAAAAGTGGTTATTACTTTTAAAAAGTCTTAAAATACTTTTATGTGACACTTTTAAGCATCTTGACCAGAGCAATGCAGAAAGATTGGCTCAACTATTAGTGTGGGTTTGGGCCTTTACGCTACAGCAACAACAACAACAACTGTGTTTACAGCTGATTCAGTAAAGCAGATAAGCCTCACTAGTTACCTTCTGTTTAACGTTATTGCCTGTCGCCTGCAGGAAGATTTTCAGGTTTTACCTTAATCTGTTTTCTGTTATTTGCTGTTGTCAAATACAGTCCTCCATTAGTGGACTGCAGAAGAATTAGACTCTTTAGCTTCGTATTAGTGTTGTGACTGGTGCTTTTCATTGAGGGATTTTATCTCAGATGTGAAGTGAATTTGCAGTCGGTAAGCAAGTGTGAAGGTTGTATTTGTGTTGGTAACAGTACCTGGATTTCAATCTTAACGTGTTGTGAATTTTTGCAAAAAACAAATGTGACTTAAGTGTGTTTCCATCAAGTTGTTAGAGTGGCTGACGGCAAGCATAATGGAATTTTGTGGGTATAGACCTTTTTTTTAGAAAGCAAAATTACCTATTATTATTACGTTTTAAACTTCCAGTTGGCATCTGATGCATATAAAGAGTCACATTTGAACAGCTTTGAAAAGATAGTATTAATCTATTTTACTTGCTTTTAAAATGTTTAACTAATCCTGCTGTTGATCAGTGCCCCCTCCTGGACTGATCATTTAAAAAAATGCAATTTAATGGGATGGAAAACAACTGCGAGGCGTTCACACTTACCGTCAGACGCCATCTTGTGTTGTTTGAATGGAGCATCGTCATCGCATTGTCAACATTTTCTCTTTTTTCAAATATACAGTATAACCAAAGTCCCTTTAAGGCAAGTCACTTCACTCGGCGGCCATCTTTGAAACACCTCTCGGCCAGTATGCTTGGGCATTCTGTTTGAATGGGGAAACATCAAATTCTCCAAAACTACTTGCCAAGATTACAATTACATTACATATTATGAATAACCAATAAAATTAAACAACAACTGTCTATTTAGTTTCATTTCTAAATGTTCATATCACACAAAATCTGCAGAAACTCACATCTAGTCCGAGCCCCTCCCCTGGAGAATTGTCATTCTATAGCGATCGCTGATTGGCTCATGTACTAGAAGGTGGGCTTTATTCGCCATATAGCGATCACTGATTGGCTCTTGTACTAGAAGACGGGGCTTCATTCGCCATATCAAAGAGCATAGAATCACCAAGAGGCGACACTCTAGTGCGATTTGGAAACAGCCACTAGATGCTGCGGTGGCCATTTTGGAATGAAAAGTCCAATAGAACAACAGCATATTATAAGTCTGTAAATAAACTATTAAAAGTGCTGATATATGTGATAGTAAGTGTTGTATTGTCGTCTTTCAGGTTGTATCTCAGCTTTAATGCGCTTTTTAAATAAATAAATAAAAAACAAAGCAGCTGCTTGCCATCGCGACAGCAATAAGATCCAATGGAGAGCCGACTGCTTTCACTTCAAAATGGCGGAATCCGAGGCTGTTGCTGGCCGCTGCTGTTGCAATGGAACGTTCTATTGAGTGTCGCCTCTTGGTGATTCTTAGCTCTTTGGTATAACCAAAGTCCCTTTAAAGCAAGTCATTTCACTCGGCGGCCATCTTTGAAACACCTCTCGGCCAGTATGCTCGGGCATTCTGTTTGAATGGGAAACATCAAATTCTTCAAAACTACTTGCCAAGATTACGATTACATTACATATTATGAATAACCAATAAAATTAAACAACAACTGTCTATTTAGTTTCATTTCTAAATGTTCGTATCACACAAAATCTGCAGAAACTCACGTCTAGTCCAAACCCCTCCCCTGGAGAATTGTCATTCTAAAGCGATCGCTGATTGGCTCATGTACTAGAAGGTGGGCTTTATTCGCCATATAGCGATCACTGATTGGCTCTTGTACTAGAAGACGGGGCTTCATTCGCCATATCAAAGAGCATAAAATCACCAAGAGGGGACACTCTAGTGCGATTTGGAAACAGCCACTAGATGCTGCGGTGGCCATTTTGGAATGAAAAGTCCAAGAACAACGACATATTATAAGTCTGTAAAATAAACTATTAAAAGTGCTGATATATGTGATAGTAAGTGTTGTATTGTCGTCTTTCAGGTTGTATCTCAGCTTTAATGCGCTTTTTAAATAAATAAATAAAAAACAAAGCAGCTGCTTGCCATCGCGACAGCAATAAGATCCAATGGAGAGCCGACCGCTTTCACTCCAAAATGACGGAATCCGAGGCTGTTGCTGGCCGCTGCTGTTGCAATGGAACGTTCTATTGAGTGTCGCCTCTTGGTGATTCTTAGCTCTTTGGTATAACCAAAGTCCCTTTAAGGCAAGTCATTTCACTCGGCGGCCATCTTTGAAACACCTCTCGGCCAGTATGCTCGGGCATTCTGTTTGAATGGGAAACATCAAATTCTTCAAAACTACTTGCCAAGATTATGATTACATTACATATTATGAATAACCAATAAAATTATACAACAACTGTCTATTTAGTTTCATTTCTAAATGTTCGTATCACACAAAATCTCCAGAAACTCACGTCTAGTCCGAGCCCCTCCCCTGGAGAATTGTCATTCTATAGCGATCGCTGATTGGCTCATGTACTAGAAGGTGGGCTTTATTCGCCATATAGCGATCACTGATTGGCTCTTGTACTAGAAGACGGGGCTTCATTCGCCATATCAAAGAGCATAAAATCACCAAGAGGGGACACTCTAGTGCGATTTGGAAACAGCCACTAGATGCTGCGGTGGCCATTTTGGAATGAAAAGTCCAAGAACAACAGCATATTATAAGTCTGTAAAATAAACTATTAAAAGTGCTGATATATGTGATAAGACAAAAACAGGAGCCAAAAAATAAAATAAACAAGTAAATAACAGGGGGAGAATGTGGTAAAATCTGAAAATGTGGTAAAAATCAGGCGAGGAGTTTTCTTTTTCTGGAATGCTTTTTGAAAACTGTTGGTTGGGCTTAGGGGAGGAGGAGGGTGGGTCAGTCGATCAGTCAGTCAGTCATTCGGTCAGTCAGTCAGTCAGTCAGTCCGTTGACAGTGGCCTCGGGTGGATTTACGTGAGAATAGCAGGCACAAATGGCACTTGCGAGAGAAATTAGAGATCTCAAAAAGCGTACACATCGGTCTCTGGTGGAAAACAAAAACGGCAAAAAAATTTACCTCCTGAGACGTATTTCACGATTTCCAGAAATGTATATAGGGCTACATTTTCAGAATATATTTGTACGCAAGTGAGTGTGTGTGTGTGTGTGTAGGTTGTTTTTTGTGATTTATGAGGACTCTCCTTAGGCATAATATATTTTAATATATCATAGTAATATATTTTAATATATTATTGTATTATATATTGTAAAAACCTTAACCTACCCCTACCCCTTAACCCAACCCTCATTTAGAATGTCAGATTACCCTGTTAAATATGATTTTTAAGCATTTTGAACTATGAGGACAGAAGGCATGTCCTCGTAAATCAATTTAATTGTGGACACCTGCGTCATACCCATGTCCTTACACATTTTTGTGTCCTTGTAAACCACACAAACAAGTATTTCTCTCTCTCTCTCTCTCTGTATGTGTGTGTGTGCAATAACATTCTTTTGCAGTCTTTTAAAAATCACTTGCATACTTAAGCACATTTACTGCAATTAAGTACTAGATTTAAAAATAGATATTTCAACAGAAGAACATAACATTTAAAATCATTACTAATTTGTAATTTATTAATTACGTGTAATTTATTATTAACATATTTAAATAGGGCGTCGCGGCGATGCAGTAGGTAGTGCTGTCGCCTCACAGCAAGAAGATTGCTGGTACGAGCCTCGGCTGGGTCAGTTGGCGTTTCTGTGTGGAGTTTGCATGTTCTTCCCGCGTTCACGTTCCAAAGACATGCTGTTCAGGTAAATTGGGTAGGCTAAATTGTCCATAGTGTATGAGTGTGAATGAGTGTGTATGGATGTTTCCCAGAGATGGGTTGCAGCTGGAAGGGCATCCGCTGCATAAAACATGTGCTGGATAAGTTGGCATTTCATTCCGCTGTGGCGACCCCGGAGTAATAAAGGGACTAAGCCGAAAATAAAATAAATGAATGAACATATTTAAATACATGAGACACGTCTTTCTAGAAGACATTAAAGTATATTTAAGACAGGGGTGTCCAAACTCGGTCCTGGAGGGCCGGTGCCCTGCATAGTTTAGCTCCAACTTCCTTCAACACACCTGCCTGGAAGTTTCTAGTATACCCAGAAAGAGCTTGATTAGCTGGTTCAGGTGTGTATAGTTGGGGTTGGAACTAAAACATGCAGGACACTGGCCCTCCAGGACCGAGTTTGGACACCCCTGATTTACGATATGAAGTACATGTATCATGAATGCTCATTGGGCAGATGCTTAAGAGAGTTAAAATAGAACCATTTCATTCAGCCAGCTTTAATATATAGTAAACTGTAATACATTTTCATTTACTTGCAGATAAAAAGGCAAGTGTCCAAAATGCTTACATTCAATTTGCACTAAAGTATATTCTTTTAATCTATTATTTGTGTAATTAGTAAGTAATCTAATGTGTACATCTTGTAAAATGTAAAACACAAGAGTTAGTTTAGGTTATATGTGTGCCAAAACTCAGTAGGATTTTAAAAACTGGCTTGGTGTTGGTGTGATGTGAAAGTTCTTAATAGTAACTCTGAAATCTAATCTAAATACACTTTGAATGTAAAGCTGCGCTTGTATCACATCATGGTAACAGATCAGAGCTCTGAGGTCCTGCAATGAATCAAGCTACTGTTTCTATTCACTGAAATTCATGAATAGTAAACGGCAAGTTGACACATTAACACATTCATTTTGGCAAAGTAAGGAATTCCATGTAGCCTCTCAATGAATATGACCTCATACAATCTGCATTCAGAGCTACTGTAAGAATCATCAATAGTGTTAAATGAAAAAATATCATGGACATGTCAACTTCCTTTAGGTTAGTATTTGGGTATTGGGAATTGGCCTCAAAATTCCCAACGTTGTTCATGAATAATGTAAATTTATATTTTTTTTAAATGTTTACAATGTGTACAAGTTGAAATTCTGCAGTTTTGCCACCTCCCAAAATGTTCTGAATTAGCATAAAATATTTTTTTCTGTGTAGATTAGGGGTGCCCAAACTCAGTCTTGGTGGGCCGGTCATTCATTCATTCATTCATTTTTTTTCTCGGCTTAGTCCCTTTATTAATCTTGGGTTGCCACAGCGGAATGAACTGCCAACTTATCCAGCACATGTTTTACGCAGCGAATGCCCTTCCAGCTGCAACCCATCACTGAGAAACATCCATACACACTCATTCACACACATAAATTACGGACAATTTAGCTTACCCAATTCACCTGTACCACATGTTTTTGGACTTGTGGGGGAAACCGGAGCACCCAACTGACCCAGCCGGGGCTCAAACCAGCGACCTTCTTGCTGTGAGGCGATTGTGCTACCCACTGCACCACCATGCTGCCCCTGGAGGGCCGGTGTCCTGCATATTTATGTTCCAACCCCAATTAAACACACCTGAAGCAGGTAATCAAGCTCTTTCTAGTTATACTTGAAACTTTCAGGCAGGTGTGTTGAAGGATGTTGGAGCTAAACTATGCAGGACACCGGCCCTCCAGGACCGAGTTTGGGCACCCCTGGTGTAGATTAATAAATTGTATTTATATTATATCAAAGAGGCTGGACTGATTATTTAATTGCGTAACAAAATTGTGTGAATTTGAGTGTTTTAATATAATTGAAAGGCAGAAGACATAATTATACACACTGTAAAAAATGCTGCTTCCCCACAATCGATTTGTGTTGGGACAACATGAAGGAATTAAGTTAAACTATTATTCATTCATTCATTTTCTTTTTCGGCTTAGTCCCTTTATTAATCTCAGATCGCCACAGCGGAATGAACCGCTAACTTATCCAGCATATGCTTTACACAGCGGATGCCCTTCCAGCTGCAACCCATCATTGGGAAAAACCCATAGACTCTTATTCACACACATGCACTACGGACAATTTAGCCTATCCAATTCACCTGTACCGCATGTCTTTGGACTGTGGGAGAAACCGGAGCACCCGGAGAAAACCCATGCGAACACGGGGAGAACATGCAAACTCCACACAGAAAAACTAACTGACCCAGCCAAGGCTCGAACCAGTGACCTTCTTGCTGTGAGGCGACAGCACAACCCACTGCACCACCGTGCCGCCCGTTAAACTATTAGTTTTGAGAAATTTAAGTGAATTGAACATAAAACAGTTTAAACAAGAACAAGACATTTTAAATAAGTTATTTGAACAAACAGCAAACATAATTTTTTGAGTTCACAGTTTGCTAACAATAGGTAATCTGATCAGTTATTAATTAACCTTAGTCTGATTTTGTGTATTCAAAAATTGTGTGTGTATTTTCAAAATCTGATGATGCACTGATTAATGTTTACTATTATGGATCAGTCTGAATATATTAATGTAAGTCATAACAATGCTTCATTTTTTTTTTGCTTAACACAGTTTTTTTTTTAGCTTTTTTGGGAAAACTTAATTGTTTTTTATTCAGTCAACTTAAAATTGTAAATACCATTGGGTTAACTTAAGCACTGCTCACACTGTGAGATTTCAGCCACAATTTTGTCATCTGAGGCAAATTTGGGAAATTCTAAAAGATTCCTGAAATCCTAGGCTAAATCGATGATCTTGGATCATTGGTTTGACATGTTCACTGACAACCGCTTAAAGCTCGTTGCGATCAGATTTTCCCTCCGATGAAGTTCTGGCAGTGTCAGAAGATTTCAGACACATTCCTGCAGTGTAACATCAGCGATGAGCGTCAATCCAAGAACCAATAGGACAGGGGTCAACTATATTTGTCAGAGGGCCAGAGATTTACCAGACAGTCTCCTTGGGGGCCGGACCCCCAAGAAGAAAATTAAATAAAAATCTCATTTTGGCTTAACATTATGTTTAATGTTTATATTTTTTCAATTTCATTACAAAACTGAAGGCATTTGATTCAGGCTCCCATCACCTATACCACAGTCAACCACTAGGAGTGATAGATATTTTGCCTCTACTCAATTGATGATTGAAATGAATTTCAATTTCAATTCAAATGTAACTTTAGCCATTGATTAAGCACTGTGAGTAGCCCGTTTCAGCATTGAGATTTGAATTCAAGCCCACTTAATGTTTCATTTGATGTGCGAACATTATTTGTGACCTGTTTTGTTCTGGTACCAGGTTATTTATTTACCATGCTTGTTTAAGTTGTGCCAGATTGTTTTTCCTCCTTTTTTTTTTTGTCCTGAGGCAGACATCTCAAGTCTCCCGGAAGTTCTGGGAGTCTCCCGCAAATACATAGAGACTCCTGGATGCCCGCAAACGAATGATAATCTCCCGGAAATCGCGCGTCTCCCTCCCACTCCTCAAATACGTTGCGCACCCCTCTCCACTGCATCCCTCCTTGCTCTTCATCACACACACGTTGCGCGCACTCCACCTACACCCCACCCGGTCTTCAATTACGCTAAAACCTGTTTGAAACAATAAATGCTTAACGCCGCATAGTCTGTCTGAGTATGTCGTCATTTCGAAGTGTAGCCTAAATATAGTCATAAATGGTAGTATTCTGACAAGAGACTCAGTTGTTGTTATTTTTAGTAGCTTTAATAGTGTGGACCACTTTTTTCTTTTTGATACTCAGAATTTTGGAATCCAGTCGCGGGCCGGATTGAACAGCTCAGCGGGCCAGATTTGGCCCGCGGGCCACCAGTTGATGATCAGTGCAATAGGAGCTCCGAATTTGACGACACAATCCATGCGACAATTCAAATGACCGCGGGGAAATGTCAAAACAGTTTATTTTCTTCCTGGTTTTATTATTGAGACATGCCGCATGCAAAATTGCCGCAAATTGTTTATGTTTGCTGTGAGGAATCATTTCAGAATGCATGATAGTGAAAGTGTCGCGCGAGGATGACATCAAACTCCGGGGGCGTTTTCTTTCGTGTTTGGCATGTCTTCATTGTCGTTCAGTCTGACTTTATGACATCTGAGATCTTACAGTGTGACATTGGAGCCATGTTTGTGCAGTCTGACATGCTACAATCGTTCAGGATTATAAAAAAAAAAAAAATTGCACAGTGTGAGCCGGGCTTTAATCGATTTGTGTTCAGAAGAGATGAAGCGATTGTGTGGAACCCAGCAGTTTTTACAGTGGACAAAAAGCATTTAATAGGTTACATACAATTTTAGAATTTCTATCATTAAATAAATTATATTTTATCTTTACATTTGCTACCCTGCAAATATCGTCATAAGTCAATATAGGCTCATTCTGAAAACGTAGCCCTGTATACATTTTTGGAGATTGCGAATTATGTAGCCAGAAGTACACATGGCTGGATTTCATCTTTAAAGCAAACGCTACGGGGCGGTATGACGCCATTCCTTTTCGCGCTTACCAGCTGATCGCTTACCTCCATAAGAACGGTCCACGGTTTCCTGCTGTTACCAGTTTGTACAGTAGCTAGCAATGTACGTTGACGGAATTGAGATGCAGAGAGCAGTTGACAATGACAGCGGGGTTTGAGTCTGGCGAAGAACGGTTCCAAAAAGCAGGTAAGACAAAAACAGAAGCCAAAAAATAAAATAAACAAGTAAATAACAGGGTTAGAATGTAGTAAAATCTAAACGTGGTAAAAGTCATGCGAGGCGATTTTTTTCTGGGTTGCTTTTTAAAACTGTCGGTTGGGGTTAGGGAAGTGGGTGGGCGGGTCAATCGGTGCTTATGGAAACACGATTGGTTGGGGGGTGGGTCAATCGATCGGTCAGTCAGTCAGTCAGTCAATAGCGGCCTCTGACAGATTTACGTGAGAACAGCAGGCGCGAATGGCACTCACGCAAGAAATTTGAGATCTTAAAAAGCATACACAGCAGCCTCTGGTGGATTCGCGAAAACATAAAATGCAAAAAATGTATCTCCTGGGACTTATTTTGCGCTCTCCAGAAATGTGTATAGCGGTACGTTTTCAGAATGAGCCTGAGTTGCATTTATTATCTGTTTTGTCTGACCATGTGTTTTCAGTATCTAAATGTCTATATAAAAGTCTAAATATCTTTTAGTATCTAAATGTATTTTCAGTATCGTAAGATATGAGTATTTGGTTTTCTAGTGGTGTTTTCTAAAATAACCAGCTACGTATTTCGCAGTCAGCTGAGTTTTTTTTTTTTTGGAAATTGCTTTACAGAAGCTTTTGATATAACATGACTTCAGCACTTTTTAGTACTAATGTTAATTGACACATGCACTGTATGGATAAAAAAACAGCCCCCACACATTGGTTGTCTGTCATAATTCACAGACATGCATTATTGATGGCTTGCATTATGCTAATGGCTCTGAAAGGGCAGAGATCAGGAGGAGAGTAGACTCGCAGGGAGAGAACGGCTGAGTGGACGGGATTTCATCTGCAGGAAATGCACAGATTACCCATCTTAGACTATGAAATAAAGCCCCGATAACTGGCCCCCAGAAGCCAACGCATTACCCCCCTTGTCATTAGGGCCATTAGCAGCTCCGGCACACTGGGGAGCCCATAATGCGCAACTCACACAAAGCACAAAAGCACACAATATCATTTCACCCGCTTTGATGGATAGATCCGAGGATAACTATGGCATTAGCGTGTTATCTTTCTCTCTGTCTCACCGTCTGGTCACTGCTTCCATGAATATCCCGCCAGTGGCGTACACTGAAGCACTTGATATGGTATGGGATACTGGGGCAATGTGCTACAAAGGGGACTAGACACAATGCTTGTGCTGTCTCTCTCTCACACACACACAAACACACACACACACACACACGAATGGACGAAATAGCTTCCTGAATAATTTAGTGATAGCAAGACCTCTATCCTCTAATATATCTGAATAGGATAGACAGAAGATGGTAATGCAATACCACAAGCATACTGCATTTCAATATTTGTTTTCTACAATCTTTATAATAATGACATCATAGCTATTTCTTCCTGTAGTTATTTAAGCCCCCCCCCCCAAAAAAAATTGATGTACAACCCTTTTTGTCAACCTCTAAAATAAAAATGGTGGCTCCAATTTACTTAGTGTACATAATTAAAAATATAGGTGTGTCAGTCTTAAGCCGCTTTTCACACTGCATGAGTAAGCAGGGCATAAGCAGTGCGTGTTTTTTCGGCATTGTTAACAGATTGGAGATCATTTGCTGGGTCTATTTTTGCAACGCTGCTTACACTCAATTAAAGTGACAATGCATTAATAATGGCCAGAAACACATTGAATGACTGTAAAAAGTAGCAATTTTGCACAATAAATGCATTGATAATATCCACTATTTTTCATTTTGTCAATCAAATCAAACCAGCGATCTAGCCTTGTCCAGATCGCTGGAGAACTACACATATGCTACTCTAACAAACTACAACTCCCAGAACTCTTTGCACTCATCAACTTCTGCCACAGCTGACAGGAATCCGGTCACTCACACACACACACTCAGCTGAAAGTCATGATGGACTGATTATCTGGTCTGCATATTCACCTCTCATACACACACACTTTGCTGAGTCTTGTTTTTTTCTGTAGCATTATGAAGTGTTTCCCTGGTCTTGTCCTTCTGTGTTTTGACCCTTGTCTGGTTTACGGTTCATTGTGTTTTGCCGCCTGTACTGACCATTCGCCGGTTTCTGGCTATGCTTCTGAATCACCTTTATGATTCTGTTTGACCATTGCCTGTCTTTTTACTAAACTGCATGTGGATCCTCATTTTCGTTGTCCAGCGTCGCTACTATACAATTTGTTTTAAACCAAATTTAAAACATTTTTAGTATCAGTTTTGCTTATGTTGCGTGCTAGTTTGATGATGCATAAGTATTATTATAACTATATTTGTATATATAAATATTATTATAACTATACATCCTGCTGACAATCAAAAACAAAATCACATGATATCCCAAGAGATTGTCTTCTGAGTGCACCTGAAAAGACATGAATGACACTCTTTTCATAGAGTTTGAGAAGCATACAGCTCTTTGTGATATACATAAATATTCAAATAAAGACTTGCAGGTTGAGGAAACAACATGGAATGAAGTAATTTAATCAATAAGCATTCCAAATTTAACAGATAATAATAATTCATAATAGTTTGAGAACAAATTAACCATTTAGAGTGTTGCGTGTAGAAGTTTTCGAAAGGAGAAGTATCATGCAACAGAGCTGAGCAGAATGCAGACCAAGGTGTGAATGCGATGGTTCAAGATTTATACACTTGAAGCCGAAATATGTACATGCTTGATAAAGGCAGACCATATCACATCTCAAAAGTGTGTTAAACCTCAAGAGAGACATCATGCATAAGCCTACGGAATTGAAAGCACAGAGTTTGCCATGTCCACCATGTACTCAGTAAACTGCTCTAATGCAAAAGCAGTACAAAGTTCATCTAAAAGTTTTAGTTGCTGCAAGCATAAAATACTGATCAATGCATCATAAAAAGATTAAAAGGAAATATTGAAATGTATATATTGAGACGTAATCAATAACAAGTTTAATATAGCACTCAATCATTAGGAATATGAACATGTTCAAAAACTGCTGTAACCAGAGGATGTGACACTGACAACAGGGGTGCGGATCCACATGCAGGTTTATTAGCAGGATGGTCAGGCAAGCAACCATCAGAACAGGAGCAAACAGATGTATAAGGGCAATCCAGAGTCGTGGTCAAAATAACAGGCAGATGGTCAAAAAGGCAGGCAGCAGACAGGAATATAACAAGACAAGGCTAGGGATGGCTGACGTGAAACTGACGTTTCGACACAGTGTCACAGTGTGCAAGTGTTTCGAAACACTGCACCGAAGCATGATCCGAAACACCCAGGTCACGTGACTAAAGTGTTTCGAAACACCTGGTAAGTGACTAAAGTGATTTAAAGCATCAATCAGTTCAGAAGCGTTTCGAGACCTGGCGAATTTGCATTTGACTGACATGGTCAGACATCACTGCTGTCTCATATGGCCTAGTGGACCGTGCGTGTGCACATAGTTACTGTGCTTCAAATAACTTTTGGGTTCGAATCCCGACTTGTACAAATACTCCGAAATCATGATTTTTATGTATTTTAATAATGTTACTGTTTTATGATGTAGTCTAGATAGGATGCTGCTGATACGCCATCAATTTAGCATCATTTTTGTAACACTGTAAAACAATAATTAATATTTTTTACAGTACTGTGATGATTGGGTTTAGATTTTGGGTAGACATTAATAAAATAAAATAAATGGGAAATTTAATGAATAATATAAATAATTCTTGTTAACTTCTGGCCACAACCGTGTCTGAACTAGCAACAACCCTGTTTTATGACCAAAACAAGACATATTTATTGACAAAGTGTTTATTCGGATGTCAGACCAATGTTAAAACAAAACAATACATGAACAGAGCAATTCAAACTGATATTAAAGCATTTCAAAACAGCTATATCAGCCTAGATTCGAACCCACGAATCCCACACGGTAGTCAGGAACCCTAACCGCTCCACTAAAGCACTTGAAGGTTCAATTCTACAAAGTGGGGTTTTAATACCTCAATTTGCTCAACTGTTCTTTGCTGAAGCTGTTCCAGTGCAATACATAAAAAATGACCACTAGGTGTCACTGTAGAGACGGGTTTCGAAACGTTTCGAAGCTTCGACACATTTGCTTCGACTGTTTCAGTGTTTCATGAAGCCTCGCTTTGCCCACCACTAGACAAGGCTAGGTTCAAACACGGCAAGACAAGGTAAAGGAAAACGCGTTGTGGTGTCACTAAAACAGTAGACAGACTCAGCCACTATTGTATGTTTGTGTGCTGACTATATAGTGCAATGAGTTAGTCCTTGAGTGGCTTCAGCTAAGGGTTAGCAATCAGTGGTGACTTGCATCAGGTGTGTGTGGCATGACTGAATATGTAGTCCTTATACCAGCAGAATTGTAGTCCTTGTGAATGTGTGTGTGTACCAGCGATCTCTAGTGGTAGGATCTCGCTGGTGACCGTGACAACTGCCACATCATCTAACCAATTAACCAGAGACAAAGCACAATGCTTATTAATTATACATATTTATAGAACTTGATGAACTTGAATAAACAATCTTTTGGACTTTTCCTCAAAATAATTTGAACAGATAAAATATTTTATTTTAATTTATTCAAATGTAACTTTGTTATTCATGATGTCAAATATTTACTGTATTATCATGATCATTGGTAAAACCATATATACTGTATAGCACCTCATTAACTGTGTGATTTCTGTGATAATTATGTAAAAACAACACTACCCTGAATACATTAAGTTTAAGAACAACAATGAACGTAATTACAGTTGAAACCAGAAGTTTACATACACTCTAAAAAAAGGAACATAATTCAATTCATCTTTATTTGTATAGCGCTTATACAATGTAGATTGTGTCAAAGCAGCTTCACATGGAAGATTATAGTGAATTGAAACAGTGTCAGCTCAGTTTTCAGAGATTAAGTTCAGCTCAGTTTAGCTCAGTTCAGTGTGGGTTAATAATCACTACTGAGAGTCCAAACACTGAAGAGCAAATCCATCGATGCGCAGCTCTACAGATCCCGAACCATGCAAGCCAGTGGCGACAGCGGTGAGGAAAAAACTTCACCAATTGGCGAAAGAGAAGATTTAAAAAACCTCGAGAGAAACCTGGCTCAGTTGGGCACGACCATTTCTCCTATGGCCAAACGTCTTGTGCAGAGCTGCAGTCTCGGCGCAGGAAGCTGGACCTCAGCGCAGACTCGTCTGTCCTTGGAGCATCACAGGAGTCAGTCTCATGCTCTCACTCCACGATGACCACCACAGCAGCTGCTCAGGATACGGCATGGTCCCGAGAACCTTGGGATCATCTCGTCACTGGTCTCGGATTGCGTCAGTGGCACTGCATAGTCTGAGGGCCTCGAGATGAGTACCCCCAGGTGGAAATACAGAATAACCATAACCATAGATACAGATAACCATAACCAGAATACAGAAAACATAACCATTTTTAAATAAATGTCTGATGGTAAATCATAGTAAACAGTTACTATTTTAGGTCCGTTAGGATTACCTAAATGATTTACATTTGCTAAATGCCAGAATAATGAGAGAATTTTTTTTTTGAAAATGTTTTTATTAATTTCTAGACAGTCAAAAGTTTACCTACATTTACTTAGTATGCGTCCTTTTGGCCCATTCCTCCTCACAGAATTGGTGTATTTCTCTCCTCAAACAATCCTCTCTCATTATTCTGCTCATTAAGCATAACAGAAACATAATTTGATAATCCTACCTTACCTAAAGTTTAGTAACATTAACATCTGACTTTTTTTATGGTATGTGCCTTTTTTATTACAGTTATGTAAACTTCTGAATTCAACTGTATATGCTATTATTTCTTCCATATATTTAACACATCATCAGTAATATAATTAATCCAATCCAGCCACAAAATTGGGGTTCAGTAAATCCACGGGAACAGGCTTTTTATTGGATCGTGTTTCTCCTGTTTATTAGAGCTGTACTTTTTCTCCTGGTTTTAAACTAAATCACAGAGACATTTGTGTTCTTTGCTAAATTCGAGACTATTTGCATATAACCAATTTTAAACCCATGCAGCAATGCTGTTTGAAGCGATTTCATGTGATTGGTTTGTGTCGTGCAAACAACTAACACTGTTTAGTTTGCTTTGAAGGTGTTATTGTGTAACTAAGGGTAAAGTTGTACTGTGATAAGTAAGGGATAAAGTGCTTCCAGGCGGTTGTCATTGCAGAATAAACGCTTATTTATACTTCTGCGTCAAGCGCACACGTATGGTCCAGCAAAGCCTTCGCGCGGTCGCATAGCCCTCGCCGTGGCTGACGCCGACGCACACCTTTCAAAACATGTAACTACACGTCACAAGGATGCTTACCGCAAGGTCTGTGATTGGTCGGCTTGGTATCGGTGATGAGCGTGGGAATTAAGCGAGTGTTTACAAGTGTCGAGTCTCATGAAGGAGCTCCAGATGGAAACTTTTGTGTTTACCTTATGATTCAAGTTGTTGCACTTCTGTCAGTTCCTGTCTATGAGTGAGTTTAAGCTACTTGTAGCGTTCAGAAAAAACAAAATAACCGAGAATAAACTCTACACAGAGGAGCATAAAAACCTACTGCCAACTAGTGTTTTGGAAGTATTATTGCAGAGCAACACAAACAGCACAAGGAAGCATAAATGCACGGCTTTGCGAAAGGCTTGTGCTATGGGTCACGCTGATGCAGAAGTATAAACCAGCCTTAAAGCTGACAGGCTTATCAGCTGTTGTTATTAGTTAGTAGTGATTATTAACCCACACTGAACTGAGCTAAACTGAACTGAACTTAATCTCTGAAAACTGAACTAACTCTGTTTCAATTCACTATAATCTTCCATGTGAAGCTGCTTTGACACAATCTACATTGTATAAGCGCTATACAAATAAAGATAAATTGAATTGAATTGAATTGTTTTGACCTTATTCTTCACATATGAGTGAGCGCAGACATTGGGATCTTTTTGGTTCAAGACTTCCGGTCTTATTGACCTCCATTGGATTTTTAGATGTTTAAAGCAAGTCGTTAAGCTTTTTGATGTTGCAAACTGATATTTTTTTATTATATTATTCTACTTTTTATGTATAATCATGAACACACTTGTTTGTAGAGCAAGCAGTTTGACCGTTTTCTGCCGTTTATTATTCCATAGACAACTGAATCAGAAGTTCTAAAACAATCGCATTTGCAAAATAAGGCCAATAAGGGATTTATTCTGTCAAAACGACTGGATGTACTTTATCCCGCTTATTACATAGAAAAAAAAAATGTTCTGAGCTGTAATTGTTTAATTCTTTAATCAAATGCAAAGCTGATAGAAATGAAAATGGCTGAAAATAACATACAATATTGTTCAGTAAACATACCTATTACTCAGAGAAGACGGTGACAAGATGGCGACTAACATTCAAACACAGCGGCATGACAGACAAGCATACAGTATATATGGATGTGAACAAATTCACTGATGGTCAACATGATTATGAGGTACATGAATGAGCCTGTGTTATTAGTTTCCGCAGGTGTTATCTCGAAATAACATACCTTGGAATATAGTGACCAGTCAGAATCAAGAATGCCAGACAGCCTTGTAATATTTATCATTCTCATTTGATCACCCAGCCCTATGCCGGAGTAGCCCGAACAGATCTGAAGAGACATATAATGCACAACTACAAACTTTGTACCCTTTAAAAGCTTGTCTTTTTAAAGTCTGCATGAACGGGAAGCTGCAACCGTTATTATTAGAGAAACAGACTATTAAATGAGAAAACAGTGGGTGTGGCTTGTTTTTTCTACTGTGAGCTGATTGGATGTAGTAAAGTAGGCATGAGAGTTATTACAACCTAACACACAACTCCTCCTCACTATTTGTTTGTTGTCAAAATTGACAGTTTGAGGGGCGTGGTTAAGTATGTTAGCCACGCCCAGTGCCTCGGACAGATGTAATCTGAGTATTTAACTAAAAACAAACTGGAAGTGCTTTTTCAGATTTTATTTTACAATGACAAGCACAGATGAATTGTTCACAACAAAACTAGCAATATGAGCTATCAAAATCGTTATATATAATATAGTTAGTTTTGATTCCATGTGTACTTTAACCTCATCTCCTTCTGTCCTCAGGCGAAACATTCTCGGAGAACTTCAGCCATAAAGACAAGTGCCTGCCTTGCACACAGTGCTCTGAGCTGATGCGGATGCTGACGCCCTGCACGGATGCCAACGATGCCCTGTGTGTCTGCAACTACGGCTTCTTCTTCAACAAACTGAGCGGTCGCTGTGAGGCCTGCACTGTGTGTCCTGTAGGCCAGGGTGTGCAAGTGCCCTGTAATTTTGACCGCGATACAATGTGCGAAGAGTGCGTGGATGACACTTATTCAGATCAGGACACCTCTTTTGACCCCTGCCTGCCATGCACAGTGTGCGATCAGCCCGAGTTGGAGGTGAAAAGCTGCACTCCTGTCAGTGACACTGTCTGTCAAGGTAAGAGAATAGAGAATCAAAATCAAATTGAAACCATGGTCCCACTTTATATTATGTGGCCTAAAGGAATAGTTCACTCAAAAATGAAATCATCATCATTTACAGACTTTACATACAGATCTTTATGAGTTTGAATAAAGAGGAAGATGTTTGGAAGAAAGACAGAAACCTGTAACAATTTACTTTCATAGCATTTGTTTTTCCTTCTATGGATGTCAATGGTTGCAGTTTTTCAGCTTTTTTCAAAATATTTTTGAGTTCAACTTTTGTGTTTAATAGAATAAAGAAACCCATAAAGGTTTGAAACTACTTGAGGGAGAGTAAATAGTGAGTAAATTTTCATTTTAGGGTGAACTATCCCTTTAACTAATAGGTACTTACTAAGGATGGGTAGCGAAACTCAGTACTTTATCGGTATTGGTGCTACATTATCCCGAAGTATCGATAAGCTCTGACGTTAAAGGTTCTGCTATCGGTACTGGAGAATTATTGCTGTATCAACATTACTTACAGTAGCATAATTGAACTGACCAACCTTTTCTAATTTACGATATTTGATATTCGTCTGCGCAGTTGGCAATCTCACATATGAAATGCTCGTGTTTCCGGCGAGCGCGTCAAGTATAAAAGCCTTCACAGTTCTTGGCTGTGCACGCGCACATAGCGGAGGCTCGCGCTAAGCGCACACACATAGCTCAAACCAAATGGGTTGTATTTCTCGAGTGGACAGCGACAATGTTCGTTGCAACAAACGCAACAAGTTGTTTTCTTGTATAAGCGGAAACTCAAGCAATCTGGCTAAGTGAAAGCGTCTTTCAAAAGTGCATTAACTGCAATGAAAAGTAATGAAAGGTTTTTGACTGCCTTGCTACGAACGGTATTGTTCATCATCCACATCGTTATGCAAGCAGTCAATCACCTAAATAAGTGTATTATTAATAGGTAAATAAACACACATTCGGTTAAAAGGAAAACAGTAGGTTTTCTGCAGTAGCCTAAATAAATCTTAAACATTAAAAAAGCTTTTACATTACTGTATTTACATATATAGCCTATGAATAGCCTAATAATAAACTATGCTTATTAAGAAATTATAAAAAAAACTGCTTATTTTTACATGCTCCAAAACTGTATTAAAAACATATTTAACTCCCAAAATACAGTTAACTCATTTATGTGAATGCATTAATAAAAAAATCTTAAACATTATCTCATTTAAATGCATTTTGCAACTCAAAGAGGGTATTTTCAACTGCAGGGAGCACAATAAACCAAGAAAGATCCCGACTTCTGCCAGAAAAGGCAAACATGTTGATTTTTCTCCAGAAGAATGGTTAAAAACTGAAAGTCATTTTCAATGACTGAGAGTTTAATTAGTTTTTTTTATTATTAAAAAACACTACAATAGTACCGATAAGAGAACCGTTAAAGTACCGAACCGATAAGTGGCATCGATAAAAGTAGTAAATACCATAATAAAAGTAGTAATATCGTTAAAACCTTAACAATACCCATCGCTAGTACTTACATCAGAAAATAATTACAATGTATAATGTAAAAAGTGATTTAGTTTGCTTTACTTAAAAATGTGAGTAAACCTTTAAAGTGATTGGGTTGAATTTACTTTCAAAAATTTAGTAAATCCATTGCCTTTAAATGATTAAGTAAAGCATTTGCACACATAATTATAAAAATTACGTTAAGTCAACTTAACCGTTCCAGGTTACAATGGATTTACCAACACAGGATCATTCTGAAATTGTAGCCCTGTATACATTTCTGAAGATCGCAAATAATGTAGCCAGAAGTACGTATGGCTGCATTTGGTCATTAAAATTAATGCTACGGGGCAGTATGACGCAGGTCCTTTTCGCGCTTACTAGCTGACCGATACTTCCGTATGGACGACTCTTCCGCTGCTACCAGTTTGTCCAGTGGCTCGCCGCCTACGTCGCCAAACTTGTGACATGACGATGACGGGAGTTGACTGCGACTGCAGGGTTTGAGTCTGGAGAAGAACAGTTTCAAAAAGCAGGTAGAACAAAAATAAGAGCCAAAAAATTAAGTATTTAAAGTATATAAAAGTATACAAAAAGTATATTAAAAAAAGTATATACCAGGGTGAGAATGTGGTAAGATCTAAAAACGTGGTAAAAATCAGGCGGCCGTGAGGGCTTTTCTTTTTCTGGATTCCTTTTGAAAACACTGTCAGTTGGTTTCAGGGAAGTAGATGGGCGCTGGTCAATCGATGCTTTTGAAAACTCTATCGGTTGGGTTTAGGGAAGGAGGAGGGTGGATCAGTCCATTGTTCAGTCAGTCAGTCAGTCAGTCAGTCAGTAGACAGCGGCCTCTGGTGGATATACGTGAGAGCAACAAGCACGAATGACACTGACGAGAGAAATTTGAGATGTGATAAATCGTACACAGCATCCTTAGGTAGATTTGCATAAACAGAAACTGCAAAAAAACTTACCTCCTGACACGTATTTGGCACTCTCCAGAAATGTTTATAGGGGTACGTATTCAGAATAAGCCTGGGTTGGGATTTACTCACTTTTTTGAGTAGAGTTAACTTGATGTTTTTAAGGCAATGGGTTTTCTCAGTTACTAAGTTACTAATCATTTTATACAGTGTACTAATTATGTTCATATTGTATTGCACAACACTTATGGTGCTATTGAGGTGGTATGCGGGTAAGGTTAGGTACAGGTTTGGTGGTATGGGTCAATTTAATGGTGGATTAAGGTGTAATGGATGGGTTAAATGTAATAACAGAAATTAATTACAGATGCAATTACATGTACAGATTTTTAAAATGTAAAAACATGTGTGTAGATAAGAAGTGCATTGTACCAAATGATTATTTAAATGTCAGTACATACTGTAGTTGTTAAGTCCACTTAAAATAAAGTGGGACGGAAACTATAAATAGATGGCTTTCCATGACACTTATGCTTTTTCTGAACTCAAATACAGTGCTTCCCTACTATAAAGTGTGCAAAAAACAAACAAATGACCAAATACATGGTATAGATAATCTACTTCCAATTTTTCCCACCAGTAGTTGGACGCTCACTCACCCCAACAATATAAACATCTTTTATTACAGGTCAACAAATTGACAGAATTCATGGGTTGAATTCTGACTAGGACCAATGCAAGGGAGCACATAACATTTTTGTATTTGCATATTTTGGAACAGATTTGCACTGCTTCCTGACAGTTTTTGAATTGATTTTAAAGTTCTTATGCTACCTTACAGTATAAGGTCTTGAATGGTCTTACTTCTGTGCATGTATCCTTGCATGTATCTTTTACCTTTGCACTTTTTAAATGTATGCAAAGCGCTTTCAGATGCTGCTTTTAAAGGTGCTGTATGAAATATAGTTTTCTGTTACTCCCTCTGTTCCAAAATAACTGGCCAAACAAACTGCCCCATGTTTTGACCCTCAATGGCTCTGTTCTTTTTTTGTGTGTCAGCGTGTGGTTGCTAGGGTGTTCTGGGTGGTTGCTAAAGTGTTGCTGCTGTATGTGATTGACTGGTCCATTGATTGGACTGTTGACCTTGTACTTCTATCACGTGATGCACTATTATAAACACAGAGATGGTTTAAAGTCTGTGTATTATGATTTCACAACAGTATACTTAAATAATGTGAAATCATTTATGATTTTTTAAATGTTTTGAAAAGAGTTATTATTATTAATATTATATTATTTTATGTTCACTAAGGCTGGATTTTATTCGACCAAAAATGCAACATTATATTGAAATATTTCCTACAAACTAACTTATAAAAAATAAAATAAAATTTAAGGATACTTTAAATTGATAAAATGTGGCTCTGAAAACATTTATAATGTTACAAAATATGTATTTATTTATTTATTTATTATTTTAAATTATCGAATAATCATAGATCCCTAAGAAATGCATGACAATATATATATTTTTTTTGCTTGTTCAAACTACTTAATTAAAATGAGCTGAAACAACACAATTCTTGAGATTTCATTGGGACGACATTGGGAATTTTGTGGAACCCTGCATTTTTTACAGTGTAGACACAAAATATTAAGGATCACCCCTGTGTTCTGCATTAATAATAATGTTTTTGGTGCACATATTAACATATTAAAATACAACGTTGTGTAAAGTTACTTTCAAAATAATATATTATGATTTTGAGGAACTTAAAAAAACTAAATATGCTACTTTTCAAGGAAAGTAATGTGTTTGGTAATGTTATTTTTTTGTTTTTTAGAAGTTAGATAGGCGTAAGATTGTAATACATTACTTTTAAAAGTAACTTTACCAAAGACTGAGTTTGAAAGTTTCATGTGACACTGACAATTCATTTTTAAATAGCTATAATTGAGTAAGGCTATTTTAAATTGTAATATTATTTCAGAATATTAATGTTTGACTATATTACTGGTTGCATTCAACAACTGAGCAGACTTAAAAACATAACATATTTTGTTATAGAGATTGGTCTTTTAAAGTTTTGGACAGTTTTATATTCAGATTAATCAGTAAAACTTGATAAAATGTTAAAATGTAAATGTGATAACAGTTTAGACTAGGACTGAATGCATTGGACAAATTAATGGATAAGGGTTGACTTATAACCATGACATCTAATGGTTTGACTTAGGAACATGGTATGTGTGTGTGTGCGTACAGTACATGAACAGCATCTGTGATTCAGTAGGAAAGTGTGTGTGTTTGATCATTTAGAGGGCATTTATACAACACTTTTTTGAACTAAAGATTCATTTACACAACATTATTGGCAAAAATTATATGGGAAAAATCATAATCACGATTTTTTTTTGGTATAATTGTAATCCGATTTTTTTTTTGTTTGTTTAATTATTTATCTCTCTCAAAGGGAATCAGAGATGAGACTCTGATTGGTTTAAAGCACGCTATGCCCAACACACACCCATAAATCATTAAGCTAATAAGGACAATCCTTTCAGACCATGTGCTTATGAACTTATGAACATGGCATTGCTGTTTCTATGAATATGTGATTCGTCCACAAATATAAAATATATGATTTAAGTCTAAGACCAAAACATTTGAAGCTTTTGCACTAGCCCAGCATGCCGAACTCATCCTAATGCCAGATGCTTTTAGCATAGCCAGAAACCCAACATTTGGCGTGTTATTACTGAGCTGAATATAACTGTGAATAAAATTAAGACAGTATCTTGGGCAAAGGATCACATTGAAGGATCTGCAGTCCACATTACAGGCTTTGTTCTGTGGCTCGCCACTAATACGGTTTCAGAAGACGATCAGAGAAAGAGCCTTTGTAAGTTGTGCCATCAAAGGAAACCATACTAAGTGCAGCAGGGCACATAAATGGATTCTCAATGTACTTTCTTAATGTATTCTAATTATGACATTACATACAGTATATATGAGGTCATTTTGAGCATGTTGCAGTATGTGTGTGTGTCTGTGTGTGTGGTGTGTGTGTGTGTTTGTGCATGGAGAGCACTTGTAACTTAGTAGAAAATGTGTCTTTGACGAATTGATCATTAGGGGGCGTTTAGACAACACCATTTTGAACTAAAGATTCATTTACTCAACATTAGCATATTGGGGACCTGAAAGTACAAACTTTTGAAAAGGGGTTTCTAGGTCTGCTCGATTATGGGAAAAATCATAGTCACTATTATTTTGGTCATAATCACGATTATTTATTTTTATTTATTGCTCTTAAAGGGAATGGGAGATGAGACTGGTTTAATGCACGTTATGCCCAAAACAAGTCCATAACTTATTAAGAGAACAAAGGACAACCCTTTTAGACCATGCGCTGTGTGCGACGACTGTTTTTCCTTTTCTTAAAATGACCAAAACACACCCATAACTCATTAAGAGGATAAGGACAACCCTTTTAGACCATGCGCTGAGTGCGATGACTGTTTTTCTCATTTTTAAAATGCCTAAAACACACCCATATCTCATTAAGAGGATAAGGACAACCCTTTTAGACCATGCGCTGAATGCCACGACTGTTTTTCTCATTTTTAAAATGCCCAAAACACAGCCATAACTCATTAAGAGAATACGGACAACCATTTTAGACCATGTACTGGGTGCAATAACTGTTTTTCCCATTCTTAAAACGCCCAAAACACACCATAACTCATTAAGAGGATACTGACAACCATTTAAGACCATGCGCTGGGTGCAATAACTGTTTTTCCCATTCTTAAAACGCCCAAAACACACCCATAACTCATTAAGTGAATACAGACAACCATTTTAGACCATGCGCTGGGTGCAACAACTGTTTTTCCCATTCTTAAAATGCCCAAAACACACCCATAACTCATTAAGAGGATACGGACAACCCTTTTAGACCATGCACTGGGTGCAACAACTGTTTTTCCCATTCTTAAAATGCCCAATACACACTCATAACTCATTAAGAGGATACGGACAACCATTTTAGACCATGCACTGGGTGCAACAACTATTTTTCCCATTCTTAAAGTGCCCAAAACACACCAGAACTCATTAAGAGAATACAGACAACCATTTTAGACCATACGCTGGGTGCAACAACTGTTTTTCCCATTTTTAAAATGCCCAAAACACACACATAACTCATTAAGAGGATACGGACAACCATTTTAGACCATGCACTGGGTGCAACAACTGTTTTTCCCATCCTTAAATGCTCAAAACACACCCATAACTCATTAAGAGGATACGGACAACCATTTTAGACCATGCACTGGGTGCAACAACTGTTTTTCCCATCCTTAAATGCCCAAAACACACCCATAACTCATTAAGAGGATACGGACAACCATTTTAGACCATGCGCTGGGTGCAACAACTGTTTTTCCCATTCTTAAAGTGCCCAAAATACACCCATAACTCATTAAGAGGAAGAGGACAACCATTTTTAGACAATGTGCTGGGTTCTAAAACTGTTTTTCCTATTCTTAAAATGCCCAAAACCCACCCATAACTCATTAAGAGGATACAGACAAGCATTTTAGACCATGTGCTGGGTGCAACAACTATTTTTCCCATCCTTAAATGCCCAAAACACACCCATAACTCATTAAGCTGGGTGCGACGACAAAAGACATGCCCTAACTGTACTGTGGACTTTAAACCTTGCGTATTGATCATTACAATAAAGCCCAATGTGTTCAGGAACTTCCTAATCAATATCAAGCTCACTTTTTTTTCTCTGTGCCAAAGCGAATAACAAATAAAAAAAAGTTTAATCAAGGAATATGATGTGTTTGAATGAAGAAGAAAAAATATTCTAAACACTGTAACCCTTTTGGACCTTATTCTTATGGCCCTATGATCCTGCGAAATGTGTGATTCTTTTACATGGGGGTGGAATTTACAGTACAATATATTTTCTTTCTTTCAGCTATTTACACACACACATACAATTTTTCACAATCTGACATCCATCCAAACAAACCCATAAAATGATATGAATAATTTATCCAGTCGACTCAACTAAAAACTGATCAATATTTTTAATTTTAACTTTCCAATAGAATCAAGCCTATTGACAATTATTGCAACATTTTATAGTTAAATGGCCCTGGGGTTAAAAATTGCAGTTTAATGGGTTTTAATAAGGACATTTTTGTCCCTGAGGTCCTAAGGGTAACTTTTTGTACCAAGTGTAAAATATATATTTTATAAAGAAAATGAAGGTGGACTATTAAAAGCCACAATTTATAAAATTCTAAAAACAAAAACTGAATTCTACATAAATGTCCATAATGTACAGTCTGCCTTGAATGCATAACTTGAAACTGCTTACACATATATTTACTTAATGGTGAAAACTGTAAAGGGTGGTCTAGAGTGTATTTTTAAGGCTTGGTTGTTTTTATAAGACGCAAAGCAATGTGTGCTCATGCTTCATTTGTAAAAAAAATCACGTAAATTTTTCATATATCTTACTTTAATTATATACCGCTACTCAGCTAACATGAAAACCACTGTCATATTTCCTAGTTCCTCCGAAAGCCCACCCTCAAGAGGCTCTGATTGGTCAGCTAACATAATGTGTTGTGATTCGCGGATCGGCTCCATGTTACCAGGAAGCGTCACACCTCTACTAGCATACACTTTGCCGTTGTGTAAATACAGTCTCAGTCAGAGTTGCTGTTAGCCTTATCAGTTTGAGCCTGAATCAGACAGAAGATAAAAAGGACACAGCTGAAACTCATGCCTGCTCTCTAAAATAAAAGCTAACAAATGTCTTTCACATATATTCAGAATAAGCATGTGTAAGTAATATGAAACGTTCACATATATTTTGTGAGTTTGTTATTTGAGATGTAGAATGCAGGGAAAGCGTCCGCATGGAAAAACATTGCAGCGCTGGTGAAGATTGTAGGTGTTTACAGGGTTTGATGGATAAATATGAATTTGTAGCTTAACTGTTAACGATGTAAACAGCATTTCCCGTTGTTTACATCCTTGTTTACATCCTCACTACAACATACCGTTAACGCTAGAAACTATGCATGTAATAGATCAATTTTAACAAATAAAATTACTCACAGGTTGTGGTTCACATTCCACAGCTTTGTCTATCATGGTTGGAGCTGCTCCTTCTTTGAGGAGTTTTTAGCCGAATCCAGCTCTGAACTGGGAGAGATTCTACAAGCTGTCCTTTGTCAAATGCTAGCTATATCTTTTTATAATTCTCTGGAACATAATTAAAATTAAACCGTAAGCACTTCTCTCTTTGTGTCGTGTCCTTTGGAAACCCAAATACAGAAACAGAAGAAGCTCTGTGGAAATAGCAGCGTTTTGACTGCATGTTAGCTTTCTCTACTATAACATTACTGCACCTCCTGGCCACGCCTCTTCACTGTGCGGTGTGTATGCTCGTAACCTGAAGCGTTTGTGATCTCATTAACCCGGATGTATTTTTTGTAGTCCCCAAACTTTGTTTGCCGTAGGCTTTGCTAAGCTAACTTTGTAGAAGCTAATGTCTCCCTTTGCGTTGAACTTTGAGCATATTACATTAAGAGATGTTGTTTATGTTCACACAGATACATTACACATAAACTAAAGTTTAAAATATGATTTTGTAGTAGACCACCTCTTTAATATTGTTAATTATCCTTTTTTTGTCATGAGAAATAGCAAACCCACTCACTTGGGAGAATAATACAACACTTTCTTCTCTATAATATACACAATTTGAAGTGGTACTAAATCATTCTTTAATCTTATACCCCACTGACTTCTGTTAATTAAAGTGATGGATCATCAAAAAATGAAAATTTACTCACTGTTTACTCGCCCTCAAGTGGTTACAAACATTTATGAGTTTTCTTTCTTTTGGTAAACACTAAAGAAGATATTTTGATCATTGACATCCATAGTAGGAAGAAAAATACTATGGTATTCTGTGGTTAAAGGTTTTCAGGTTTCTTTAAAAAGCAGGGTAAGTAACGTGGTTGAATATTTATTTTTCTGGAATGCCTTTGTCATGTAATTGGCTAATTAGCTAATCGGCAAACAGTGATTCTGTGGTTTGGATCAGTTTAAAGACTGCTCTGATGTGTGTGTTTGTAGGAACTTATGCCTGATGTTTATCTGTCAAAAATCAACATGAGATTTTCTCTGACTTCGTTTGCCCTCTTGCTGAGGTGAGAGGTTATAGGTCACGGGTGATTACAGGTCATCCTGGCTTCTGCATAAACATGGAAATCTCTGGAATAAAGCAAATGAAACTGTGTTTGTTGTTCACTAATTGTTTGTGTCAGGAACATTAGAGTTTACCAGACAACATATGTTGCAGAAATATGTAAAATGATCTGAGGGTGATTTCACACTTGAGTCCTTTTTATCCCTTTAACTGCCCCACCAAGAATAAAATGTTTGGACTGCATTTCTTAACTCCTAATGTGGCTAGTTAACATACTCAATGCATTTTTTTTCAACACATCCCCTAATTTCGAAAATATCAGCCTCTACCAAATGGCTGATATGTCGATTTATGGTAAAAGTACCGGAATTAATACATATACTATGAAAAATCTGAAAATATGAGGTGTAATATCAATTTATTTAAAAAAACGTAATCAAAATAAAACATTTTTGAATACAAAATCCTCTTTATTTATTGAAGTATGCCATAAAATATTTCAGATTCTCTTTTAACACGTTTTCTTAATTTTTTTTACAATAAAACCAAAATCAAGTGTAGAAGTGCAACAGGATTATGTTTGTTTAATTATTTTGTATATCAACAACGCTGTGTGTGTAAACTATCATTTAAAACAGTCATTCTTTAAATGACTTTAACAGTCATCATTTAAAACAGTCAAAATATGGTCAACCATTTGGTAGAGCAGGCAGTTAAAGGGTCAAGATTCCTTAATTCACTTTGTGTGATTTTCAAATAATAACATAATTAATATTGACAATTTTATTCAAATTGTAAACCTTTTACTGACGGTGATTGGATTTATTGTGAATATTTAAGTAGTGTAGACTGGTTAAAGTAATACTTTAAGGCCCAGTTTCACAAACAGGGCTTAGCTTAAGCCAGGACTAGACCTTAGTTAAATTAGGCTATTTAAGCCACATTTATAAAAACAGCCTTAGAAAAATACATTACTGGTGTGCACCTGGGGACAAAAAATGACACTGCCATATTTTAAGACATCTCACAGCAAGTTATTTTCAGTTGAGAGAGCTCAAACATGCAATTTAATCCAAGACTAGCCTTAAACCTTGTTTGTGAAACTGGGGGTAAAAGTATTAGAGAATCCTAATATTATTGACTAGCAAATTTTCAATCCAAATATATTATTGCACATGATTTATATTTAGGCGATGCAGTGGCGCAGTAGGTAGTGCTGCCGCCTCACAGCGAGAAGGTCGCTGGTTCGAGCCTCAACTGAGTCAGTTTGCATTTCTGTGTGGAGTTTGCATGTTCTCCCTGCATTCACGTGGGTTTCCTCTGGGTGCTCTGGTTTCCCCCACAGTCCAAAGACAGGCGGTACAGGTGAATTGGGTAGGCTAAATTGTCCGTAGTGTATGAGTGTAAATGAGTGTATATGGATGTTTCCCAGAGATGGGTTGTGGCTGGAAGGGCATCCGCTGCGTAAAACATGTGCTGGATAGGTTGGTGGTTCATTCTGCTGTGGCGACCCCGGATTAATAAAGGTACTAAGCCGAAAAGAAAATGAATGATTTATATTTAGTTTTACATACAACTGTTTTATTAACCTGCTAGACTATTATAAACTTTATGCTTACTTGAAAGGCATTGGTCACCCAAAAATTAAAAATTACTCACTATTTTCTCTCCCTTTATAAGTTTCGTTATTCTGTTGAACACAAAAGATTTCTTCAAAATCTGATTTTATATTCAATAAAAGTCAGAAACTCATAAAGGTTTGAAACAAGTAAAGGGTGAGTAAATAATAATAAAAAAATAAACATTATTGATTTAAATTTTTTAATGATTTAAACATTTTAAAGGATTTAGAAATAAAAAAAAAATGTTGTTGTTGAACTATGCCTGTAACACAAAAAATAGCCAAGGCTCATCTCTCTTGCACAGTTTGAAATGATTGGTACGTAAAGTCACCAGCTTCCGAGATGATCTTCATTCAGTTTGATTTAAATGGAGTGTTGGAAGGGTTCACTTATGGGCCACAAAACCCAGAAAGCCCTTCAGATCCCTGAAAAGAGCCTAGTGTTAAACACCCAGATCGCAGTCATTTTTGTCCTTCTCTTCTGTAATGGTAGATTAGTCATGTGTGGGTAGAGACAGTAGCATGAAAGTGGCGTGTAATCCCACCAAAATGCATGAACTTTAGTTGGTGTGTGGTGTGTGCCTCAAGATGTGGTCACATTTCATATTCACAGATCCCATTTCATCTCAAAATGAAAAGAAAATACAAATGATTGTATATAAATAAATAAAACTCAATAATTACGTTAACTTGAGCTGCACATATCACTAGGGCCAGACAAAATCTGTGAACTTGTATTTTGCTATTTCTGCTTGTTATTTGCTGGATTTCTGAGAATGATTTTGAGAGTATACGAGCTGAAACAAATGAAATAAAAAACAACAACTCTATAGCTTTTATTTAAGGTTTACAATGCAAATCCAATCTATTAGAACCACCTGTACAGCCGGTCTCTCATAATACATCTATTAAAAGACATACTTTTCAATGCTTTTTAACCTGCTATATGCACAAACAATATAACATCTAAACATTTACACATCATTCATTAATCTAAGAAAATAATATCTTTTAAAAAACTGAATTAATATACTGCATACATCTACTCACATTTACATAAGTAAATACACTCACCAGCCACTTTATTAGCTACTAGTACCGGGTTGGACCCCCTTTTGCCTTCAGAACTGCCTTAATCTTTTGTGGCATAGATTCAACAAGGTACTGGAAATATTCCTCAGAGATTTTGGTCCATATTGACATGATAGCATCAGGCTGTTGCTGCAGATTTGTCGGCTGCACATCCATGATGCAAATTTCCCGTTCCACCACATCCCAAAGGTGTTCTATTGGATTGGGATATGGTGACTGTGGAGGCCATTTGAGTACAGTGAACTCATTGTCATGTTTAAGAAACCAGTCTGGGATGATTCTCGCTTTATGACATGGCGCGTTATCCTGCTGGAAGTAGCCATCAGAAGATGGGTACACTGTGGTCATAAAGGGATGGACATGGTCAGCAACAATACTCAGGTTGGCTGTGGCGTTGACACGATGCTCAACTGCTACTAATGGGCCCAAAGTGTCCCAAGAAAATATCCCCCACACCATTACACCACCACCACCAGCCTGAACCATTGATACAAGGCAGGATGCATCTATGCTTTTATGTTCTTGATGCCAACTTCTGACCCTACCATTCGAATGTCACAGCAGAAATCGAGACTCATCAGACCAGGCAACGTTTTTCCAATCTTCTATTGTCCAATTTTGGTGAGCCAGTGTGAATGGTAACCTCAGTCTCCTGTTCTTAGCTGACAGGAGTGGAACCTGGTGTGGTTTTCTACTGCTGTAGCCCATCGGTCTTAAGGTTGAATGTGTTGTGCGTTCAGAGATGCCCACCGGGACGCTTTTTGCTCGCGTTGTCTGTCAACATTTAACACCTCGTGACTAAATAAACGGCGCCAATGTAATCATGCACACCAACGCACAAAACGCCAGAAAGCGTCATTTTTTAAGAAACGCCTCATGAAGTCGTGTAGTGCCATATAACGTCAAGGAGTGATTTTACATACTCTTCTGCTCGACGTGCTTGAAAATCAATTGGGTTTGAATCCGGAAAGACGTCTCGAAAAACGCTGACAATAAACGCAAATGAAAAGCGTCCCGGTGTGTATGAGCCTTTAGGTTGTAACGAGTGGTTATTTGAGTTACTGTTGTCTTTTTATCAGCTCGGACCAGTCTGGCCATTATCCTCTGACCTCTGGCATCAACAAGGCATTTGTGCTCACAAAACTGCCGCTCACTGAAGATTTCTCTTTTTCAGACCATTCTCTGTTAACCCTAGAGATGGTTGTGCGTGAAAATCCCAGTAGATCAGCAGTTTCTAAAATACTCAGATCAGCCCGTCTGGCACCAACAACCATGCCACATTCAGTCACTTAAATCCCCTTTCTTCCCCATTCTGAAGCTCGGTTTGAACATGCCTAACATGCCTAAATGCATTAAGTTGGTGCCACAGGATTGGCTGATTAAAAATTGCGTTAACGAGCAGTTGGACAGGTGTACCTAATAAAGTGGCTGGTAAGTGTAGATGAAAAGACAGGCTCAACAATCTGCTTTTTTGCAGATTTCTACAGACACAGATTCTGTGTTGGCTTTAATACCAATCACTAATTTTACTCTCTGTCTTCTGTAATGATTTTTTATTTTACCATCATCTAACGCTCACACCTGAAGCAATTTAACAACCCAAATCATTTAATAATACTCACTGTACTGCCATTATTTTGAGATCTACACTCAAAGAAGCTATTTGACTTACATAAAGATGATCAATTTAATTGAAGTTAAACTGAAGAAATCAATTTATCTGTAGAATGTTCAAGACTTAACTCTGAAAATGAAACTTTTCATAATTGAATCTTGCTTAGTGATGCATTTTTGTGGCCATGAGACACTGGAAGGCCGTTCTGACACTGCAAGCACACAGAGGAGCTTTATTGGTCAATATCCCTCCCATGCAAACCTAAAGATTTATCATCACCCATATTGACTCTTTAACTTTGACCTCTATTTATGCCCAGTACAATGCGTGCCTTGAAAGTGAGACGTCTGTCAGAACTGGACAGAAATAATCAATCTCTCCCTTTCTTTTTTTTCTCCACCCTCCTTATACTACGACAATAAAGTGTGTTCATTCATGACCACTGCTCGTCCCCCAGTTATCTGGCATGTGCCCTATGACATTAGTATATAGAGAGATGGGCTGTTTTGGGGGGGTAACGTAAGGCTTTGCCCTGATATGGGGGTCCCGGGGTGATGATCCGGCGTGCGTCTGAGCTTGTGTCACTCCATATAAAGTCTTTTACAATTCTGAAACTTTTGCACCACGGGTTTTCCTCCGGTATATAACTGTGCTTGTGGCTGAAATTACATCATTGAAATTCCAAGATGCCCAGCGTGGAATTTCAGCTTCTTTTTTTCACAGAATTTGTTGCGTTTTTTGCACCAAAGTTTCCAAGAGAATCCTTTCAGTGGGGAACAATTTACATCTATTCTTTTATCTCACAATCTTACCCTTTGCAACCCCAAGTGTCAAGGTTCAGCTATTATATTGTGTGGCAAGAGTGTGTCCGGATGACATCACTGACATTCAAGCATGGATGTTCATTTGTTGGAGAAGTTAATGATCAGAGCCGGTTTAGTTTATGTTATTCAGAACCGAGGGGCTAGGGTGGGTTTTAGGAGGGAAATTATGTAGATCTTTTTATACAAGATCATGGTAACATGGTCACGAAACCAAAACTAAGCATGACTTTATTTAGCAGGGATTTTTATTAGTCAATCCTTTTTATTTAAGGTTTTAGATATTAAACAGAAAATGTATTGCTGTACATTTAAAGAGATTTAATGGAATAAAGGAACAAAAAGAAATTTGTAATCCATTTGCACTATATTTTATTGTATAATTCTAGTCTTTGATATTACACATATACTCTTAATCATATGCTATATACTCCAGTATATAAGGAATGACATCATAATATGCTCTGCGCCACGGCGCATGGTCTAACAGGGTTGAGCTTATTCTCTTAATGAGTTATGGGTGTGTTTTGAGAATAAACCAATCAGAGTCTCTCAGAGCCCATTCCCTTTAAGAGTCAGTTGCGTCGCGCCATGGTGCATTTGCTATTTACATGGCAGACTTTGGCCCAATCTCAATTCTATTTTTGTACCCCCACCCCTTCCCCTTAGCCCTTGAAACAGAGTGTGAAGGGGAAGGGCTTCAAAATTTACCCCTAAGAAATAGGACACCACTACAGCACCTGCACACGTCATCGCAATCTCCTGCTTCATATGAGATCAGATGTTCACGACTGCTGTAGTTATTCCAGTTGTGTTATTTTTTGGTATTTATCTTCAGGAAATCACTGAAGGCATATATGATGTTATCACAACGATATAATGTGGCAATAAGATCGTTACTCTACTGTGCATTTACACCATGGCTATATTCATCTATGTAAACAAACAAAAAACAACATTAACATTATAGCAGACACTGAAGGCCCTATTTTAACGATCTAGGTGCAAAGTCCAAAGCGCAGGGCGCAAAAGCGTTAAGGGCATGTCAGAATCCGCTTTTGCTATTTTAAGGACGAGAAATTCCGCTTTGCGCCGCAGCGCATGGTCTAACAGGGTTGAGCTTATTCTCTTAATGAGTTATAGGTGTGTTTGACGAAATAAACCAATCAGAGTCTCATCTCCCATTCTCTTTAAGAGTCAGTTGCATCGCGCCATAGCGCATTTGCTATTTATATGGCGGACTTTGTAAGTGGAAAAACTGAACACTTTACTAGCGAGAAAACAGAGCATCTACTGTTCGAGAATGAGCCTCCTCATTCTTTACTTTCACTTTCACTCTCGTGGATAAGGAAACGTGTTGTACGCACAGACATCCATTAGCTTATACATAATTAATTTTGTTTGTTATGCACAAAGATTTGTTTCAAAACTATTTCTAAATTCAGTTCTAATTTCCAGCAAACGAATAAATGAACAATAATAATGAAGTGTGGTCAAAAAACTGAGTTATATCCAAATACACATGCTATGCCCCATATGGTCTAAAAGCTGACAGGTGGGCAAATCTAAGTGTTTTTAATAAAACAAACATAAATATGCATATAATAAATAATACTAATGATAATAACAACATTATACAAAAGCAAGTTGTCGTGAAGAAACAAAATGAAGAAGGCATAGAGGCAGTGGTTTTTATATTTATGTAGAAAATAATCATTTTTGTAATATTTTATTCCTTTAATTCTTTTTTTATTGGTGAAGATATTCGTGTATTGCTGTACATGTGAGGATTAAAGGGCACCTATGGTGAAAAATCTACTTGTCAAGCTGTTTGGACAGACATTTGTGTAGGTATAGTGTGTATACCATCATATTGGGGTGATATAAACACACCCAGTCCTTTTTTTAATTTAACAACATAAAAACAGTGGACCAATTGGAGCGGTTTTCAGACCGACCGCAACTTAACGTAGGAGTGCGGTCCCCCGCCCACCAAATTGATTGACAGCTGCGTATTAACATATCAAACAGGACAAGACAGGACGTGCGCAAAACAACCAGGAATAAAAGACCTGTTTAGTTTGCCAGGATCATCCGTCATCATCAAATGTGATCAAGAGTGAGTTTGACAAGTTTAAAATGTTTTAAAACAGTGCATGTTAATGAATTACAGCGATTTACTTCAGCTTTACTTCATCACCACAGCCGCGTGTCAGTACAATTATAAAAGAAGACACTTCAATCCCGGTTTGTGGACGTTAAATCAGGTTTACTTTGTACATTAACATAACAGATATCCATACAGCAGTGGATATTAACCTGTATCCTGTCACATTTGCGTGCAAAAAGAGTGCAAAGCTAAACGCGCGCGCTGTCTGTGTGTGTGTGTGTCCGCGCTGTGTGTGTGCGTGAACTTTGTAACGACATTGTGTGTGACTTATCGTTGCAACTCCACAACAAATGCATCAAATACTCATTGGTAAAGGTCTTCCTGTTATTTTAAAAATGTATTAAAAAACTTTAACATTAGCGCTCAGTAGCGGAGCTACTTATTATTCCTAATAATAAATACAGTTTGTAATGCATGTATTTGTATAAATAGAAACTCGTGCATGTTTAAGCTTAAATACCACCAACTGACACTATTTATCACTGACAGGGAGTTCAAGGGTGGAAGCGAACAGCATTTACGCATTAGCACTTAATTAAATCAGGTAATAGGAAGTACTGATTGAAGATCAGATTTCCCTGGCAGTGAGCTCTGACTCTGAGCATGATATGGTCAGCTTAGTCAAGACAGCTTAACTTGGTGATTAGAGAGGGACAATTTGACTCTGTTGACACAATACAGATTGTAGGATTTGTTGGCTTGCTACTGCGACAATAGCAAAAGAAGCATTTGAAGCCAGAGAAGAAAGGAAAAGGAAAGACAGATGTGTATCAGGAGACAGATTTAGCGGCAAGAGGGAGAAAGCATATGTACAGAAGCGTTTGTGGTCGATAACAGAGATTGGGTTTCTCCGCTGCACTCTCAGGTTACTCACACTGACCTTTTGTGAGCAGGATCATGTTTTGCCGCAGAGAACACATGCGCACACCGACAACACACACGCACACATGAGCTCCAGCATGACGAGGCATGTTGTTGAATATATTCCAATAAACATAATGACACGGTCTGGTCCTGCTTACAGGAAATACCATTCAAACCATTATCTGCTCATTAAAGACTACTAGTCACCTTCTCGCTGTTGAATCACATAGTTGGGATTGTGAAAAATAAATACGTGTCTGTGTGTGGGTTCAGATTTTGCTTTCACATGCATACATGATTACGGTTATCCAGTAACTATTATGCTATAAAATGTGTTGTGACTGGTTGTCCAGCCTTTTTCTCTTTGTAGTTCAAGTGTAGTCTATGTAGTGTGCACCCAGCTCGCCACATAATGTGTGAACGCTCGATCAGGACCACAGATATCAGACTTTTGCATTATTTTTCAGTGTGCTCCAGTGGAACTCTATTACTTTCAATGGCTACATTTACACGGACACAAGTAAACAGTGTTATTGGATTAATGGTTCAGTCACAACTTTCATGTAAACATCTTAATCAATCTGATTGAGCTTGATCCAAGTTAAATTTTGATTGAATGGGAAGGGGTGGTTTAACCCTTTTCTAATCTGATTCAACAGGAAAAACATGACCGTGTAAGTGATTGAATCCAAAGTCTCTCTAAGGCACGTGTGTGCACAAACTGTGAAATGTTGACATGCATTAGCCTGCGCATATTTCGATAAATGCATCATAAGAACAAAGCATGTAAATCCCCTGGCTGTATATTTTCAGCAGGCTGCTTGCCCTATTGGTGGCTAAGTGGTTAGCATTATCGCCTCACAGCAAGAAGGTCACTGGTTCGGGTTCGAGCTGGGTCAGTTGGATTGTTCTCTCTGTGTTCGCGTGGGTTTTCTCTGGGTGTTCCGGTTTTCCTACAGTCCAAGACATGTGCTATAGGTGAATTCATTCATTCGTTCATTTTCTTGTTGGCTTAGTCCCTTTATTAATCCGGGGTCGCCACAGCGGAATGAACCGCCAACTTATCCAGCACGTTTTTATGCAGCGGATGCCCTTCCAGCCGCAACCCATCTCTGGGAAACATCCACACACACTCATTTACATTCATACACTACGGACAATTTAGCCTACCCAATTCACCTGTGCCGCATGTCTTTGGACTGTGGGGGAAACCGGAGTACCCAGAGGAAACCCACGTGAACGCAGGGAGAACATGCAAACTCCACACAGAAATGCCAACTGACCCAGTTGAGGCTCGAACCAGCGACCTTCTTGCTGTGAGGCAACAGCACTACCTACTGCAGCACTGCGTCGCCGCATAGGTGAATTCATTAAACTAAATTGGCCGTAATATATGTTTGTGAATGTGAGACTTTATGTGTTTTAGGGCATCCACTGTGTAAAACATATGCTGGAATAGTTGGCGGTTCATTCCGCTGTGGTGACCCCTGATAAATAAAAAGACTAAGCCGAAGGAAAATGAATGGATGGATGCTTGCCCTATAAATCACTAAATGGCCTAGGACCTCAATACATTACAGATATGCTCACTGAATACAAACGCAACAGACCACTCAGATCTTCAGGATCATATAAACTAGAAATTCCAAGAGTTCATTCAAAGCAGGGTGAATCGGCTTTCAGCTACTACGGCCCTTGCTGCCGAAATCAGCTTTCAGAAATGATCAGATGTGCTCCAACATTAGGCACGTTCAAATCAAGACTGAAAACACATCTGTTTAGCTGTGCCTTTACTGAATGAGCACTGTGCTACGTCCGAGAGATCACACTATTATTGCATGTCTTTCTTTTCTTTTTCATTCTTTTATAATCTGTCTTAACATATTTTAATCTGTTTTTATCCGTTTTTAATCACTTTTATTATTTATTTTTATTTTATTATACTTTTTTATTCCTGTTTATGTAAAGCACTTTGAATTGGCACTGTGTATGAAATCTGCTATTTAAATAAACTTGCCTTGCCTTGCCTAAATAATATAATTACAATAAATATATATACTGGAGAAGTAATTATAAAAAAAAAAATATATATATATAAAATAAATAAATAAAACAAAGAAAATATAGAAAAAATTACAAAAAGTAAAAAAAACACCAAAATGAGACAGGGGACACTGTGAAAAAAATAGAAAAAAAATTAAAAATGTTCATTTATAGTCAAAATTAATATTTCTGTATTTCATACACTGTAACTTGCTTTAAAATACAAAAAATGATATACTTTTTAAATCTACGTCAAATCTGAGGATTCGATCTGAGTGTATTATAAAACCAACAAAATCTCAGCAATTCGTAACTTTTTGATATAGTGGTTAATTTGTATGAATTCGTGCGATCTGATTCGTACAATTTAGTACAATTTGCTCATCCCCCAATGACAGTTGGGTTTGGGGGGGGGGGGGGGGGGGGGGGGTGGCAACATTTTCATACATTTTCATACGACGGAACTCGCACAAATTCGTACAAATTCGACAAATTGTAAAAAATAGTTACATTTCCTCGTGAGATCAGGCTGTGTAAAACACATATTAATGCTAATTGGAATCAGTTTAAAATGTTTAGAGTACATGTAAACAGATCTGTGAACGCATTCAATTCATTCAGATATATGTAAATTGACGCATATAAAGATAGCCAATTAGAAATCTTTGATATCAGTTTATAGATGCTCAAGGCCCTGATTCACATCAAAGAATAATACTGTGATCAAAATCAGGCCAAAATTAAATTTGTTTTAGGAGTTCCTAAAGTTGACTTTCAGAAAACACATTTCAACTACTATTGCTTCAAGGAAATGATGATATAAGATGTAGGTGTGCTCTGGGTTTGAAGGAAGAGCTACATTATAAGATTTTTATAAAGTATATTATTATTTTTGCTGCGTAGCAAGGTGGCTCAGTGGTTAACACTGTCGCCTCATGACAAGAAGGTTACTAGTTCGAGTCCCAGCTGGACCAGTTGGCATTTCTGTGTGGAGTTTGCATGTTCTCCCTGTGTTGGCGTGGGTTTCCTCTCAGTGCTCCGGTTTCCCCCACAGTCCAAAGACATGCACTATAGCTGAATTTGATAAACTAAATTGGCAGAGTGTATGAGTGTGTGTGTGTTTTCCAGTGTTGGGTTGTGGCTGGAAGGGCATATGCTGCGCAAAACATATGCTGGAAAAGTTGGCGGTTCATTCCGCTGTGGCAACCCCTGATAAATAAGGGACTAATCCGAAGGAGAATGAATTAATTGTTTTGCTCTTGAGTGAAAATTGCAGAAAGTCACACAGTTAAATTAAGCTACAGTACATCTTTATTGTACAATTGTATTGTATTGTATTTCTACACACCAACCAGATGAACATTTTACCAATCTAAGGTACAATATTTTTTCATTCATTCATTTTCTTGTCAGCTTAGTCCCTTTATTAATCCGGGGTCGCCACAGCGGAATGAACCGCCAACTTATCCAGCACGATTTTACGCAGCGGATGCCCATCTCTGGGAACATCCACACACTCATTCACACACAACAATTTAGCCTACCCAATTCACCTGTACCGCATGTCTTTGGACTGTGGGGGAAACCGGAGCACCTGGAGGAAACCCACTTGAATGCAGGGAGAACATGCAAACTTCACACAGAAACGCCAACTGACCCAGCCCAGCCGAGGTTCGAACCTGCGACCCAGCGACGTTCTTGCTGTGAGGCGACAGCACTACCTACTGCGCCACTGCATCGCCCTACAATATTTTTTTAAATATGAAATTGTATAAACTTGTATTGAGTAAATTTAAGATCATTTTTTACCAGAGAAATGAATTTCTGACACATGATATCAAATGGTTAGACGGGTTTTGTGGCCTGATTTTGAGACACAATGCATGTGTTGGTGTTGAGAATGTCAGTGTCAATATTTAATAAAATAAAAATTACGGTTTCAGTTTTGATTTTCGGCGTAGTACATAAAAAGTTTTTGGTTTCAGCCAAGAATTTTCATTTTGGTGAATCCTAGTGAGTAAATAGCCCGTCTTGGTCACCAGTTTGACATGTCCTGGGGTGCGTTTCTGAAAACTTTCATTAGCCAACTAAGGTCGCAAGTTCTGTTCTTACAAACAGTTCAATATATTCGCAATAATATTTGTAAAGGAAACATATATAGATCCTTCATGTGTCGTTTACATATATTTCAATTAATATGCAAAACGAGTACATGTTTTTACCAAAACTAATATTGGATTTTTTTTTAATGCGTGTGCATTAAAAACAATATACTTTCCACCAAATATTATCTGGGTTTTCTCTAAAGAAGTTACTCCAATACCCCAAGCGTTATTATATTAGAGCATCATTATGGAGGTTTTACGTTATAACCGTATGTTATTTACGTGTTTAATTTGTGAATTGCGAGGTCCCGGAAGAGATCGGGGTAACGGATCAGGCATGTTACCCGAGGATGTAGAGGCGCCACGCACGAGGGGGTTGTCGCGGACAAAATTAAAGAGCGGCGGAGTTTGTCGCGGATGAAAGTGAAGAGGCTTGTGGAGTCGCGGAAGAAAGTGAAAGTGAACAGTGGACGGGCGAGGAGGGCGGTAGAGAAGGAGGTTCAGTAAAATGAGGTGCACAAATTATAACTAACGTGGTTTAAACGATGGATCTGCGACAGAGAAACTGCGGTTTTGGGAAACACTCGTCACTTCACCGCTCTTTTCCCAAACGATGAATCGTACTATGATAGTTCAGCCATGAGTTATGTCGTTGTTTAGGAAACGCACCCCTGGTCGATTGACGTGACCAGGTAATCAGTTACATGGAAGCAATGTTTCCGTACATGTTACTCTTCACTTGTTCCAAACATGTTTAAAGGTAGGTTAAAGAAAGCTGCAACCATTTTACTTATAGTAGGAAAAAGTAATACTGTGGGTGTCAATGGTTACAAGTTTTCAGCATCAAAATATTCTTCAAATTATCTTCTTTTGTGTTCAACTGAAGAAGGAAACCCAAACAGCTTTGGAACAAGTAAAGGATGAGTAAATGATGACAGACCTTTCAATTTTGGGTGAAATATCCCTTTAATGCCACTGATGCAATATTTGTATATGAATAATGCAGAAAAATAGTACACAAATGTAGAATAAACTATAGAGAGGGATAAAGAAGCGGGAAGCTGAGCATTAGAAAGGAAATGACAGAAGTGCGTATTCACGTCTTTATGAAGAGGAGGATAACCACCAGACTAAAGGTCAACCATGCATGAGAGAGATGCGCTGGAGAGATAATGAAAAAGAAAGAAAGCAATACGGAGAAGCAGAGGAGTTACAGAGGCATGGGGTGGGGGGGTGAGGGGTTTTGTTTCTTGACAAAGAACATCTCTGTCTATGATGGTGCCTGGTGTCTCTTCTCCAGTGATTCACTGTGTATGTGTGTGTGTGGTTATGGACTGTCATATTATTCAGTGACTGCAGGAGGAAAAGGGAAGGGATATGAATCGAAAAATTGAATTTTGGATCTATTTACCTGCAAATACAATATAGAGACTCATAAGGCACTCTAATCTTGTTTTCTAGACAATTATTAGTGGTGTCTGTCAGGGCTGCTCGATTATGGAGGAAAAAAAAATCATAATCGTCATTATTATTTTTGTCAATATTGTGATCAAGATTATTTAAAACTTATGAGTGGGCCATATTACTTTATATATATTTATAATTTTAACCTGTACTGTAAAAAATATTATGTGCTATTTACTTAAAAAATAGTGGTAACACTATTGCACGAATAATTTTTAAGTAGTTTCAAGACTTGATTTTTTTAGCAGAAACCCCTTGAATGAATCATGTGAAAATTCCTAGTTTTTTTGAGTGATAAATGATTATTTTAATATTATTAGTGGAATGTGCTTTTATAATTTAAGCAAATAAACCACCATTTACTCATATTTATTAATGAAAATGACTCATTCATAAAATGTAAAATATATAATTTATAATGAAATACATACACAATGCATTTTTGCTAAATATAATTTTATTACATGCTCCACTAATAACAAAATGGTACAATTTGTTAGACAAATATATTTAAAGTTTATTTAGATTAAATTAAATTAAAGGTTTATTTTATATTAAATTCAGTATTTATTTTATAATAAATCCAGAATATCAATTTTTTAAAGAAAATATGCAAACTAGGCTCATTCTGAAAACGTAGTCCAGTGGACGTTTATGAAGACCGCGAATTATGAAGCCGGAGGTACGTATTGCTGCATTTCATTTTTTAAGCGAACGCTACAGGGCGGTATGACGCCGTTCCTTTTGCCGCTTACCGGCTGACCGCTTACCTCCGTGAGGAATCATTTCCCACCTCAACCAGTTTGTCCCGTTAGCCCGACGACCGGGTTCGTGTCCGGGGAAAATCGGTTCCAGAAATCAAGTAAGACAAAAACAAAATCCAAAAAATAAAATGATCGAGTGAACAACAGGGTGAGAACGTGGTAAATTCCGAAAACGTGGTAAAAATCAGACTAGGGCTTTTCTTTTTCTGGACGGCTTTCGTAAACCGTTGGCTGGGTTTAGGGAAGTATGTGGGTGGGTGGTTCAATTGGTAAAATTGGTTGGGTTTAGGGAAGGAGGAGGGTGGGTCAGTCGATTGGCCGGTCGCCCAGTCAATCATTCAGTCATTCAATCAGACAAAGTCGACAGGTAGGTCGACAGCGGCCTCTGGTGGGTTTACGCGAGAACATCGCGGGCGCAAACGGCACTCGCAAGAGACATTTGAGATACAAAAAGGCGCACACAGCGGCCTCTCGCGGATTAGCGAAAACAAAAACTGCAAAAATACGTACCTCCCGTGATGTATGTCGCGGTCTCCAGAAACGTCCACGGGACTACGTTTTTAGAATGAGCCTGGGTTGAAAATATGCACATTATTTTGAATGACCACATCAATTTTTTTTATGAAAATTACAAGCCTCAAGATTATTTTTTTACAGTGTATATACATTATTAAATAAGGTTGCTATTACACCTATAACTTTAAGAGATCCTGAAAATTCGCAAAATCACCGCAAAATGGATTATTAAAAAAAAACCTAAGGATTGAAAATAATGATAGAAAGCTAAATAAAAATATACAAATGAACCAAACTGCAAAATATTTTAGGCATAGTCTTCACTTTAACAATTAAACTTTTGTTTTTGTTAAAGCCATAAAGCTCAAGAGCAGTGAGGGATTTTGTCCTTGTCTTCTGTTGTTTGTTGTTCTATTGTAGTGTTTATAAAATGAAATAATATAATAAAAAATAATATATATATATATATCATAAATACTGCCCAATCCAGCTTGCAGCTACATATTATAACTTATTTAGTAAATTATCACATTAAACAAAGAAACTTCTGGTCAGGAAAAACGTGCAGTAAACAGTTTTACTCAGCAGTTTACTTGTGTTTGTTGCCTCATTACAATTTTACATGGTCATTTTTTCACAATATACACATTAAACTAACAAAAAATACATTTAAATGCATTTTAAGCATGTTTCACAGAAAGCTCATTTACTCTTCGTCCCTCTACTGTTTTCAAAATACAGTAAGAGTCCCACATATATAATATGTTTAAAACAAGCTTAGATAAACTTAAAAATAAGAGGGAAAATAATGTTGTAATCTCAGTAGAAAACATGGCCGAACAAATTCAACCACAATCTGTGTTTTATTCCTGTTTTATCAATGGAATTTTACACAAATAGGATTTACACAAGAATGAGGAAACAATGGTGTTTGAGGCTAACGGTATGCTATTTCCATGTGCTGAACTCTTGTTATTCTTATTATTCTCCGGCCTATAGGTATATCCAGGTATATCCAGATTTTTATTTTATGGCACCATTAACAAACTAAGTGAAACTGCTACACTCTATAGGCAACTATCTAGAAGCCAGAACACCCAAGCAACCACACAACAATGTGCAAAAACTATTTGCAGAATCTAGATAACCTCTCAACAAATGACTGGAATGGTATAGCAACTGTGTATTGTGTATCACAAAGAAATGCCATTGAGGTAGTGAAGTGGGCTTAACAGCGCTCTTCAAAAATAAGAAATCACATTCACGAACAATGTTTCAACAGACGCTATTTCTGTTCAGCTTGTGTTTCATGAATTTGGTCAATTATTAAGCTTGCCACAAAACAAGCTCACATGGCCAAATTTCCCTCCAAAATGTTTTGTGCTGCAGTACTTGGATCAATAAATCCATACAGAACATTCCCTAGAGCATGGCCCTTCCCCAAACCAAACCCCAGTGACCCCTCCATCCCCCTACAGCCAGAATATCTGATGATCTTCAATGTGTCTGTCCATCTGTCCATGGTATAACTTACACCACCCATTCACACTTACAAACTCACTACACACACACACACACACACACACACACAACGGCCCGGGGCGAGGCCTGTCCTACTTTGGTCGAGCTTCTACCTCTCCAATCTAATCACAGTCTCCTGCACTAGTCGAGCGTCCATTAGGTTTGACTCAGGACAAAGCCTGTTTATTACTGCCCTCAATTGAATCAAAGATAATCTAATCAAAAGAATCTGTTTTTTTTTTTTTTAGCTTTCCGGCGAACAGAGCTCACAGGGCCAAGACAAAGCAGTCTTAGTGCTAATCTGCTTTTACTCAATTTTACTACATTTTCCGGGCTGTTTTTGTGTCTTTTTTGTTTTGTTTTGTACTGACTAGCCCTAAATGGAATCTGTAAACTTTCCCCACACCTTTTAGTAGCTAAACACATTTCAAATGTGTTGTGCAGAACTTTCCATTTTTGTGGGCACAGATTCAGTGGCGGATCTAGGAATTTCTAAAGGGGCCAAGGTAGGGCCACAGTTTACAGAAGGGGGGCAATGTATTCAATTAGTGCTTGCAATATATTTTTAGGACATATAACTCTTTTTGACCTATTAAAAATACAGTATATATTAGAGATGTGAACCTACACTGGTCTCACGGTTCGGTTCGGTTACGATTATCATGCCATCGATTCGGTTCAATTCGATATCTCGGTGCATCACGGTGCATTGACGATGCTTTCCATACACAGTTTTATATTTTCTTCACAGCACAACAATTCTTGTATTAAAATGTATAAATATATGTATATACTATTTGTAAAACAATTTTGTCCTTTAATACAAACAGTCAGATATATAAACTGTACCTTTAAACAACACGAGCATTTATAGACCATTTTGAGGGATGTAAACAAAAACAATGGTCCTAACTTATTTCCTGTTTTACATTTTTTTTTAATTTCCATTGCTTCTGAGAATCCAAAAAGGTCCACATATTGATAAATAGTGTTATGACTGCTGATTTAAAATCAAGTTATGATTGAATTAACTTGTTACTAATTAAATTATCTTGTTACAGTTAGGAAATAGTGTAACGTCAAGCAGGAAATGTTCATGGGCTAATGACATGACCACATTGAAATGGTCTATAGCAAATAAACAAATATAAATATCCCGCTTGCTTTCTGAGCCTAGTCTACCAAGTTATTTCTTACACCCCCTTGATTGGTCAAGCGCTCAACAGAAAGGCCTGCGATTGGCTCTTACACGCTGGCGCTCTTCACAGATGCACTCATGGGCCACAGTGAGACAGAGAGAGAGAAATGGAGATTACTTTCATTCTCTTAATCGCCGTGAAATAGGGGCTTTTGTTGTAAATTTCAGTGAAACAGTGTTCAGCAAACACACACGCAGTGAAATTGTGCACAGTTTCTGAGTTTTTCGCAGTTAGAGCGTTGTAAATACTCGCGGCTCGCCTCCCTCGCCTAGTAAGCTACGGCGACATAGCGCATGTGAGATAAATGACGTCAGTATATAATAACCGGTTATGTATTATAATTTTGACACCCCTAGTATATATTAATATAAACCTATCATATTTTCAGGGGTAAATTTTACATCTGCAAATATTAGACATACTATTTTTACATATTTGTAGCTATTGCTTTAACTTCTTAAGGCCCAAGGTGTTTTTTTTACATGTATTTTTTTATTTCTCTTTGCTATTTGGGCTTATTGGAACCTGATTGGAATAAAAATCGAAGTATTATCTTTTAATATGATGTACTTTTAGAGAAAAATTATGTCCATATATGTGGACTCGTGGTCCGAATTTACATAAAATGCTTTTTCCCGAATTTTCTTTTTTGCATATTTAACATAGAATCTTTTTTTTGAACTTGCTTTGACTATTAGAGAGTAAAAACAACATTTGTTCCCATTTTGGACAGTTAAAAATAGGGCTTGGGACATTTCATATGCTGCAAAACAGTTGCAGGATGACACTGTATGTCTGTAACAAAATATAAAACAAAGTATTCAAAGTATTTTAAATAGCCACTTAAGAGCTAAAAATGTGCTGTCCACGTATGTGGACACTCGGGCCCTAGGAGATTAATAAAACAAATTGTCAGTTTACTTTGTTCTTTAATAAAGTTTTTGCATAAACTGGATAGCATGGATATTAGTTAACCAAACTGAAATAACTTTAACCCTGTATTCTGGCTTAATCTTTGACTGTGAAGAACATGTTCAAGTATGTTAAAGACCCCCTGTTATACATTAAAAAGGTTCATATTTTAAGGGTCTCCAACAACAGGCTGATATGCATGCAAGGTCACAAAACACTTTCATGGTCTTATAATAAGCATTTATTTTTACCTAATTATCCCAGCGACTCTCATGTTAATTGTTCAGCGACTCATTTGTTCCCAAACCCCTCCTTAGCGCGAAGCTAATCTGCGCTGATTGGACCGATGACAGTTTGTTGCGATTGGTCGACAGCTTTCAGCGCGAGACAGAGTGAAATGCCCAGCATGGCTTATCAACAATATTGAAGAAGTCAAGAGTGCATAGTGTATGTGTGAGCATACCTGCCAAGATTCCTGTTTTTCTCGGGAGTCTCCCGTATTTCAGACACATCTCAAGCCATCCACCCATTTTGTTATTTATCCCAGAAAACTCCCATAATTTCAACCCCAATAAGGAGGCAACCATGGTAATGCACTTACTTACACTTGTGAAATGGAGGATGAAACTAATTCATGATCCATTGATCCATGTACTGACACAGTCTCTTACATCAATAGTCTTTTCTGATCCTTCCTTTAACAAACGGCCAACGAATCCCACGTTGTAAGCGTGTAGATTCCAGAAGCACTTGAACATAAGGCTGGGCTATAATGCTGAGGTATTTTTGCAAAAATAAACCTCAACCACTGACTCTTCACCGTTTCATTTTTGGGTAGAGAAAATAACGCTAACTGTCCCTCACACTTCCAATAATATCCAGCTGAGCACAGCATCTTCGTGACTTGTCTTCCTCTTTTTTTATTTTTGCTACTGTGTTTGTGGGCGAGGCTGCAGGTTTCAATTTTCCCGGGTTTGCGAGCGCAACAATCGGGCGGGGCTTAAGTTTCGTATCCACGTCACACCGATACGGCTAAAGACTCGTTATCAAGATGATTAATTTAAAGTACTATGAGTCGACTCTTTTATAAATGAATCAATAGTTTTAAACACTGTGTACTTTCAGCTTTAAGCCTTAGCTGGATATTTCACTTCACTTAGAGCTGTGTTACACACTACATGGAAGGTCATTCTCAAAAACCCATAATAGGGGTTCTTTAATTACTAACCTTATGCGCAGCTTTCATTTGTGGTAAATGTCATGCATGATGCAGCTATTTAAAAAAGCTGATTTTTTAAGATGGCATGTTTGTCATAAATATCAGATATCAGGGGGCTGTTCCATAGCTTAGAGAAAAAGCCAGGCTTATTTTGGTAAGTCAGGTTTATTAATGGCGGATTTGGTTTCATAAATCAAATTTACGATAGTTCAAACTCAGTTACTCTGGCAACTTATGCTGGGAAACAGGCAGGTTAACTCTCAGACTAAAGGCTCGTATACACCGGGATGCTTTTCGTTTGCGTTTATCGTCAGCATTTTTCAAGACGTTTTTCCGGATTCAAACCTAAGCGAATTTCACAGGCGTCGAGCAGAAGAGTATGCAAAATCACTCCTTGATGTTAGATGGTGCTACACAACTTTAAGCTTCTGACACCCGCTTGTAACACAGAAGAAGAAGACAAAGTTGACACACTTGTTGTTATGGATGGTTCAAGTAGCAGCTCCAACTCTAGCAATGAAGAAATGATTATTGGTCACCAGTGCAATAAGCAGCTCCACATTCATATAACCTCTGGGCATCTTCTTTAATGTGCGCTCGTATTGACATTGTTGCACTTGAGCGCCTCCAAGTGCTGTTTACTGTAACTTTAGCAGCTCTGTGCATGTGAACAAAAGTGCCAATCTGATTGGTGGAGAAGGTTTTGACGCGGCGCGTCAAAACAAAAAAAAGAGCATGAGGCGTTTTTTTTTAAATGACGATTTTGCGCCTGGCGTTTTGCGCGTTGGTGTGCACGATCACATTGACGCCCTTTATTTAGTCACGAGGCGTTAAACGTCAACGGAAAACGCAAGCAAAAAACATCTCTGTGTGCACGAGCCTTAAGGCCCAATCCCAATTCTATTTTTGTACACACGAAACACACGTGTCAAAGGAAAAGCAGCAATCTGCATCGGTTTCGGGAGCAAATTAAAAATACCGCCGCTTGTGCGTGCTTGCCTCTTTGTTGTCATTATTTTAAACTTACTTACATTAAGCACATTTTGTGTTACAGGGAGCCTGCAATGTATTAAAACTTTTCCTTGCAAGCAACAATTGGCAGTAAGCGTGTTCTCTCTAGCTCTCTCTCTCTCGCACACACACGCGCGCAGTCAAGCACAATTTTTATGTATTGCAACAAATATTTAATTTAATGTTAATAGGCCTAGATAATGGCCTGTTTTTTTATTGAGACGATCTGCAAATTCCTGTCAGGCTTTTCTCTTGCTTTGTTGCAATCCGTAGTTCTTGATTATTGAGTTTAAATTATTATATGTTTGAACTCTAAAAACAAACGCTGCTCACTCACTGTAAACATAGCTGTGTCTCATTTCAGAGATCTTTCAGTTCTCATAGTTGCCATGGTAGCACTAGTGGCACTCCCAGAAAACATTTCTTAGGGGTGGCCAGAAGAGGCAGCACTAAATCTTGGGGTGGCACACAAAAAATAAATGAATTCAGTGTAATGTTATATTTTTGTTTCTGGTAAAGGAAATAATGTGGTTTTACTTCATTTAATAATTACTCTTGAAATATTGCAATTTATTCCTAAAACAAATCAATAAATTCAAACTCAATAAAATAAAACACTTTTTATATATATAAATAACTTTTCAGTTATTTTTCACATACTTTTATTGTACAGCATACGGTATATGCCATGTCTAAAATTAATGAATTAATTAATTAATTTAAATTAATTAATTAATGAAACAAACAAATGAACAAAAGATATACTATACACACACACTCACTCTAATAATATCATGTATCCATATTCCTTTTTGAGCCACAATATTATTAATACAGCTTCGTCTATTATTGTACCTTAAGGTAAATATTAAATTGCCATTGCTGTCTATTGAAGGTGTGTGCGTGCTGTCAACGAGGATCGGGGAGGAGGAGGGGCAGTGAATGAGCTACGTCACAATAATTTTCTAGCTGCTATTTATGTATTTATTTAAATATTGTGAATTTACGCAAGTACATTTAAATTAATAATATCAACAGCAAAATCATATTGGGGTGGCCACAGGGGTGCCCAGAGTTTACACAGGGCCCTTGGGGGCGCCCCTGGGTAGCACACAACATAATAGATGCATCTATGCTCGACCTTTAAGGTTTCGCGACAGTAACGTGCACAAGTGGTTTTCTAGATTATTTAAGTGAACTTTAATTTTAAACGAATTTCGAGAGGAGCACGTGCTCATGATTGACCCAGCGGGCCCACATTAGCTAATCATGATCTTCCAATCAAGGATCCCAAGTCACTATATATATATATCCTCATTTCCTTTCTACAACTATCTTCGTCTGGAAGAAACCCCCCTCCTCCCCTTCTTCCACCTTTATCCAGAATGGGCGGTACGGTGGCCCAGTGACTAGCACTGTTGCCTCACAGCAAGAATAACAATGGCGTCAGGTCCTTGCCGGGCCATCTGGTATTTCTGTGTGGAGCTTGCATGTTCTCCCCATGTCCGCGTGGGTTTCCCCAGGGTTCCCCGGTTTCCTCCCACCGTCCAAATATGCTTTATACTGTATTATAGATAAAATAAGCCTAAATCTTTTTTCTGATGTCTTACTCTCAGGAAGTTCGCCTTGGCCTCAGCAGCGGGGAGTTTGAGCTCAATTTTTCCTCGCCCTGTAAAAGGGGGAGCCCTGGGCCCGAGGATCCCTTAAGCTCAGGGCTCTCTCCCAGGACAGCACGCCAAACAAGCTATGTGATAAATCATGAGCTAAGTGTGAACTCTTGAAACTGAACTCAGATTAGTTAGATCAAATGATCTTCAACTTGCTGTTATGGAACCAATTTAAGTGTGGACGTTTAGTTCGTCTCATTTAAGTCAGGTTTTTGATTTTAATCCCCATTTTTTTAAACCACTTTTATGAAACAGCCCCCTGGTCACGTTAACCGAAGATTTCCAGTAAATGATGTTCGTCAATTGTTTTGTAACCTTCTTATAGTGATAAAAATGCACAGCAATTCTAAACAGAAAGCATCTGTGTTGCAGGGTAAATGACAACACAGAACCCATCTTTCACTATTGATTTAGCCATGAAGTGTATCTTTACTGTTGACATAACAGCTCAAAACTAAATTTAAAATGATGCATATATGACAGCTATGAGCAGAATCATGGAAAATAAACATTGTAACTCTGATTAACAAATGATGTTTAGTCTACTCTCATATGACTATCGATTTTGGTCCACTTTAAAAGCGAACCAACCAAGCAACGTTGTAACAATTTTAATCCCTGTTTCGGAACAAGCCAGTCAATCTACAGGTATGAAAGCACTTGTCATACAAGAGTAGCTGAAGTAGCAAGTATCATCCAGAGTTCAACATGAATTATAGTGCATCTTTATGTCCGAAAATCAGCCATCACTTAGAGGAGAGGGGCACTACAGGGGCCAACTGATGTAAAAAGGGGCCGGTGCCACTCTGACCCCACCCCTAGATCCGCCCCTGCACAGATTCCATGTTAGGGCCTCCCCCCCACCCAAAAACAAAAAAAAAAAAATTCTAACCTGCATGAGTTTTTACTGTATACATTTCTGTAGAACACACAAGAAAATATTTTAAAGAACTCTTTTTGTTCATATAACGGGCAGTGGGGACCAAACGTGGTTTAAAATATCTTCTTGAGTGTAAAATACGGGAGAATCCCGGGAAAAACGGGAGGGTTGACAGGTATGACAGGTATGTTTGTGTGTGTGTCATACCTGTCAACCCTCCCGTTTTTCCCGGGATTCTCCCGTATTTTACAGTTCTATCCCGCTATCATCCCGTAAAGGTATTTTCCCGTATTTCTCCCGTATTTTCAGTCTTTCTCTGATGGGTGGCAATAAACATTAAAGAGCCGATCCTCCCTATACACCACCCATACTGCCAAACCACCAGTGGCCGCCCTTTGCTCTTAAATGTGAGTCTGTTCTGTGCTTTCGCTTTGTTTAGGCATATATTTATTAAAATAAATATAAAAACGGCGGGATTCCCTTTCCTTTAATTACAGGTGCCATCTCCCCTTCATATGCAATCCTCAAAACAGTCATATAGCGGTGCATGACTGTCAGCTGACGCGCTCCATAGTGATAAATAGACGCTGTTTCCCAAACAGATTCTGTACACGCGATATGAAGCGGAGTGAAAGTCTGGGTTTTGGGTGCGTGTTTAAACAGACATATACACATAATTAATAATAATAATATCTAAAGATGTCGATCATAGTGGGGGGGGTTTCAAACACAACTAATTTCGTTCTAAATGAGCATTAAAAGTTTGGAAAGCAATCGAATGCTTTCATTATAACGTTAGATGGTTGCATTTTTAAAGTGACACCTCTGTTATTTAATGTAATCAAACAAAAAAAATCTAAATAAATAAGACATTCGTTCATTGGTCTTTAATCAGAATGTGTAAGTCATACAGTGAAGAAACGGCTAATGAGATTTGATAGCTTGATTTTATTTCATTATAATAGCTATTAATTTTTATACGCTGAACTGTTTGCTAATGTATTTGCTGCTAATGTTAACTATTTATTTTTTCTTTTGTAAATAATAATAATAAAACGTATTACTGACCATTTAACTGTTTATTTACAATGAAACAGCTCCAAATCAACATATTTAGTAATTTGGGGATTTTTTAAAGGGGGGGGGGGGGGGGGGGAATCCCTTATTATGGTAGGCATATCGCTTATTTTCACATCCCAATGTTGACAGGTATGGTGTGTGTGTGTGTGCATGCGTGCGTGTGTGCGTGCGTGTGTGTGTGTGTGAAACAGTACATGACATGCATCATAACTCATTTTTATGTATTGTTTGTTTGCCTCTATTCACTGTTGACTCATGCTTTTATGGCTCATTTGAAATAACTACATGATTTACGTTTTTTTTAACTTGCTTTAGAAATTTCTCATGCCATCATGCATACTAAAACTGCTTTTTAACAACTAACAGACCGTGTAAACTGTCTTTTTTTTTCTTTGTCTTTTCCCCATTCCTCCAACAGATTTAGATGCTCCTAACAGCTCTCCTTCTCCTTCTGCTCCTTCTCCTACTCCATATTTCACACCTTCTCCTTCAATACATACATTTTCTTCTCCTGGTCCATCAGTTGTCTCATATACAGAGAAGCTGTCACCCGACAATCCTACGGAGAGCGTGACCACGGCTGACCCTGGGCTAAAGAGACTCCATGGGCTGAGCGACAACCTCATTCCTATCTACACCTCCATACTGGCTGCGGTGCTGTTGGGCCTGGTGGCCTTCATCATATTTAAACGGTCAGATATTTCCTCCCCGTGATATTTTTATCTTCACTTATTAACCACAGTGCCATGTAGGCTTTAGTTCAGCTATTTATATAAAGTGAGGAAGGGGAAAATGCTCCTAGGCTGTTCTTCCATCTGATTCATCACGAGCACATTGTTTATTATGTGGAGTAAAGCAGAGACACTGATCTCAGATCATATTAAATAACACCACTTTCATTTCTGACACATTTATGGATTTGGCAATACAGTAATCTAGACCAGTGGTTCTCAAACTTTTTCATCAAGTACCACCTCAATTACAAGGCAGATTAATTCCTATTATTAATAATATTTATTATTGTCAGCCTTTAAACGTTATAAATAGTTTGAACATTAACACTGTGCTACTGTGCTTATAGGTAAAAACAACAAAAAACGAAATAAAAATGACTGGGTTGCCGCTGGAAGGGCGTCTGCTGTGTAAAACATATGCTGGATAAGTTGGCGGTTCATTCCACTGTGGCGACCCCTGATAAATAAGGGACTGAGCTGAAAGAAAATGAATGAATAACAAATCATTCAATGAATCAATGAATAATAAAGCATAACTTTAATATACTGATTATAGGGCTGGGCGATATGGCAAAAAAAAAAATCTCGATTTTTTTTTCATAAAATTTGACCGATTCACGATTTCGATTTCGATTTTTTATTTATTTTTTTATTAATTTTTTTTTACTGTGTAACTACCTTACCAGCTTACCTTGTTCATTTAAATAAATGCTGAAACTAGTTTTTTTCATGCTCACTTGTAAAAGAAAAGCAATAGTGTGACTAAACGCGGTTATGGCACTCTCTCATATAGGGATGCTAAACATAGCTACAATAGAAGTCACAGCAGGTCATATGTTGTGCAGCTTTGGGCAAATTTTATTTGGAGAGAAAATGACCAAAATGTAACTTGAAGATTAAAAAGGATTGGAGGGGAAATAAATATTCAAATCTCTGTACATAACAGAAAAATAAACAATGATAATGCAACAATAGTTTATCTGTATTAGTGGCATGGCAGAAATATATATTTAGACAGGCCTTGTCAAAGTGAGCGGGCACTTTCACTAATAAAAAATATAGCACTTAAATTATTTCATAACAATCAATAAAATAACAGCGGTTTTATATCAAAAGTTGGTAATGATATAAAATATACTACATTTTGATGGTAAAATATAACCATTTAAACGATTTTGTATTTAACTATTAAATAACGAATGCATCAAGTTAAATATAAAAAAACGAATGAAACAACACATAGCATATCAGGATATAAAGGACTATATTTAGCAGAATGCTGCTCTTTTTATCTTTGTAATTTTATAGTTTTATTTTTGTTATTTTAATAATTTTTTGTCTTCATAAATAACTAACGAGCTATAGACAAATATCTGCTTGACGTTTTAGAAAATATTTGTGCGTAGCTCCACCACCCAGTGTATATTAAAGATCACCGTGAAAAAAAAAAAAAAACCCACAGAAACCTGTTACATATCTATCTATATTTAAATGTCTATCTTATATTTAACTGAATCGTAAAACAGCCTATAGCTGAAATGTTGAAAATTGCTCAATTTATTTTTATAAAACATTTGTCAAAACGTATATTTTTTTGGAGTAAAAACAATAGCGACATTTAAGAATCCATATTTATTTTATTCATTCATTCATTTTACTTGTTTATTAGTGCATATATGGGTTATGATTTAATTCATACAGTACCTTGACAGCTACTGTGCCACTCCGTAATTCAAGCAAAAGTCCAAATTAAAGAAAGATTTGACTTTCTGCGGTGACCGACATTTACAACACGCCATAACCGTCCTTCAGGGCGCGAACAACAGCACGACGCGCGTGGAAACATAAGTGAAGCTGGCTGGCTGACTGCGGGGCTGTTGTTGCTCTAGCGGGAAAATGTCCCGGTGTTCCCAATGGCCGGTCCGCCCTGGCGTGCTTCCGCTAAACCAGCTGTGGTAGCTCATCAACAGAGCCGCGACGTCAACACACAGAATCAGCTCAATTCAGCACGGTTGTCTAACAGTTTAGAACGGTTTGGCACGATAGTGGAAAAGCGGCTTTAATATTTTTATTGAAAAATCGCGATTCCTCGATTTTGTAAAAAATAAAATCCTCTTAAAACATAAATTCGAATTAATGGAAAAAATCGAAAAAAATCGCCCAGCCCTAGCTTATAGGTAAAAAAAAACAAAAAATAAAAAGTACTGGGTTGCCGCTGGAAGGGCATCTGCTGTGTAAAACATATGCTGGATAAGTTGGCGGTTCATTCCACTGTGGCGACCCCTGATAAATAAGGGACTGAGCTGAAAGAAAATGAATGAATAACAAATCATTCAATGAATCAATGAATAATAAAGCATAACTCTAATATACTGATTAGAATGAACAATTATTTAAATAAATAATCCTTAAATGTCATGCATCAAAGGGTCTTTTTTCTTTTTAAATAATAAGAGGATTTTTTTTTCACTTGTATGAAATGTTCTGTTAGATTTCTTAGCGTTTGCACTGTATATAGTAAGGGACTTTACCATTAGTCAATTGAAAGACTTTTATTGTAGTGAATTTACTGTTAAAATTCAAGCATTTTATTACACTGCATGTTTTTGCAGCCATAAATCAATGTTGATGAAAATTAAAACAAGCCTGAGAGTTTTCTGAACAGTAACAGATGGCGATTAGGGAGAAAAGGGGTCATAAAATATTAAAATCACAGCGGGAGGATGTAACAATGACCCGCTTTGGTTGCTTTAGGGTGTGAATGTCCTGGTGCTTCAGATCATTGTTTGTTTGAGTGGCCCGACATCTCAGTTTCTGGCTCAGCTTATGGGGTGCGTTTGGGTGGGAGTGTCTGCCTGTCTAAACAATGGCTGGCGGCGAAAAAACTTGTCTTTTTAAGGTCAGAAATAAATGCTGATGTTAACTTCTGATGTCTTTCAGGTGGAACAGTTGTAAGCAGAATAAGCAAGCCAATAACCGAGCGTGCAGCGCAAACCCCAGTCAGACTCCTTCTCCTGAGGGAGAGAAACTCCACAGTGACAGCGGCATCTCAGTGGACAGTCAGAGCCTGCAGGACGGCCAGGGGCCTCCACATACAGGTACAAACCCTTAGATCATCTAACATACAGTTGCATCTCAAAAAAATGTGATCATCTGTAATACCCTTTTTGACTTAATTGACAAATGTATATTAACTAAATTTATTACAAAAAAGTGTATAGTATACACAACATTTCAAGCCTTTTTTTAACCCAGGCTCATCGAAAATACATGCCTCGGCCTACATTTATTCCTGAAAGACGTTTAAATGTGAAATATGTTGAATTGGGTGCATTTTCTTGCATGTTTCAGATGACAGATCCACTAGAGGGCGCTGTCTTCATTCTTTTAAGTTTTAAATGCGTTATTTAGGACAAGTTTTGTTGTAAATGTTTGACATGTGTGCTTTTTGTGCACGTTCACGAGGAGTGGCTTGTCGCACAGATCACCAGCAAACCACTAACTGGTAAATGTTCCCTAAACCCAACCGATAGTGTTTTCAGAAGCAAATTTAGGATACAAGTGCACTGTGATCATGTCATTTTAACTTTGACTTCACATCACTTATTGAGCAAACTTTTACATTACCAAGCAAACTGACCATACTTGAAAAGTAAATACTGTAGATAGGTGAGGCAAACATACAGTTGAAGTCAGATTTATTAGCCCCCCTTGTTTTTTTTTTTTTTTTTTTTAAATATTTCCCAAATGATGTTTAACAGAGCAAGGACATTTTCACAGTATGTCTGATAATATTTTTTCTTCTGGAGAAAGTGTTTTTTGTTTTATTTCGGCTAGAATAAAAGCAGTTTTTAATTGTTTATTAACCATTTTAAGGACAAAATTATTAGCCCCTTTAAGCTATATTTTTATTCGATAGTCTACAGAACAAACCATCATTATACAATAACTTGCCTAATTACCCTATCCTGCCTAGTTAACCTAATTAACCTAGTTAAGCCTTTAAATGTCCCTTTAAGCTGTATAGAAGTGTCTTGAAAAATATCTAGTCAAATATTATGTAGGCCATTTTAAAAGATGAAAACAAGGCTGCGGGGGAAAGAAATCCTACAAACCTCCAACTGTTGCCACGATTTCAAAGTGCAGATACTGTATAGTGTAAACCACTTTAATATCATTCAGGTATGTTAGTTAATGGTTAATGGAAATGGAAAGAAACCCTACAAACCTTCAGCTGTTGCCATGATTTCAAAGTGCAGATATTGTGTAAACATCACTTTAATGTCTGTTAAGTTTAATTTAAACAATTAAAAGCATATTAGGCATGAAACAAAATCACAATCTCTTTAAGAGTACTACGCTTAAGCGTCCTCCTAGGCTTCAGTTCATGGCAGCAGGTAAACACCATGGGGAAACTTCCCTGCTTCAGCCTATGTAACCCGGTGAGCGATAAAACAATGCAGTCCTCTGTAGCACACCCTTGTGTTGTCTATAATAGTGTTGTCCTGGTACTGAAGTTTTAAAAACGTCCATTTTCCGCTAACATTTAACCGCTATTGAGCACGTTCTTAAACGCAGCTGATTTGCCATATTCACTAGTACTCAACAGAAATGACTGTCATTGGCCGTGAAGGACATCAGTTCATCGGTCTTCACCAAGTGCAAATACAGGGACACCGGAGCGTTTTAAAGCCGCGAAGATCAGTCGATTGCTCGTCAGTGTTTGCATTCGGTAAACATCGGTGAAGTGTGGTAAACTGATGACCTTCATGGCCAATCACGGTCATTTCTGTTGAGCACTGGTGAATGCTATTGCAAATCTGCTGTGTTTAAGAATGCGCTCAACAGTGCTTAAATGTTAGCGAGAACATTTTTTTATTTCAGTACTGAAATTCAGTATCATGACAGGTCTAATACAGATGCAATCAGAATTATTCAAGCCCCTGAATTATTATCCCCCCTGTTTATTTTTTTCTCCAATTTCTGTTTAATGGAGAGAAACATTTTTCAACACATTTCTAAACATAATAGTTTTAATAACTCATCTCTAATAATTGATTTATTTTATCTTTGCCATGATGACAGTAAATAATATTTTACTAGATATTTTTTAAGACACTTCTATACAGCTTAAAGTGACATTTAAAGGCTTAACTAGGTTAATTAGGCTAACTAGGCAGGTTAGGGTAATGAGGCAAGTTATTGTATAATGATGGTTCGTTCTGTAGACTATTGAAAAAATATAAAGCTTAAAGGGGCTAACAATTTTGACCTTAAAATGGGTTTAAAAAAATTAAAAACTACTTTTATTCTAGCCGAAATAAAACAAATAAGACTTTCTCCAGAAGAAAAAAATATTATCAGACATACTGTGAAAATTTCCTTGTTCTGTTAAACATCATTTGGGAAATATTTAAAAAAGAAAAAAAAATTCAAAGGGGGTTCAATAATTCTGATTGCAACTGTATAGTGAAAGAATCAGTTCATTACCTTGAGTTTGATAAATGGCATCTAAAATGTGTGTTTGGTAAAGAAAGCGTTAGCTAACTAGTGTCATTTCTTTTAACTTAGCTCAAAATGAGGTCTGATATCCCTTTTTATTTTCACTATCGGGTCACTCAAAAAGCAGTGGAATGATAAATTTGTGTCACTTTCTCTTCACTGATAAGATATACAACCAGGTACACAACATTCCTGTGTGACTCCAGGTGATACTTCCGGGTTTTTTTCCACTGTCTATAGTGTTTATTTTACCCAGAAACTGCAGTCAAATTTATATTGAAGTGCTGTAGGTTTTTGAAATTTTACAGAAATGTAGGATGAGGCATGTGTATCCAATGAGCCTGTGTTACCTTGTGGCTTTTAAAAAAAATAAAATAAAATTGTATTACAAAATATTTCCTAAGATCAATCAAAAAGGATGCATATAGGGCTCTGTTAGTACAAATTACTGCATCTTTGCAATCTTGCAGCCTGTGGCATAGTTAGTGTATAGTTATATTGTGTTTTTTTGATATCGTTTTGACAGTACACCACAGATCCTGTATGGGGTTTAGGTCAGGTTGGCTGGCTAAATAAACACACTAAGCATAACCAGCTTACCAGTTAGAAGCACTTTTGGCATATTTCTCAAAGTGGAGTACAGGATGGACATATCTTCTAATCATATCTTTTAATGGAGCATGGTTTTTACAATAAGGCAGGCGCTAGAAATAGATCTGAAATACAGAACTGTCCTTCTAAAATCTGGACATCTAGTCACCTTAGTGGAAGAGATATCAACATCTCTTTAAAGCTTGTCAGCAGATGGAAGTATGAAGTACTCTATAACTTTATCCTGGATTTCAATCACTTTATATTCTTTGCATCTTCATCAAACTGGAAAGCAATCAGCTTTGGATCAGTTGATTTTTTGTCATAGACCAGTTTACTGTTCTGAAAGTGTTCCTGGTAATGTGACAGTTGTACAGTAGGCTATATGCTGATGCCCCACATCTTTTGCGGTTCTTTAGCTCAAATCTTGTTAAGCTTTTCGAAGTTCCTGAATTGGTCTTGCTTGACAGTGTTTTGAAGGCTGTGGTCACTCATGGTCATTGTGCACTTTTTTCTACCACAATTTAAAAACTATTCATATACTTCAATAAAGTCCAGTCCTTTCAAACGATGACCTGTGTCTTACCCATCTTGTGGAGGGTGTCAGTGGTGGTCTTCTGGACGACTTTTTAATCAGCTCTCTCCTCCATGATTGTGGTTGTGAGACCAATCTTTACCTGGTATTTATATTACATGCATTATATGAATCATAGCAGATAAAGTCAAAAGAAGCTAAGTGATGCACAGGGTTTCAGGGAAGCACTAATGGAACTTCTAAGAAATGTAAACAATTCAGAGGAGCTTTAATGCAAGGAGAGCAATCTCATTGGCTGATGATGCTACAGAAACAATGTGCCTACATTTAGACATGACAAGACTTTCTTGACAAACTACGCAAATAAAAACTCAGCAGTCTACAGCTATTGTAAGCATTTCTTTCCAAAACAGGTTCCTTTTTTATGTTCATTATATTTGTTGTTGTTGTTGTTGTTGTTGTTGTTGTTGTTGTTGTTTTTACAAAAGGGAGGATTTAAAAAAGGAAAAAAAAGGAAAGGAAAAAATAAATAAATAAATAAAAATAATAGAAAGAGGAAAATGAAAACAAGAGTAATAAAAGTGTACAGAACATGTGCTTACAGTGCATCCAGAAAGTATTCATAGCGCTTCACTTTTTTCACATTCTTTTATGTTACAGCCTTATTCCGAAATAGATTAAATTCATTTATTTCCTCAAAATTCTACACACAATACCCCATAATGACAATGTGAAAAAAGATCATCAATCAGGCCTGTACGGTAGACTGTCCAGACGGAAGCCACTCCGTGCCTGGAATTTGCCAAAAGGCATCTGAAGGACTCTCAGACCATAAGAAACAAAATTCTCTGGTCTGACGAGACTAAAATTGAACTCTTTGGAGTGAACGCCAGGTGTTACGTTTGGAGAAAACCAGGCACTGCTCATCACCAGGCTAATACCATCCCTACGGTTAAGCATGGTGGTGGCAGCATCATGCTGTGGGGATGTTTTTCAGCAGCAGGAACTGGAAGACTAGTCAGGATAGAGGGAAAGATGAATGCAGCAATGTACAGAGACATCCTGAATGAAAACCTCCTTCAGAATGCTCTTGACTTCCAGCAAGGACAATGACCCAAAGCACATCACCAAAATATCAATGGAGTGGCTTCACAACAACTCGGTAAATGTCCTTGAGTGCCCAAGCCATAGCCCAGACCTAAATCCTATTGAACATCTCTCGAGAGATCTGAAAATGGCTGTACATCGTCGATTCCCATCCAACCTGATAGAGCTTGAGAGGTACTGCAAAGAGGAAAGACAGGTGTGCCAAGCTTGTGGCATCATATTCAAAAAGACTTGAGGCTGTAATTGCTGCCAAAGGTGCATCAACAAAGTATTTAGCAAAGGCTGTGAACACTTATGGGGTCTATATTTACCTGCAACACCTTAGACATAATTGTAACATGATTAATCCAGTAATTATGTAACATAGGGCACATAAATAACAAATGATTTAAATTACACAAGTTTAATTTTATAAAAATAGGTTAGAATCCTAAATTAGAGAATATTCAAATATTGGGTAGGTACTGTAGAGTACATATATTAAAGACAACATTTTGTAATTTGCTACATAATATAATATATTCATTCATTCATTTTCTTGTCGGCTTTGTCCCTTGTGGGGTCGTCACAGCGGAATGAACCGCCAACTTATCCAGCACGTTAATATATATATATATAATATAATATAATATAATATATATAATATAATAATATAATATAATATAATATACAGGGCAGCATGGTGGCTCAGTGGTTAGCACTGTCGCCTCACAGCAAAAAGGTTGCTGGTTTAAGCTACGGCTGGGTCAGTTGACATTTCTGTGTGGAGTCTCCCCATGTTGCCGTGGGTTTCCTCCGGGTGCTCCGGTTTCCCCCACAGTCCAAAGTCATGCGCTATAGGTGAACTGAATGAACTAAATTGGCCGTAGTGTGTGTGATTGTGAGAGTGTATGGGTGTTTCCCAGTACTGGGTTGCAGCTGGAAGGCATTCACTGTGTAAAACATATGCTGGAATATTCCACAGCTCATTCCTTTGTGGCGACTGTGGGAAAAAGGAATTTATTCTTATTACTTTTGTCTCATGTTTTATTAGAAAAAAAATGTTTAGACTAACAACAGATTAAACAATCTTTTTCTTTTGTATGATACCATAAATTAACCAAACATACTTCTTCTTTCTTACTGTGATTCATGCTCAGAAGGAACTGCTGACAAGAGGGAAATAGCACAAGAAGTCTAGATGTGTTTACTGTCACAAGGAGCCGGATGCTTGTAGAAGTTGTGAAATATATTGAAGGTGCACTTAACTGTTCAGTTCTGGTATGCAGAGAAGGGTTGCAGAAAGAGGAAGTATGTTTGGGTGCAACAGCCAAAGGACTGTAGAATGATTGACAAATGACGTTACACCAAAACTCCTGTTAATATCAGCTGTGTATAAATGCTGGAGTCAGGGAATTGTATATTTGTGCGCACCTCCTGAACGTAATTGTTGTATTGCATTGGGGATACCCAGAATTCTGTTCATCAAATTATTCATTTGTATCTAATAAATGACTAATATTTTTGACATTGAAGAAAACCCTCTCCTGATCTTTTTTATTAAACACGCAAGGAATTGGTTAGATATTCCAACACTACCTTCGATAAATCAGAGACTAAGTCGAATGAATTGATAATATAATATAATATAATATAATATAATATAATATAATATAATATAATATAATATAATATAATATAATATAATATAATATAATATAATATAATCTTGTTATAGCTGTATTTATCCAAATGGCTAAATAAATCCTCTTTGTTCCAGTGGTCAAGATAGATGGAGGTTCGGCTCTATCTTTGCCCTTACACACACGGGAGGAGGTGGAGAAACTGCTAAATCGTACCTGTGAAGGAGAGGAGTCAGCAGCCAATGAAGAAACCGACTGGTGCAGCCTAGCCGGGCTACTTGGATACAAAGAAGAACACATTGCTAATTTCAAGCAGGAGGAACGGCCCATCCAGGCACTTCTGTCGCACTGGGCGAGCCAGGATTCAGCTAACATTGATACGCTTTGCACAGCACTGAAGAAGATCAACAGAGAGGATATTGCGCAAAGCATCATTGTCAAACCAACTGCCACATCTGCCGTATGAGAAGTCAAACACACACACACAAATACACACCTTACATTGCCTTCCACATTCACAGTGTTGATGTACCCCTGGTGAAGCTGATGTAACAATATATCCTTCCATTTAGGCTGTAAACTCAAGTGCCGTTTCACTGATTATGGCCAAACTGTGTGCAAAGAATGCACCGTTTATTTAATATTGTTTGCATGTTCCTTTAATTCAAGGAAAGCCATATGGACTCGAACATGGACATTCATGTCTTTCCTGAAGATATTCATAATCGTTGTTTTATGTTTAACACATTTCAATGTAACAAACATACAAACCACATGCTACATCCAGCTTAACCTACTAATAATACTCTAGTAAGTATACTTTTTTTTGTCACAATTTTTAATTTCCATTTTTCTGCCTCTGTACAGTACAGGATCCGCTATCAAACATCCATAAAGCATATGGTTATATGTCAAACGTGGCCAGTTCAGTCATTTGCTGTGCGTTGAGTGTACGCAACCATAACCCATATCCTGTCAGAGATCAACCCCACATGTACAGTTGAAACCAGAAGTTTACATACACTGTATAAAAAGGCACATAACCATTTAAAAACAAGTCAGATGTTAATGTGACTAAACTTTTTCTGTTTTAGGTAAGTTAGGATTATCAAATTTGTTTCTGTTATGCTTAACAGCAGAATAATGAGAGAGATTTCTTTTTGAGAAATTGTTATAACTTTTCTTGAAAGTCAAGTTTACATACAATAAGATTATTATGCCTTTGAAAAAGCTCAGATGATGGTGTCAATGTTTGGAAGTTTCTGATTGGCTAATTGACAACATTTGAGTTAATTAGAGGCACAACTGTAGAATAGTATTTAAGGAAAACCTTAAGCACACTGTTTTCTTGTGTGACAACATGGTAAAATCAACAAGCCAGATTACAATTTGCTTAATTACACTGGGAAAAAGAAAAACATTTGGAGACATGTCCTGTGGTCTGATGGAACTAAGATTGAACTGTTTGGCCATAGTGACCAGTGTTACATTTGGAGGACAAATGGGAAAGCTTACAAGCCTAGGAACACCATCTCAACTGTGAAGTATGAGAGGGGCAGCATCATGTTGTGAGGCTGTTTTGCTGCAGGAGGGACTGGTCCACTTCACAGCATAGATGGCATCATAAAGAAAGAACATTATATAGAAATACTGAAGCAACATCTCAAGACATCAGCCAGGAAATTAAAACTTGGCCACAAATGGGTCTTCCAAACAGACCATGACCCTAAGCATACTGTCAAATTAGTTAAAATGTGCTTTAAGAACAACAGAGTGAATGTTTTGGAGTGGCCATCACAAAGCCCTGAGCTCAATCCTATAGAAAATTTGTGGGCAGAGTTGAAAAATCTTGTGCGAGCAAGACAGCCTACAAATCTGACTCAGTTACACCAATTCTGTCAGGAGGAATGGGCCAAAATTCCTGCAAACTATTGTGAGAAGCTTGTGGAAGGATAGCCAAAACATTTGATCAAAGTTATACAGTTTATAAGCAAAGCTAAAAAAAATACCAAGGAAATGTATGTAAACTTTTGACTGTCTAGAAATTAATAAAAAATTGTCAACAAAAATTCTCTCATTATTCTGGCATTTAGCAAATGTAAATGATTTAGGTAATCATAACGAACCTAAAATAGTAAACGTTTAATATTATTTACATATTATTTACCATCAGACATTTTTTTAAAATGGTTATGTTCCTTTTTTTAGAGTGTATGTAAACTTCTGGTTTCAACTGTTTGCATTCACTATTGTGCTCTCGTGCTTTATATATGACCAGAGGCAGGATGAGGAGAGGGACACGTCATACAAAAATGATTTAGAGAATTTTTTGGAGAGATTAGTTCTGGTGCCTCACAGAGAGATAAAGAGTGAAACGTCAGAGACGTGTTCAACTATAGTGAGTGAGTGGGATTTTGCCAAGTAGGATGCACTCCTAATATTATGTTGATCCTGGAATATCATTCCTGTTCAGAAATGTAGTCCATACCTAATCCTTACCCTTAAACCCTAACCCTTACTGTAAGGAGGGGATTAATAGTTAGTTAACACTAAAGCACATAACCCTATCTGTAAGCGTAAACTTAACCTAAACTTTAAACATATCTCTTAAATCTGATTCAACATAAATGAACATAAATGTCCTACCTGGTGAAATCACACTAAACCTGTAGGAAGATACAGGTCACAGTTTTCAATTTTGAATTTCACCATGTTGTATACAGTCAAGGCTGAAATGATTCAGGCAAATTCTGACTTAAAGTTACTTTTAATTGGATCAGAAACGACACAAGCTTCTGTTAAAAGATTAGAAGACAATGTACAAGAGGCATCATTGAACAAAAACTTTAAGCCAGAATTTGCCAGGGCTATGGATAAATTCAGGCTTGACAAAACTACCTGACAAAAGTCTTGTTGTTGATCCCGGTTGTGAGAGCAACAAATAATAACTTGACTTCTAGTTGATCATTTGGAAAAGTGGCAGAAGGTAGATTTGTCTGATGAATCATCTGTTGAACTGCATCCCAATCATCACAAATACTGCAGAAGACCTATTGGAACCTGCATGGACCCAAGATTCAGAGAAATCAGTCAAGTTTGGTCAAGGAAAAATCATGGTTTGGGGTTACATTCAGTATGGGGGCGTGCAAGAGATCTGAAGAGTTGATGGCAACATCAACAGCCTGAGGTATCAAGACATTTGTGCTTCCCATTACATTACAAACCACAGGAGAGAGTAAATTCTTCAGGAGGATAGCGCTCCTTCTCATACTTCAGCCTCCACATCAAAGTTCCTGAAAGCAAAGAAGGTCAAGGTGCTCCAGGATTGGCCAGCCCAGTCACCAGACTGAATCTTGATGAACTCTGGGAGTCCTGCAAGAACGCTTTCTTTGCCATTCCAGATGACTTTATTAATAAGTTATTTGAGTCATTGCAGAGATGTATGGATGCAGTCCTCCAAGCTCATGGGAGTCATACACAATATTAATTATTTTTCCACTGTACCATGACTTTATATTCTATACCAGGGGTCACCAATCTCATTCCTGGAGGTCCTGTGCCCTGCAGGGTTTAGCTCCAACTTACCTCAACACACCTGCCTGGGTGTTTCAAGTATACCTAGTAAGACCTTGATTAGCTTGTTCAGGTGTGTTTGATTAGAGTTGGAGCTAAAATCTGCAGGACACCGGACCTCCAGGAACAAGTTTGGTGATCCCTGTTCTATACTGTACATTATTTCTGTTAAATGACAAGACTTTTGTCTAAGCAAAGTCAGACCTTACTGTCCTAATTAAATAATTAAAAATCAAGGCATGATTATATTTTATTTTGGTAATATAAGTGTAATCTAGAGGCCTTTGCCTTTCATATAAGCCACTTCTGATACTAAATGATCAACTAGAAGTCAACTTATTATTTGTTGTTCCTAAAACTTGGATAGGCGACAAGACTTTTGTCAGGTAGTGTAGCTGAAGTCTGAACAGTGAGAATATTATGTATCCAAACGAGACTTATTTGGCCCAATTTCTCTATTCTATTCATATTTTGATCCAAGGTGAAAATTCCTTTGAAGATTCTGCCCTAATTTACTCAACCTTCACTTGTTCAAAACCTACTGTATTTGAGTTTCTTGAGAAGGAAACTCATAAAGGTTTAAAACCACATGTGGGAGAATAAATAATGAGGCCATTTTCCTTTTTGAGTGAACTATCGCTGTATCAAAAAACCCTTAACAGAAACCACTAATATATGTTGTCTTTATCAGTGTTTTTCTGTCTGAATCAGGGCAGGTGATTCAGAACAATCTAGACAGCATTAATAAGCAGCGGTTTGTTTTCATCCTGGTGGTCTGTGTGCAAGATGATAGTGGTTTCCTTTTTGTTTTTTCACTTTTTTCTTTATTACAGCGGTAACACGACACTGGTCACTACCTGGCTCAGGTCATCACCATGACAAAAGCGCTTGGCCATGCAGTCTGTGACCCAGATAGAAAAATGTTAAAGACAGAAGACACACATACACTCATAAACGCTCACCAAAGAAACAAGCTCCCCCGTAAAATTAACTGGTGACTGATATGAACGTTCAGGGTGACTCTTTTGAAGGTATAACGTTCCCACGGTCATGAAAAACCTGGATAGATATCAGGGAATTTTAAAATGATGATTGGACGTGTGGGAAATGACTGAGAATCTAAGGTTTGAGAGTATGTTCATGAATGCTTTATCAAAAACTGAAGTGATCTTATGTACCAGTTTGGGTAGAATGCAGTTCTTTTTAAAAGACAGCCAGAAGTAAATACAAAACAAATCTCCAGGGCTTTATCATTTCTCAGGGTTTGTGTGGAGATTTGCTTTTAATGTTTCATATTATATCTATGTTGTCAGTGGCCTTATAGAGTGTTGTGGCAGCACATTGCTCACAGGAAGCAGTAGCTGAACTTAACTACACTGTAAAAACATTTAGTTCCCTTTTTGCTTAAAAAAGTGAGTAAACCCATTGCTTTTAAAGCAACTAGGTGTCTTCACCAGCCTGATCTCATGAGGAAATGTAACTATTTTCTGTTTTGTCAGAAAAGTGGCTAATGGACCCTTTTCACAAGACTGTAATGACATGTTTAACGGTCATCGTAATCTTAAATCCTTGAAAGGTTTTAATATTTTGATTAAAAAAAAAACATATGAACATTTATATGCATTTATAAATGCATTATATCATCTTATGCATACCTGTCAACATTGGGATGTGAAAATAAGGGATACTCAAATCCCCATCCCCCCCAACCCCTAACCCCCCCCCCCCAATTCTAAAAAATAAATAAATAGGTTCATCTGGAGCTGTTTCATTGTAAATAAACTTCTGAAACGATCAGTAATACATTTTTATTATTATTTACAAAGGATATAATAATTAGTATACATTAGAAAAAGCTGCAAATAAATTAGCAAACAGTTCAACTCATTAAAACTATTAGCTATTATAAAGAAATTAAAGTTATCAAATCTCATCTTTTCTTCACTGTATAATTTAAACATTCTGATTAAAGAGCAGCGAATGAATCTCTTATTTAGATTTTTTTGGTTTGATTACATTAAATAATAACAGAGCTGTCACTTTAAAACTGCACAGATCTATAATGAAAGCATTTGACTGTTTTCCTAACTGTTTATGCTCATTTAAGACAAAATTTGTTGTGTTTAAAAGAAAACCCAACAAGATCGACATGTCTAGATGTTGTTGTTATTATTATTATTATTATTATTATTCATTCATTTTCTTGTCGGCTTAGTCCCTTTATTAATCTGGGGTCGCCACAGTGGAATGAACCGCTATTATTATTATCATTATTATTATTATTATTGTTATTATTGTGTGTATATGGGCGAGACAGTGGCGCAGTAGGTAGTGCTGACGCCTCACAGCAAGAAGGTCGCTGGGTCGCAGGTTCGAACCTCGGCTGGGTCAGTTGGCGTTTCTGTGTGGAGTTTGCATGTGTGTTCGCGTGGGTTTCCTCCGGGTGCTGCGGTTTCCCCCACAGTCCAAAGACATGCAGTACAGGTGAATTGGGTAGACTAAATTGTCTGTGTGTGAGTGTGGATAAGTGTATAGATGTATGGGTTGTGGCTGGAAGGGCATCCGCTGCGTAAAAATGTGCTGGATAAGTTGGTGGTTCATTCCGCTGTGGCGACCCCAGATTAATAAAGGGGCCAAGCTGACAAGAAAATGAATGAATGGTGTGTCTGTTCAAACATGCACCCAAAACCCAGTGTCCACTTGAGCTCAGCATCAAATCGCGTATGTACAGAATCTGCTTGGGAAACAGCGTCTATTATCACTATGGAGCGCATCAGCTGAAATGAAAAGGAAATGCACCGTTTTTATGTTTATTTCAAAGTGTCTCCATGCCTAAATAAAATGAAAGCACAGAACCGATTCACATTTAGGAGCAAGGGCGGCCCCTGGTGGTTCGGCGGTGTGGGTTGCCTATAGGGAGGATCGGCTCTTCTCAGAAAGATAAAAAATACGGGAGAAATACGGGAAAATACCTTTACGGGATGACAGCGGGATAGAACTGTAAAATCCCGGGAAAAACAGGAGGGTTGACAGGTATGCATAACTTATGTGAGGTGTTTCTAATGCAGCATCTGAGAGTAAATTTGACGTTTCTTTCTCCTCTGGCTGCCGTAGTCAGTCTCACACTATTTTTTCCCTTTTTCTGAAAGTCTTAATAACACCATCTTGCAGTTTTTCTTTTATTATTTCAGCAAATAGGGTTGTAAAAAATGTATTTGTTGTTCTCTCCCATTCACTGCGCTCTAAGTTTACCCAACTATGACGCCTTCCGCCACTGAGAAACTCGGAAATGTGAAAAGAGTCCATTCACACGAATCCAAAAGATCTCATTTGTATGTTTTAGTACAATTTTATAAAAGCAAGTGTGCCCCCAAACCCACCCCTAACCCTAGCTCTCATTGGATGAGCAAATACTAAAATGTATGAATGAGATCATACAAATAAATACAAATTAGGCACTAAATCAGTTACATAGTTACGAATTGCTGTGAGATTGTGTTGGATTTAATAAAAGTGAGTAAACCCATAGCCTTAAAATTAAACAAACTATTTAGATAATTATAAAAATATAAGTTGTCAACTTAACAGTTTGAAGTTACAATGGGCTTTTCTCACTTTTGTAAGTAAAGTCAACTCGTCTCTTTAAAGGGAATGGTTGTACTCACTTTTTTTAAAGTAACTAATGAATTTTTACTGTGGACAGCCATTCATATTTGGATTCAGAAGCTTTATTCTCACTGTCAGTCCAAATCTGATCTAAATCTTGTCCTGTTTTTATGTCTAGATTTCATTTGTGTGTCCAGTGGCACTATTTCAGATTATGGAACATCAGCACTGATTTTATTTAAAGCCTTTGACACACCAAGCCAACATCAAAGAATTAGCAGTGACAAAAACCGATGGTTTTCTCGCCTCACATTGACTACGTTTACATGGACACCAATAATTCGATTTTAATGCGATTAAGACAATACTCTGATTAAGAGTCTACCACGTAAAGAGATTTTTGATTAATTTAATCAGATTAAGGTCATAATCGAACTAAAGAGAAATCGAATTAAGACATGTGGAGTATGCCGATTTAGTCGCATTATTGAAGTGCAGTACAGACATGTAAACACCTTAATCCAACTATTTCCATCATGTAGGACTTTAAGCCGCTTTTTGTGACAGGGTAGTCCACACACACACGTGCACACACACACCCAGACACACACGCACGGCTGATTGACACTCTTTGCACCTACCGAGTCAGTGCAGACCACAGACACCTGCATGGTGAAATGCAGAGGTTTTTTTTCTTCCATTCAGCATGCGGTATGAACTTCCATTAAAACAACACTTCCAGCAGTTCATCTCGTTTGTCACGGTGGACATGTATGAAATCTTCGTGAACGAAAGTGAAAGTGCCAAACTGCAGTTAAAGTCGACAAATTAAAAATGAAACACCCGAAATTACATTAAACTCCGGAGGAAGTGCGCATAGCGTGGTGACGTGATGATTAATCGAATTATGAGCTGTAAGATGTAAAACGCGATCATGAAAGTAACACTCAAAAAGCAACTCATGTAAACACCTTAGTCTTATTATTCTCTTAATTAGATTAAGGCAAATAATTCAACTACTGATGTAAACGTAGTCATTGGCTGCATCTTATCCCGTCTGGACCAAAAAGCTGCAAATGAAGGCTGCACGATATTGCAAAAATCTGACATTGCAATATTTAGTTTTTCTGCGCTATTAATGCGATATGAATATAATTGTGTCACCAGATGACTTGAATTTGGAACTCATCATTTTATATAAATTGTGATGATTTAATAGGCTTTTTTGTGAGTATACATTAAATAATCAAATGTAAGCAGACAAAACTGAATAGTCTTCTTTGTACAAAAGTTAAATTGTTATAATATCTTGGGTCTCAAATTATTTAAACGCACTTGAAATCTTTCAGTCATAGGCCTTCAAATCAAGCCATAGATATATACACTAGATGTCGCCTACCCTGCTATTGTCTATTAGAACGAATGCGTCAATAGAGCCGCCATTTTAGTACAAGTAGCACTCCTTTGAAATGAATGCAGGACCAAGGTGAAGCGGAGGACTGTGGCCATCCAAAGCCAGAGAAATACACATATACACATATATCTATGATCGGGAGTTTTCCCCGGTGGTCAGTATGCAAATATTTTTTTCAATTACGAAATATTATAATTTTACATCACTTTTCTACATTGATGGATGTGACCGCATGGGCATTCCTGACAAAGAGTGAGTGTTTGTGTGCATGGAAATGCATTACCCTCCTTCCCTGTTTAATTTGATCTAATCCATGTCCTGAAACACCCCCCCTCTCCTGCTTTCACTTCTCATTCTGACGGAGGGAGCGATTCGTTTGTGAATGAATCTCCGTTATGAACGACTCGTTCACTTAGCTGACAATAATACAAGTTTCTAGCACCGCAGCATCTTCTTGTCATATTTCATAACATAGTTTGCTTATTTTATTCAACAAAACTAGCATAAGCTTAGAATTTAGTGCGAGTTGGTGCTACTTTGCCTTATGGTGAATGCAGCAAGAGACTGTATTATCATCAATAATATTACTTTTTAAGCACAAAAGTTCATAACATACAAAAACATAAAAAACAAAATCTTACCTATGAAATGTTCTGCCTTTGTGCTTTGTTTTCTTTGTTTGCTCGTTACTACAACGCAAACACAGCGCTAAAGTCCAGCATCTTCACATTGGCACACTGTCTTGACTAGTGCGGTTGAATGACGTTTGTCCTAGAAGCACTGTACCAATGTGGTGGCGCTATTGACGCATGCTCAGGGTCCCTATGTGATATCTAGTGTATATATCTATGAAATCAAGCAAGCACTATTTCACTCTATTTAAAGTTAAACTTCACAATCACTCAACAGTATGTTTTCTGGTCAGCTACTGTATAATCCCACCCAAATTTCCTGAGGGATGAATAAACTAAAGCTGAACTTAACATTGCAGATCGTACTAAGTAACTATTGCGAATGATCACATTGTGATATCGATGCTCAAACGATAAATTGTGCAGCCCTACTGCAAATAAACACGCCAAACAAACAGCAGACATAAGTTTGGTTACGATCAATACAATTCAGTGATTCATAATTTCTTGAAATGTTTGATTGGAACTAGGGATAGGGATACGTAAACCAAAAATAAAAATGTAGTAATTTCTAAAAGTATGGTTTGCATTACTTTAAAGATAAACAAATATAATATACAGGCCACACAAAATGATTTCCCCAGGCTCCTGATGACATTAATGTCACACAAAGCTAAATGACTGGTCTGTGTAAGAAACTGAACAATATTATTGCATTATATCAACAACCTTAGAAAACAATCTTGACCTTTAGTGACATAAAGTAAGCGAAAGCAAAGTAAAGCAGTCCATACCATGAACATTATTTAAAAAACAAATAAAATTGATGTTATTAATCCTCCACCTGCAATATGAGACATTATCAACAGCTTGGTTGTTAATGTAAAGTTATTAGCTAGTTAAAGGGGCAGATCATCCATCACCGTTTAATCACCCTTTACATGTTTCAATCATTTATCATTTAGCTTCTTGATCACAAAAGAAGATATTTTGAAAAATGTTAACCTGTAACCAGTGACTTACATATAGTTTTTCCTACTATAGAAGTCAGTAGTTACAGGTTTTTAAAATATCTTTGTTTGTGTTCAACTGAAGAAAAAACTCAAAGTTTGAAACCACTTGACGGTTTTAATTTTTGACTTAACTATCCCTTTAATTGATGAGCTACCTTTTTAAAAAAAAAACTGACCTCTGAGTTTCTAGAATGGAGCTAAATTCCAAACATTTAAATGCCAGAAATATTAAAAAACAGATTTTAAAGGATGTATGAATGTTTCTTGATATGAACTATTCCAAACATGCACATTAGTTTGTATTTGGACTGACAGTCTGAACAGAGCTGGACTTTTTATATACATGAAAATGGAAAATGGTCAGTTTATGGTCGAAGATTTACTACTGTAGTTTTCCAAAATATATGAAACAATTCTTTAGCTGCATGATTGTCAGTATTCAGTATTCTTGTGATGCACAATCAGTTTAAAAAGCAATGCTGCGCTGTACATTATTAATATTTAAATAATAATATTACCCAAGATATTGAAGAAAGACCTTTTTAAATTCTCTGCTCACAAATGTTTTTTGGCCATATGTTTTTGGAACAATGCAAACACACTGTTCATTCTTATATCTTAAATGAAGGCATTTTCTTTCTTTTTTTGTTTTAGAATGTAGCACTTAAAGTATAATAACCATTTTGTAAAACAAATGCTTGAGCCTGACATCAGGTTGGTGTTGCTTTGATTTTACTTATCATGTATATAGTTTTGCTGTGTTTGTTAAAACTGCATTGATTTCAAACCTTACAGTACAGGAAGTTCACATGATTTACCAATTTTCCCTCTTCAACTTTTACTTTTGTACAGTTTGCAATATATTTTCTTGTATAAAACCACTTTTTATTTGACAGATGTGCAGTTTTGGTTTCGTGTTATCTGTAGAATATTTGCGTGGTGTTACACAGTATCAGAGCACATATCTCTGGATGGATCTGAAGCATTGCTTTCTGACAGTCAGCCAAAAGTATAATTGTTGATGTTGGAACATGGAGTTTTTCATGGAGTTTTTCACTGGCTTTGTGAGTGTGTGGAGCACGAGAGGGTGAAAAGAAGTTTCATTGGGTTTATTTGGAAAGGATCTGCAGGAACAAACAATACTGTATATTACACATATTTACTGTTATGTACACTGTATTATATTAATGTGAACTCACTAGAATTCCTAAAGTAGGTTTGATGCGCTTACTATTACAAATGAGAGATAATAAACTTAAAAGATCGCAACTGTACGTTTCTGTGGTGTTTTATTTTCCCCTCACAAATATTCTTGCGGTTTTTTGCAGTAGTGAACTGTAAAAACTGATTAGTTTGCTTTACTTAAAAAAAGTGAGTAAACCCTTTCATTTTAAAGTGATTAGATGACTTTACTTAAAATAGTGAGTAAACCCATTGCTTTTTAAAGTGATTAGATGACTTTACTTGAAATAGTGAGTAAACCCTTTGATTATTTAAGTGATTAGTTGACTTTACTTAAAATAGTGAGTAAACCCATTGATTTTAAAGTGATTAGATGACTTTACTTAAAATAGTGAGTAAACCCATTGATTTTAAAGTGATTAGATGACTTTACTTAAAATAGTGAGTAAACCCATTGATTATTTAAGTGATTAGTTGAATTTACTTAAAATAGTGAGTAAACCCATTGATTTTAAAGTGATTAGTTGAATTTACTTAAAATAGTGAATAAACCCATTGATTATTTAAGTGATTAGTTGAATTTACTTAAAATAGTGAGTAAACCCATTGATTTTAAAGTGATTAGTTGAATTTACTTAAAATAGTGAGTAAACCCATTGAATATTTAAGTGATTAGATGACTTTACTTAAAATAGTGAGTAAACCCGATGCTTTTTAAAGTGGTTAGTTGACTTAAAATAGTGAGTAAACCCATTGATTTTAAAGTGATTAGATGACTTTACTTAAAATAGTGAGTAAACCCATTGATTTTAAATTGATTAGATGACTTTACTTAAAATAGTGAGTAAACCTATTGATTTTAAAGTGATTAGATGACTTTACTTAAAATAGTGAGTAAACCCATTGATTTTAAAGTGATTAGATGACTTTACTTAAAATAGTGAGTAAACCCATTGATTTTAAATTGATTAGATGACTTTACTTAAAATAGTGAGTAAACCCATTGATTTTAAAGTGATTAGATGACTTTACTTAAAATAGTGAGTAAACCCATTGATTTTAAATTGATTAGTTGACTTTACTTAAAATAGTGAGTAAACCCATTGATTTTAAAGTGATTAGATGACTTTACTTAAAATAGTGAGTAAACCCATTGATTTTAAAGTGATTAGATGACTTTACTTAAAATAGTGAGTAAACCCATTGATTTTAAAGTGATTAGTTGACTTAAAATAGTGAGTAAACCCATTGATTTTAAAGTGGTTAGTTTACTTAAAATAGTGAGTAAACCCATTGATTTTAAAGTGGTTAGTTGACTTAAAATAGTGAGTAAACCCATTGATTTTAAAGTGGTTAGTTTACTTAAAATAGTGAGTAAACCCATTGATTTTAAAGTGATTAGTTGACTTTACTTAAAATAGTGAGTAAACCCATTGAATATTTAAGTGATTAGTTGACTTTACTTAAAATAGTGAGTAAACCCATTGATTTTAAAGTGATTAGATGACTTTACTTAAAATAGTGAGTAAACCCATTGATTTTAAAGTGATTAGATGACTTTACTTAAAATAGTGAGTAAACCCATTGATTTTAAAGTGATTAGTTGACTTAAAATAGTGAGTAAACCCATTGATTTTAAAGTGGTTAGTTTACTTAAAATAGTGAGTAAACCCATTGATTTTAAAGTGGTTAGTTGACTTAAAATAGTGAGTAAACCCATTGATTTTAAAGTGGTTAGTTTACTTAAAATAGTGAGTAAACCCATTGATTTTAAAGTGATTAGTTGACTTTACTTAAAATAGTGAGTAAACCCATTGAATATTTAAGTGATTAGTTGACTTTACTTAAAATAGTGAGTAAACCCATTGATTTTAAAGTGATTAGATGACTTTACTTAAAATAGTGAGTAAACCCATTGATTTTAAAGTGATTAGATTACTTTACTTAAAATAGTGAGTAAACCCGATGCTTTTTAAAGTGGTTAGTTGACTTAAAATAGTGAGTAAACCCATTGATTATTAAAGTGATTAGATGACTTTACTTAAAATAGTGAGTAAACCCATTGATTATTTAAGTGATTAGATGACTTTACTTAAAATAGTGAGTAAACCCTTTGATTATTTAAGTGATTAGATGACTTTACTTAAAATAGTGAGTAAACCCATTGATTATTTAAGTGATTAGATGACTTTACTTAAAATAGTGAGTAAACCCATTGATTATTTAAGTGATTAGTTGACTTTACTTAAAATAGTGAGTAAACCCGATGCTTTTTAAAGTGGTTAGTTGACTTAAAATAGTGAGTAAACCCATTGATTTTAAAGTGGTTAGTTTACTTAAAATAGTGAGTAAACCCATTGATTTTAAAGTGGTTCGTTTACTTAAAATAGTGAGTAAACCCATTGATTTAAAGTGATTAGATGACTTTACTTAAAATAGTGAGTAAACCCATTGATTTTAAAGTGATTAGATGACTTTACTTAAAATAGTGAGTAAACCCGATGCTTTTTAAAGTGGTTAGTTGACTTAAAATAGTGAGTAAACCCATTGATTTTAAAGTGATTAGTTGACTTTACTTAAAATAGTGAGTAAACCCATTGATTTTAAAGTGATTAGATGACTTTACTTAAAATAGTGAGTAAACCCATTGATTTTAAATTGATTAGATGACTTTACTTAAAATAGTGAGTAAACCCATTGATTATTTAAGTGATTAGTTGACTTTACTTAAAATAGTGAGTAAACCCATTGATTTTAAAGTGATTAGATGACTTTACTTAAAATAGTGAGTAAACCCATTGATTTTAAAGTGATTAGTTGACTTTACTTAAAATAGTGAGTAAACCCATTGATTTTAAATTGATTAGATGACTTTACTTAAAATAGTGAGTAAACCCATTGATTTTAAAGTGATTAGTTGACTTTACTTAAAATAGTGAGTAAACCCGATGCTTTTTAAAGTGGTTAGTTGACTTAAAATAGTGAGTAAACCCATTGATTATTAAAGTGATTAGATGACTTTACTTAAAATAGTGAGTAAACCCATTGATTATTTAAGTGATTAGTTGACTTTACTTAAAATAGTGAGTAAACCCATTGATTATTTAAGTGATTAGTTGACTTTACTTAAAATAGTGAGTAAACCCATTGATTTTAAAGTGATTAGATGACTTTACTTAAAAAGTTAGTAAACCTGATGCTTTTTAAAGTGGTTAGTTGATTTTAGTTAAAAAATAAACCCTTTGCTTTTTAAAGTGATTAGTTGACTGTACTTAAAATAGTGAGTAAACCCGAAGCTTTTTAAAGTGGTTAGTTGACTTAAAATAGTGAGTAAACCCATTGATTTTAAAGTGGTTAGTTTACTTAAAATAGTGAGTAAACCCATTGATTTTAAAGTGGTTCGTTTACTTAAAATAGTGAGTAAACCCATTGATTTTAAAGTGATTAGATGATTTTACTTAAAATAGTGAGTAAACCCATTGATTTTAAAGTGATTAGTTGACTTTACTTAAAATAGTGAGTAAACCCATTGATTTTAAATTGATTAGATGACTTTACTTAAAATAGTGAGTAAACCCATTGATTTTAAAGTGATTAGTTGACTTTACTTAAAATAGTGAGTAAACCCGATGCTTTTTAAAGTGGTTAGTTGACTTAAAATAGTGAGTAAACCCATTGATTTTAAAGTGATTAGATGACTTTACTTAAAATAGTGAGTAAACCCATTGATTATTTAAGTGATTAGTTGACTTTACTTAAAATAGTGAGTAAACCCATTGATTATTTAAGTGATTAGTTGACTTTACTTAAAATAGTGAGTAAACCCATTGATTTTAAAGTGATTAGATGACTTTACTTAAAAAGTTAGTAAACCTGATGCTTTTTAAAGTGGTTAGTTGATTTTAGTTAAAAAATAAACCCTTTGCTTTTTAAAGTGATTAGTTGACTGTACTTAAAAAAAGTGAGTAAACCCATTGCCTTAAAATGATTAAGCAAATTAATTATATATAATTATATAAATTTAAGTTCAGTCAACTTAACCATTCCAAGTTACAACAAATTTACTCACTTTATTAAGTAAAGTCAACTTGTTGCTTTTAAGGCGACAGGTTTACTCAGTTTTTTAACACTAGTAACTAATTGCTTTTTACAGTGTGGATCATGTTTAATGTTTTCTCTTCTAGGTCACTTGTTTTTGGCATTTCAGATGAAACCTGATGAATCTCACTGATTGTTTCAGGTCTCTTGACACGATTGACTTCTTTTGACCTGTAGATCTCACATCTGCACAAACGTCTGAGGATTTGGGGTATTAGGAAAACTGTTGACACAACCAATGTGCCATTCCCGCTGTGATGTTCAGTTCTGGGTCAATAAGCAGACCGCCATAGAAGCCAGCATTCCTCTGTGTGTGTGTGTGTGTGTGTGTGTGTGTGTGTGTGTGTGTGTGTGTGTGTGTGTGTGTGTGTGTGTGTGTGTGTGTGTGTGTGTGTGTGTGTGTGTGTGTGTGTGTGTGTGTGTGTGTGTGTGTGTGTATTTGTATATACAATTCATTCATTCATTCATTTTCATCCGCTTTTCTCGGGCCGAGTCGTGGGGGCAGCAGTCTCAGGAGAGAACCCCAGACTTCCCTCTCCCCAGACACTTCCCCCAGCTCCTCCGGGGTGATCCTGATGTGTTCCCAGGCCAGCTGAGGGACATAGTCCCTTCAGCCTGTCCTAGGTCTTCCCCGAGGTCTCATCCCAGTGGGACATGCCTGGAACACCTCCCTATATACAGTAGGCGTCCAGAAGGCACTAGAAACAGATGCCCGAGCCAACTGAGTTGACTTCTCTCAATGTGGAGAAGCAGCAGGTCTACTCCGAGCTCTTCCCCGGTGGACAAAGCTCCTCACCCTATCTATAAGTGTGCGCCCTGCCACCCTGCAAAAGAAAACTCATTTCGGCCACTTATATCCAAGATCTTGTCCTTTCAGTCATGACCCAAAGCTCATGACCATAGGTGAGAGTAGGAACGTAGATTGAGCGGTAAATCAAGAGCTTTGCCTTTCGGCTCATCTCCTTCTTTACCACAACAGACCGGTACATCAACCCCATTACTGCTGCTGCTGCACCAATCCGTCTGTCAATCTCACGTTCCATCCTTCCCTCACTCGTGAACAAAACCCGAAGATAATTGAACTCCTCCACCTGGGCTAAGGACTTTCCTCCACCCTGGAGTTGGCAAACCACCTTTTTCCGCTGGAGCACCATGGCCTCGGTCTTGGAGGTGTTGATTCTCATCATCAAGCTAAAGGTCCATGTTTGATGAAGCCAACAGAACAACGTCATCTGCAAATAACACAGTAATATATTCAATATAATCATTTGTATGTATTCCGAAAAAAAAAATTGATTCTGTAATTTCATCTCAAAAACAGAAATATCTTAAAATGTAAACTTTTTTATCCTGTTTTGTCTTTTTAATATTGTATTTTTATATTTGTCAGCACATATTTTTTGTTTAATGTTGCCATATACAAGGATATACAATATATTTTGTTATTTTCACTAGTTTACACTTGAATTATTATGAGTATGACGACTTACAAGATACAAAATACAAAATAATCATTCATCAGTAATTGCTTTTAATACTCAAAGGTGCAGTATGTAAGTTTGACACCAGTGGTTGAACTAGGTATTGCATACCTGGTTCAAAACACACGCAATCACAGGTTGCCAGATTGACGACACCGACAGGAGTATGTCTGCTGTTTAAGGCTGATTTAAACCTTGCTCTAAATAAAAGCAACGACACAATATGGAAGGAATATTTTCCATATTAAAAGTTTTTAATAGTTCCTCTTTTTGTTTTAGCCAACACCTGAAATTTATATTTTAGAAACGGCTTCTATTTCTCACAGCTGAACAACAGGATAAATGACAATGATCACCTCTGGTACACCTCATGTGCTTTATTCAGTGTTAAATGCTAATAATGTGATTTTGAATGACATTTTATTTGACATTTATTGTCATACTACTGAAAGCAGCAGCAGATAGTTCACCTCAGATCTTGTAAATAAAATAAACCGTTTGAAATAGAACTTTAGAATTGTGACTCAGTGCAAGTCAACACATATCAGTGATTCAGCATTTAATAATGTTAAAGATGTTTAATATGTATTATTTAGATTATAAACCTTACTATTTTGTTGGAGTGCAGTAAGTGCACTATTCTGTGCTTCTGAATGGCTGTATTTAAATTTCTGTCATGTTTCGTTTGGTGCAAAAAGCCAAATTGCTTATCACATATCTCGTCACGTAACGTGTTGTTAGGACACGGGGTTACAATGTAACCTGCTCACCTAATGTTTACGTTCGTAATATTTACATTATTCACTAATAAATAACCATCTCATGTGGAACTCTGAATCTGCGTATCATTTCAGAGCATGCTACTGTCCACCGGAGATCGCATTTCAGTCAAAGACGTATGCTTTGAGAGCCTTCCCGACTGAATGAATCAAATACGCTGTTTTCCACTAAGGCCACCCGGGTGCTGAAATATAATTGGCTAAACTGGCATTGAGCAGGTTAAATTACCAAATCAAAGACAGAACACTCATTTTCAAAGCTGAATATCTGACTTAAGCATTGTGTTTCTGATAAACAAGAATGTTAACTTAGCATGTTTCTTAAATATCTGCAAGCATATTATGGTATTTTTATGCTTTATTGAAGTCAAAAACTTACATACAGCACCTCAAAACACATTAAAAATCAAAAACGTTTGTACCTTGACTCAAGTAAAATTTTAAATCAGGGTCTTAATTGGGTAACACTTTATTTTGATGGTTCATTTGAATATTAGCAGACTGTCTGCTTCATATCTGTTGATTCTGCTCCTTCAACAGAATTTAACTGACTATAAGAAACTTTCCAAGTACATGTCAATTTACGCTAACCTTAACCCCAACCCCAACCTAACAGTCTACTTACATGCATAATCTAATAAGAATTAATTGACATTAGGGGTGTCAAAATTAATCGTTTCTTCGGTGCACCGCGATGCAGACGCGGACAATTAGGTATCAGTTCAGTAATAATCATAACCGGTTATTATGTACTGACGTCATTTATCTTATATGCGCTATGGCGAGGGAGGCGAGCCGCGAGCGAGAGTATTTACAACGCTCTAACTACGTAAAAACTCTGAAACTGCACAATTTCACTGCGTGTGTGTTTGCTGAACACTGTTTCACTGAGACTTACAGCAGAAGCCCCTATTTTATGGCAATTAAGAGAATGAAAGTAATCTCCATTTCTCTCTCTCTCACTGTGGCCCATGAGTGCATCTGTGAAGAGCACCAGCGTGTAAGAGCCAATCGCAGCCCTTTCTGTTGAGTGCGTGACCAATTAAAGGGGTGTAAGAAAGAACTTGGTAGACAAGCAGTGTTGCCAGACGTACGATAATTATCGTATTTGTACGATAATTTCGACCTCTGTACGATGTACGATCAATAATGTAAAAAATCCTATAATGTAGGATAATTTCAGAATGAGTTTCATTGTAATCTTAGGGCTTCTATACTTATTGATAGCTGCATCTTGTGTCTGATGTCTGTGAGGAGAAGGTGGAGTTAGACACGTTTTCTATCCAATGACTAGTTTCTATCTCATCTTACGTTACATCTTCTCAGCCAATAAACGTGGAGAATGGCTCTCTCTCACGAGTTAACATTCCTGCTGCGCGCGGCCGTGGTTCAGTCAGTCGTTTTCAGGTTGAGGTCGGTCAAGTTTTATAAAGTAGTGCTGAAAAGGAAGGTGAGAAGGACAGGGGAGTTTGCCCTTGATGTTTTCGTTTTTTCACCATTCAAATGCATCATGTGAACACGTTTTTCCAAAGTTAATCTCATCAAAACAAAGCCACGAGATCGGCTCATTACAGATCCTCTGGATGGGCTCGTGCACACCCTCAAACTGTTAAAAATTCAGGAGGATGCACTGCTTTTAAGCCAACCAGCACTATGTTGCGCTCCATGTAGGCATCATATTTAATAGAGGTAAAGATGGTTTTATATTCGCACATTCGTTCATTTAGAAGTCTCTATATTGTTTACCATGTTAGTTTGAATATTCGATCGAAATTAGCATGCAAGTATGACTTCAAAACAACATTAACACTGTTTATTTGACTGTGAACAATGTTGTACTTTGATAGTCATTGGCTGCTAATATGATTTTGCTATTTAGAGTTTGCAAATAATACTTTTATGAAATTATATTATTAAGTGGAAAGTCCGAATGTGCGAATATAAAACCAACTTGACCTCTATATCATATTTGTACTGCAAAATGAATCCCTCAACATCTGGCAACACACGCAGGTTTTCAATGACAGTGACTCCAAGAAGTTTGAACCTTCCCACTAAGGTACGCCTATGTTCTTTTATTTTTTATTTTTTTTACGTATTGTGGTAATTTGCACGTTGTGTCAAAACTCTATTTGTCTAGATAATAGCTGTATACTCTCCGTTTGACTCTTGTACGATAATTTTTCTTCAAATACAATAATTTTGAGGTTCCGGTACAATACTTTCACATTTCCAATCTGGCAACACTGTAGACAAGGCAATTCAATCATAACTTGATTTTAAATCAGCCGTCATGACTCTATTTATCAATATGTGGACCTTTTTGGATTCTCAGAAGCAATGGAAATTAAAAATGTAAAACAGGAAATACGTTAGGACCATTGTTTTTGTTTACATCCCTCAAAATGGTCTAAATGCTTGTGTTGTTTAAAGGTACAGTCTATATATCTTACTGTTTATATTAAAGGACAAAATTGTTTTACAAATAGTATATAGTAGTATAATATAATATAGTAGTATAATATAATATAGTATAAATATATTTATACATTTTAATACAAGAATTGCTGTGCTGTGAAGAAAATATAAAACTGTGTATGGAAAGCGTCAATGCACCGTGATGCACCGAGATATCGAATTGAACCGAATCGATGGCATGATGATCGTAACCGAACCGAACCGTGAGACCAGTGTAGGTTCACACCTCTAAATGACATGTAGAAACAATGTAACTTAAATTCAACAAATGGACCATCAAAATAAAGTGTGACCCTTAATTGTTATAATATATTTTTAGGATATTTGTGCTTTACCTCAAGTGCCTGATTTTTATACTTTGTCCAAGATTGATGTTGGTCAAACAGCATCTTCTAGTCTAAATGGATGATTCTTGCATGTAGTGTCAAAAACCTAAGTACGGGAGTGTATTTCTGTAATATATTATCCACTCAAAGTCCCACCAAACGTAAATTTTTTTTGTTCATTTCAGGGGGTTTTTTGCTTCGTAGACAAAAACAGACAAATAAACATGCGGTGCTCATACCACGAAATGCTGTGGAGGGCATTTATGGGAGAGGAATGTCTGTGTTTGTGTTTGTTAGAGTGTGTTTCTGCACATTTCTTCTCTTTTCCTATATTGAGCAGAAATAATCAGGATCTCTTGGCTCCTGAAGGAGTGCATGTGCAGTCAAGTGGGTCTAAAGTGCAATTAAATGAATGTGGTTTCAGACCAAACAATAAAACGGTTAATTGTGCATTAAATCCCTAAGTTTCCTCTTATTCCAAGCAGCGTTTGCTCCATTTCTGGCCTCGTAAACTGTTCCTTGATTTAATAATAAGAAGGTGGAATGTTCTTGTGATCACTAAATATTTCTTGTCCGTCACTTGAAATAAACAAGTCTTTAAAATTTTTTGCACATTATATATACCTTTATTTTAAGTAACAATTCATGCTTTTTTCTACTGGCTTATTATCTGCCTATTATTAAGATATGAACAGTTTATTAGCACTTATAAAATACGTTCTTATTTTACATCCCTAATTCTACCCAATATCTAGGGGTGTCAAAATTAATCGTTTCTTCGGTGCACCGCGATGCAGATGGGGACAATTCGATATCGGTTCAGTAATAGATCATAACCGGTTATTACGCACTGACGTCATTTATCCCCTATGCTCGATGTCGCGGTAGAATACTATGGCGAAGGAGGTGAGGGTGAGTAAATAAAACACCCCTACTACTTAAAAAGCAGATCTTTCACTGACACTAGGGAATGGTAAAGCACGAGCCGCTATTTCACTACTAGGGAGAAATGCTTTGCCTGTGGTGTGAGTTTAGAATTTGTATTGTATTTGTATTGTATTTACCCTATTACGGATTACCTGATAACCGCGTATTATGCGCATATAGACTGACCCGCGGCTGTTTTTCCCGCGTCACTCATGGGTGAACATCGCTTTCGTTTCTAAAGCCAAGCGCAGCCCTTTCTGTTGAGCGGGTGAAGACAATGACCAATCATAGGGGTGTAAGGACTTGCTAGCGCTCAAAAAGCAAGCGGGATAATATTTACATTAGTTTATTTGTTATAATACTGTTATGAATTACAGTCTCGTGCTGTCTTCTGAGCATGTATTGGAGTTTTCATTCACAAAGAGTGTTTTTTTTTGAGCAGACAAAATTAAAGGTACAGTTCATGTATCTGACTGCTTGTATTAAAGGACAAAATTGTATTACAAGTAATATATAAATATAAACATATTTATAGATTTTATTACAGTTTTTTTTTCTTGTGTTGTAAAGAAAAAAATCTAATTGTGTATGGAAAGCATCGTCAATGCACCGTGATGCACCGAGATATCGAATTGAACCGAATCGATGGCATGATAATCGTAACCGAACTGAACCGAACCGAACCGAACCGAACCGTGAGACCAGTGTAGGTTCACACCCCTACCAATAACTAAACTACTACTGTCTTACTAACTATTAATAGGCAGCTAATTAGTCGTTTATTGAACTAAAAGTCTTAGTTTATGGTTTGTTAATAGCATGAATTGTACATTAAAATAAAATGTGACCCCTTTATTGCACTTTCAGAAATAAAGTTGGGGTGGTACACACATTTAAAGGATCAAACATTTGTGATAGTTCCTAAAAAGAAGAAAAGTTTACTTCTTAAAATGATTAGATACAAATACTAGTATAACATCTGATGTACCAATATGTACGGTGGCTGAGAGAGCTAAAATATAAAAATAAGAAGATATTATACTGTACATATTGTACAAGCAAAGCCCAAGATTGAAAACACAAGGTGCAGCGCACTGAATCTTTTGGTTGACTTAAAAAAAACTCTCCCCAACTAAAACCATGCGGTCTGTGTTGTTGCCTTTGATGACCGCCTATAGTTCATCTGTATGAACATGCTGACCTGATACGAGCGCAATAATTTCAAACATTTCAGTAATAATTATTTTTTAAAAATTTACCATATTGCCTCCTAGTCTGTGTCTAGTTCACCTGGTCTCCACTATTTTCTGTACATTGTATTTGCATGTTTTGTAACAATTTTCATGCCTTGTCCAATTGATGAAGATGTTTTCTTAATTTGCAGGTGTTTTTCTACACTCAAAAAACTTTGTTTTGCTGTTTGTTCAAACTTCTTATTTAAAATGAGCTGAAACAACACAATTGTTGAGATTTTTTGGGACAACTTAATTGTTTTATGTTCAATCCACTTAAATTTGTAAAAACTAACAAGTTAACTTAATTCCTTTATGTTGTCCCAACACAAAGTGATTAAGTGGAACCCAGCATTTCTACAGTGTTTGTGCAAATGTTTTGATTTGAGCTCTCTCAACCGCCGTAAATATGGACCCTTAGGCAGGGGTGGACTTAGTGATTTGCTCTAAGCAATTCCAGGTATGGTGCCCTAACACTGAAACTCAAAACATTCTCTTTCTTTATAGATATTTTTTTTTCTTTTCTTTTTTTTTTTTGTAAATAAACTGCATGTTAAGAAAGTATTTAAATAAATATATAAAAAGTATCTTAAATATTTTTAAAGTATACTTTATGTATTTTATTATTTAAAGGAATCTTTATCTTCTTAATGTAAAATTAAATGTAATAAATTCACAAATAAAAAAGTTCATCAGCTATGTACAGTTAATTAGTCATTTTTGTGATAAGATTTTAATACAAATAAAAAAACATTTAAACAAATTTAATTCACAATCAAACTAATCTTGTCACCATTTTTCATATGAATAGGGGAACACACACTGGGAGATGTTATTTTATTTGAACAGGCCCGCTCTTAAAAAGCTCACAGCGCTCATCATCTGACAGGTGTTTCGGCCAGAAAGCAGGATTTTTTTTTTTTTTTTTTAACAGGGACAGTGCTCATTAATCAACAGTAAAACTGTAAACAAGATAGAGTTAGCCACAAGGGCTAATTTTCATCTGTTGCCCCCTGCCAGATTTTAAAAGGCAACCTAAAATCCAAAAACACGTCATCACACATACAATAACAATAAAGTTATAACGACAAAAGGATAAAACATATAATAAGAATTTCATAAAATGAAAAAATTTCATAAAATTTCATAAAAAGAATCGCAGAGGAAGCTGCGTTTCATAGCTTTTATTCCTGAATTTTCTCAAAATTCTCACTCTTGAATACTCTATGCACCTCTACCTCAGCTCTACTTTGATCACTGGCAGACTAGCAATGTCTTTGAACTGCTCACACCTCGCGCATGTGCAGTAAGGAAGCCCCCCGGTTTTGAAAAAAGTAATAATGTTAAAATCTTAACAGCTATAGACAGATTTGCCAACATATGATAGAAAATGTATAAAAGAGCTATATAATTAATATAGGCTTTTGGCATTGGTCGGGACCCCTAATCTCCCGGAGCCCTTAGTGGCTGTTTACCTCTCTCACTGGTTAAGTCCGCCCCTGCCATCTAAAAGTGCATGGAAATCACGAGCGCATCACTTCCTTCACCATTTTCATCTCGCTCCTTCGTCTTCTGTTTTTGCTAGATGACCATCAACTGCTTTCTAAGAGGATGACAAACTAACAAACCATTGCTGCATCTCTGATAGAAGTTTTATTTATGGAGAAAATTAAAAAGCACTGCAGCGTTTGGGTGTTCTGTGTTTGTCTGAGGTTATTAGCTTACTGAAATGTGTATATTCTAAACAAAGTATGAAGCTGATCGGTCAGTTCACATGACTTTTGGTGCACTCACGGTGTGCTTGCAGCATTCTGAAAAGTTTAGATGTTTTCAACTGGGAGCGCCTCGAAAGTGCGAGCGCGTTGCACTACTTCCGTGCCACACTAAAGACTTGATATGTAAACGGCCCCTTAAGGTACAAATGTGTACCTTTTGAAAAGTGATAGCTCTCATAGCTTTATTTCTGAGAGTGTGCCTTGAATCAATAAACACACCCATTTTATTTTTACAATAAACATTCATTCATTCATTTTCCTTCAACTTAGTCCCTTCGTTTATCAGGGGTTGCCACAGCGGAATAAACCGCCAACTTATCCAACATATGTTTTACACAGCAAATTCCCTTCCAGCTGCAACCTAATATGGAAAACATCGATACACACTCATTCACACACATACACTACGACCAATTCAGTTTTTTCTATTGCGCATGTCTTTGGACAGTGGGGGAAACTGAAGCACCCGTAGAAAACCCACACCAGCACGGGGAGAACATGCAAAATCCACACAGAAATGTCAACTGACGCAGCCAGGACTCGAACCAGCGAACTTCTTGCTGTGAGGTAACAGTGCTAACCACTGAGCCACTCTGTCGCCTACAATAAACATATTTACAGAATTTTTGATAAAACTGTATAAATGCAGGATTACCATTCATGTGCATTATATACCAATGAGAATAAGAGTTTAGTCACACAGTTACCAAAGATTTGGTAAAAACATTTTGCCAGAAAACATTCTTAATAGGACAAGCAAAGCTCTGAATCTTCTGTGTATTGATGTGTTATTTATTAATGTTCTTAAACTGCATTGTCCATCTTCAGTTTCCCTTGATTCCCAGTCCTTAGTGATATTTTAGACCACAGAAGCTGCAATCAGGAAGTATTTAATATCTGTTTATAGTCTTTCACTATAAGTTCCCCTTAACTTCCATTTGGAAATTACATTTTCGTCCTCAGAAACTGCCGGCAGGAAGCACTTATTTTTCTTTTTTTAGCCTTCCAGATTTCCAGTTCACATTTTTCTTCATTTTCTGATCCTCTCAGCTTGGCGAGAGGCAGAAAGAGTTACACTGTTAATCTCAATCTGGAAATGTTATGATACAGCTTGAGCTTCATTCATTCATTCCTTCATTCATTCATTCATTCATTCATTCATTCATTCATTCATTCATTCATTCATTCATTCATTCATTCATTCATTCATTCCATCAATCAAACAAACAACCGACCAACCAATCAACCAATTCATTCATTCATTCATTCATTCATTCATTCATTCATTCATTCATTCATTCATTCATTCATTCATTCATTCATTCAATCATTCAATCAATCAATCAATCAATCATTCAATCAATCAATCAATCAATCAATCAATCAATCAAACAGTATGCATTCAGTAAATCAATCAATCGATTATTTATTTCTTCAATAAATCATTCATTCAATCATTCAATCAATCTTTAAATAAATAATTAAATGAATCATTCATTCATTCAATCAATCAATCAATCATTTATTCACGCATTCTTTGAATAAATCAAATAATCATTCATACATTCAATAAATCATTAATTCATTCAATCAACCAATCAATTATTCAATAAATCATTGAATTGTTCAATCAATCATTAATTTGTTTAATCTATCAATCAATCGATTAATCAAGCGTTCATTTATTCATTCATTCAATAAATTATTAATTCAATCATTCAATCTATCCATCATTTCTTGCATTCATCCATCCATTCAATAAATCATTCGTTCATTCAATAAACCATTCATTCATCCATCCATCCATCCATTCGATAATTCATTCCTTCATTCATTCAATAAATCATTCATTCATCCATCCATTCATTCAATAAATAATTAATTTGTTAAATAAATAATTTATTCAATCATTAAATCCATCAATCAATCATTCATTCAATCTATCCGTCAATCCATTAATCAAGCGTTCATTCATTCATTCATTCATTCATTCATTCAATAAATTATTAATTCAATCATTCGATCCATCCATCCATCATTCATTCATTCATTCATTCATTCAATAAATAATTTATTCATCCATCCATCCATCCATCCATCAATTCAATAAATCATGCAGTCATTGAATCATTCAATAAATCATTGAATTAATCAATCAATCCATCATTCATTCAATAAAACATTAACTCAATCAATCATTCAATCCATCAATCATTCATTCCTTCGTTCATTCAATTCATCAATCGATTAATCAAGCATTCATTTATTCATTCAATAAATTATTAATTCAATCATTAAATCCATATATCTATCAATCATTCATTCAATAAATCATTCATCCATCCATCTAATAAATCATTAATTCAATAAATCATTCATTCATCCATCCATCAATTTAATAAATCATTCATTCACCCAATTATACAATAAATTATTGAATTAATCAATCAATCCATCGTTCATTAATTCAATCAATCATTTATTCATTCATTCATTCAATCAATAAAACATTCATTTATACATCCATCTAATAAATCATTAATTAATTTAATAAATCATTCATGCATTCAATCATTCATTCATTCAATCAATCATTCAATCAATCAATCAATCAATCAATCAATCAATCAATCAATCAATCAAACAGTATGCATTCAGTAAATCAATCAATCGATTATTTATTTCTTCAATAAATCATTCATTCAATCATTCAATCAATCTTTAAATAAATAATTAAATGAATCATTCATTCAATCAATTAATCAATCATTTATTCATGCATTCTTTGAATAAATCAATTAATCATTCATACATTCAATAAATCATTCAATCAATCAATTATTCAATAAATCATTGAATTGTTCAATCAATCATTCATTTGTTTAATCTATCAATCAATCGATTAATCAAGCGTTCATTTATTCATTCATTTAATAAATTATTCATTCAATCATTCAATCCATCCATCATTTCTTGCATTCATCCATCCATTCAATAAATCATTTGTTCATTCAATAAATCATTCATTCATCCATCCATCCATCCATCCATTCGATAATTCATTCATTCATTCATTCATTCAATAAATCATTCATCCATCCATCCATCCATTCGATAATTCATTCATTCATTCAATAAATAATTAATTCGTTAAATAAATAATTTATTCAATCATTAAATCCATCAATCATTCATTCATTCAATCCATCCGTCAATCGATTAATCAAGCGTTCATTCATTCATTCATTCAATAAATTATTTATTCAATCATTCGATCGATCCATCCATCCATCATTCATTCATTCATTCATTCAATAAATAATTTATTCATCCATCAATTCAATAAAACATTCATTCATTCAATCATTCAATAAATCATTGAATTAATCAATCAATCCATCATTCATTCAATAAAACATTAATTCAATCAATTATTCAATTCATCAATCATTCATTCCTTCGTTCATTCAATTCATCAATTGATTAATCAAGCGTTCATTTATTCATTCAATAATTATTAATTCAATCATTAAATCCATCTATCAATCATTCATTCAATAAATCATTCATCCATCGATCTAATAAATCAATAGTTCAATAAATCATTCATTCATCCATCCATCAATTCAATAAATCATTCATTCAACCAATTATACAATAAATTATTGAATTAATCAATCAATCCATCGTTCATTAATTCAATCATTCAATCAATCATTCATTCATTCATTCATTCATTCATTCATTCATTCATTCATTCATTCAATAAAACATTCATTTGTCCATCCATCTAATAAATCATTAATTAATTCAATAAACCATTCATGCATTCAATCATTCATTCATTCAATCAATCATTCAATCAATCAATCAATCAATCATTCAATCAAACAGTATGCATTCAGTAAATCAATCAATCGATTATTTATTTCTTCAATAAATCATTCATTCAATCATTCAATCAATCTTTAAATAAATAATTAAATCAATCATTCATTCAATCAATTAATCAATCATTTATTCATGCATTCTTTGAATAAATCAAATAATCATTCATACATTCAATAAATCATTCATTCATTCAATCAACCAATCAATCAATTATTCAATAAATCATTGAATTGTTTAATCAATCATTCATTTGTTTAATCTATCAATCAATCGATTAATCACGCGTTTATTTATTCATTCATTCAATAAATTATTAATTCAATCATTCAATTCATCCATCATTTCTTGCATTCATCCATCCATTCAATAAATCATTCGTTCATTCAATAAATCCTTCATTCATCCATCCATCCATCCATCCATTCGATAATTCATTCATTCATTCAATAAATCATTCATTCATCCATCTATCCATTCGATAATTCATTAATTCATTCAACAAATCATTCATTAGTCCATCCATTCATTCAATAAATAATTAATTCGTTAAATAAATAATTTATTCAATCATTAAATCCATCAATCATTCATTCATTCAATCCATCCGTCAATCGATTAATCAAGCGTTCATTCATTCAATAAATTATTATTCAATCATTCGATCCATCCATCCATCCATCGTTCATTCATTCATTCAATAAATAATTTATTCATCCATCAATTCAATAAATCATTCATTCATTCAATCATTCAATAAAATATTAATTCAATCAATCATTCAATCCATCAATCATTCATTCCTTCGTTCATTCAATTCCTCAATTGATTAATCAAGCGTTCATTTATTCATTCAATAAATTAATAATTCAATCATTAAATCCATATATCTATCAATCATTCATTCAATAAATCATTCATTGGTCCATCCATCAATTTAATAAATCATTCATTCACCCAATTATACAATAAATTATTGAATTAATCAATCAATCCATCGTTCATTAATTCAATCAATCATTTATTCATTCATTCATTCAATAAAACATTCATTTATACATCCATCTAATAAATCATTAATTAATTCATTCATTCATTATATAAATCATTCATTCGTCCATCCGTCCATTCAATAAATCATTAATTCAATCAATCATTCAATCCATCAATCAAGCGATTAATCAAGCGTTCATTCATTCACACAATAAATTATTAATTTAATCATTTGATCCACCTATCAATCATTCATTCATTCATTCAATAAATCATTCATCCATCCATCTAATAAATAAATAATTTATTTATTCATTCATTCGGTCAATAAATAATTCTTGCATCCATCCATTCAATAAATCATTCATTCACCCATTCTTGTTGTACTCAAATGTGGGACCCCTCCTTCTTAATTCCTTATATTTGTTTAGGAGTTAAGGGATATAATAGAGTGTGAAAAGTGATTCCTGTGAAGAGATGTAAACATTCTCAGGCTTCAGCAGGCCTAAAGCATCTGTCAAACCCCTACCTCCAGTATTTACTGTACTCCACCCTCAGAACTCACCCAACCAGTTGACACTCATAACCTTTCAACACAAAAGTGTGACAGGGCTTAAACAGCTCTTTTCTGCTCACATAAAGGACACATTAATTATGTCCTTTTCCCAGAATTTATTAATTACGTGATTGGACATAGTGGTGTAGTTTGATAGACTGCTGTGCCTTCATGTATTTTCTCAGTCTGTTTCATTTTGGTTTTATTTTGGCTGTACGTCTGGGCTGTCAGGAATTAACAGAGGAACATTCACTTTGCTTGTCCTGTCATGTCAGTCCTGAAAACAGCTGAAAACACAAACATGCACACACACACACTCACACACACACATGCGTGCACACACACACACAAAATTCATCTGCCTGTAACTATGTTTACAGTGCATTTTCGGTTTGCAGAAACAAATAAAAAGTACCTGCCTCTATTATGCATCTCAGATATACTGCAACATTTGTGGTATTGGATGTATAGCCGTGAATGTGAAATGTTAAAAAACAAAGTGTGTGACAGATAAATTGACAGTCTCCTCAAACAGCAACAACAACAAAGCTAATCCAGTTGGAGGTTTGTGGTGAATCAACTAGTTCTTCCAGTGTTTCCTCATTGTTTTTCGAATTAATTGATATGGTAAGATTGATGCCATTGTTGCCATCATACAGTGTCTACAGTCATTGAGGATTGATGGAGCCTCCAGAGCTGAAATTCAGATATGGTAATACATATTTCATTCCCAGTGTTGGGGAAAGTTACTTTTGAAAGTAATGGATTACAATATTGAGTTACTCCCCAAAAATGTAACTAGTTGTGTTACTTAATTACTTTTATTTTAAGTAATGCGTTGCATTAGTTTTGAATTACTTTTGTGTTTTTTATTATCTTGTAATACCTGGCTGTGGCCTGATCTCTTTCAGAACTTTTTTTCTTTCTTTTTTTTTTATAGAGGAGTTCTGCAAGTAATAATAAAGGGACTAAGCCAAAAAGGGGGCAACGCAGTGGCGCAGTAGGTAGTGCTGTCTCCCTGCGTTCGCGTGGGTTTCCTCCGGGTGCTCTGGTTTCCCCCACAGTCCAAAGACATGCAGTATAGGTGAATTGGGTAGGCTAAATTGTCCGTAGTGAATGAGTGTGAATGAGTGTGTATGGATGTTTCCCAGAGATGGGTTGCAGCTGGAAGGGCATCCGCTGCGTTAAAAACATGTGCTGGATAAGTTGGCGGTTCATCCCGCTGTGGGGACCCCAGATTAATAAAGGGACTAAGCCGAAAAGAAAATGAATGAATGAATGAATGAATTCTGCAAGTAACAACATATTGTTTAATCTACACCTTCATTTATCTTTAAAAAACACATCAAAAATAATCATTCATTCATTCATTTATTTTCGGCTTAGTCCCCTTAACAATCCAGGGTCGCCACAGTGGAATGAACTGCCAACCCATCCAGCACATTTATACGCAGCGGATGCCCTTCCAGCCGCAACCCATCTCTGGGAAACATCCACATACACTCATTCACACTCATACACAACGAACAATTTAGCCTACCCAATTCACCTGTACCGCATGTCTTTGGACTGTGGGGGAAACCGGAGCACCCGGAGGAAACCCACGTGAACGCAGGGAGAACATGCAAACTCCACACAGAAACGCCAACTGACCCAGCTGAGGCTCGAACCAGTGACCTTCTTACATCAAAAATAATATTTTAGGATAATATTATTGGAGATCTTCCTGACGCCAGAGCTATGCATGCCGTATATACAGATTATTAAAAGTTTAAAGCAATGCGTTTGCTACTTTTGTACTAGCTGCAACCCAGGCTCATTCTGAAAACGCACCCCTATATACATTTCTGGAGAGCGCCAAATACATCCCAGGAGGTACTTTTCTTTTTGCATTCCGGTTTTTGAGATCTTGACATTCTTTTGCAAGTGCCATTTGTGCCTGCTGTTCTCGCATAAATCCACCAGAGGCCACTGTTGACTGACTGACTAACTGACTGAATGACCGATCAACTGACCCACCGTCCTCCTTCCCTAAACCTAACCAATAGTGTTTTCAAAAGCACCGATTCACCTGCACACCCATTTTCCTAAACTCAACCGACAGTTTTAAAAAGCAATCTAAACAAAGAATAGCCCTCACCTGATTTTTACCACGTTTTCAGACTACCACATTCTCACCCTGGTATTTACTTGTTTATTTTATTTTTTAGCTTTTTTTTTTTCTTACCCGCTTTCTGGAACTTTGCCCAGAATCTAAAGCCATTGTCATAGTCAACTCTACTCTGTGTCTCAAGTCTGCCGACATACACGGTGAGCTAACTGGACAAACTGATAACAACAGGAAAGCCGACCATACAAAGGTAAGCGGTCAGCTGGTAAGCGCGAAAAGGTGTCATACTGCCTTGTAGCTTTCTTCTTGAAGATTCGTACTTCAGGCTACATAATTTGCGATCTCCAGAAGTGTATATAGGGCTACGTTTTCAGAATGAGCCTATGTTGACTATTTGTCTTAAGTAAGATCACTGTCCAATGAGACAATCCCCTTTTCCTTTTCTTTGATGTGTTCAAAATAATGAACACATTCTCTCATCAGTCACAGGGTGATTTATCGTGATTTCATTTTAATTCAGAAATTTATTTTTTAAAAGCTAATTAATTAAAATAAAAAGTAACATTACATTTTCAAAAAAGTAACAAACATTATTACTTACTACTTAAAAGTAATGTGTTACTTTACTTGTTACTTAGAAAAGTATTATTATTACGTAACTTGAGTTACCCCCAACGCTGTTCATTTCTGGAACATGCTGTAAGGAGTAAACCAATCACAACAGACTGGTGTACCTGACCAATCAAAGCAGGGTAGACTCACTGAAACAAGAAGTTTAGAAATAATTTGTCTTTGAAGAAATTATTGCACTGTAAAAAAAAAAAATCCTGGTTGCCTTAAATTTTAAACCTAAATCAAATTAACCTTGTGAGTCCATTGAACTTAAATTATGCTAAACTGACTTAAAACTGCTTGCATAACTTATACATTTAAGTTAGAACATGATTAACTTAGTTTAATAAGTTACAATGACCTAAAAGCATATGCTGTCAGGGCTAATTGATCATATAATTTTGTTTACAGTGCGGAGACTCTTCTTTGAGAAATGAGAAAATATTTAATTTAATACTTACTGTACATCTCTTGGAAAAATAAATTTCTTTTGGAATTTTGCATTTAGACATAAAACCTGTGTGATTAACATAATATGAGGTTGGAGGAAAAACAATATTTGTGTGCTGTTTAATGTCGATTTTTAGGGGATTGCAATACATTTTTTGTAAATTTAGGAAATCTGTAACCACTGACTTTCATGGTATTTGTTTTTCCTACTGTGGATGTCAAAGGTTAGAGGTTTCCAACATTTTTCTAAATATCTTCTTTTGTATTCAACGAAACCCCTGAGACCTTCGTTTATATTCAGATCTCAAATGAAGGTATTTTAGATTAAATCTGCGAGCTCCCTCGTCCTTCATAGGTCGCAGTGGTCCTGAGATGTTCAAAGTATAAGAAAGCAACTAAAAACATTGTCAAATCATTCCATGTAAATTCAGCGGTTCAATATAATCATAAGAAGCTTCATGAACACCTTTGTGCACCAAAATAAAAAACATCTTACTGTGTTTTTCACATACACTGTAAAACCCAACAGTCAACTTTATCAAATGAAATCAGTGTATTTACAATTTTTCTCAGTCGCTTTGGTGCATTTCTCACAACACTATTTACATTTGCACAACAGTTAATGCATTTCTCAAAACAATTAGTACAAACTGCAAAACCTAGTGGATAACCTGCAAAAGCGCGTCACTTGCTCAAAATGGAGAGCTCATTCCTCAAAAGCAAGTATTGATGTCAATGAAAGTGTCAGTGTCATCAAAATAAAAGTCCTGACACCATTGTTTATGAACAAGATAGTCAAATGGCTTTGTCATGTTTTCATTATGACACTTTACTCTGGACATTTTTTCCAATGCAAAAAAGTCAGATTTTGGTGACACTTGCTGAAAATGTTCACTATAGACAGCACTATATACTATATTTGCACAGTCATTTGAGGGCTACAGTAAAGTTAGACATCACTGCATTGGTGAGGTATCTGAGTACAAGACACTGAATATGTGTTTTTCACATTTTTACTGCATTTGCTCTTTACAATTCTAATTTATTCACAGCATTGTGCAAAAGAATAAATGCAAACAAACATAAACTTCCTTTGTGTAGAGCTGTGCACAACTGTAAGCAATATTGCAGTACATATTGGAACTGAACCTACAACGTACACCAGTCTGTAAATCATTCATTACAGTTTTTCTCAGTCGCTTTGGTGCATTTCTCACAACACTATTTACATTTGCACAACAGTTAATGCATTTCTCAAAACAATTAGTGCAAACTGCAAAACCTAGTGGATAACCTGCAAAAGTGCGTCATTTGCTCAAAATGGATAGCTCATTCCTCAAAAGCAAGTATTCATGTCAATGAAAGTGTCAGTGTCATCAAAATGAAAAGTCCTGCCACCATTGTTTATGAACAAGATAGTCAAATGGCTTAGTCATGTTTTCATCATGACACTTTACTCTGTACGTTTTTTCCAATGCAAAAAAGTCAGATTTTGGTAACACTTCCTGAAAATGTTCAAGACAGCACTATATACTATTTCCACAGCCATTTGAAAACTACAGTAAAGTTAGACATCACTGCATTAGTGAGGTATCTGAGTACAAGACACTGAATATGCATGTTTCACATTTTTACTGCATTTGCTCTTTACAATTCTAATTTATTCACAGCATTGTGCAAAAGAATAAACACACCCTTATTTACAACAAACGTAAACTTCCTTTGGGTAGAGCTGTGCACAACTGTAAACAATATTGCAGTACATATTGGAACTGAACCTACAACATACACAGGTCTGTAAATCATTCATCAAATTGTTTAATTTAGAAGACATTTTCAGTGAAAAAAAAGATTTAAAGTTTCTAAATAAAATGAGCTTGACATATTTTGACAACTAGTTCAACATTTTTGTATGTAATGACTCAAGTAATGAAATGAGGACTATTAGTTTTATATGAAATGACTATTCAGCAGACGCAAGTTTAGTTAATTTTGACTGACATGACATAAGCAAATGATAATGTTACAAACAGCAGAGAGTTGTATGAAAGCAATTGATGCATGTCCAAAAGCATTTGCAATTTGCTGGAAAGAATGAGAAACTGCTACTATGATGTGCACAAATGACTAATTGTTTTGAGAAATGCATTAACTGTTGTGCAAATGTAAATAGTGTTGTGAGAAATGCACCAAAGCGACTGAGAAAAACTGTAAATTGTTCAATTTAGAAGACATTTTCAAAAAAAAAAGATTTAACATTTTTAAAATAAAATTAGCTTGACAGATTTTGAGAACTAGTTCAACATTTTTGTATGTAATGACTCAAGTAATGAAATGAGGACTATTAGTTTTATATGGAATGACTATTCAGCATCCACAAATTTACTTCATTTTGACTGACATGACATAAGCAAATGAGAATGTTATAAAACAGCAGAGAGTTGTATGAAAACAGTTGATGCGTGTCCAAAAGCATTTGCAATTTGTTGAAAGGAATGAGAAACTGCTACTATGATGTGCACATATGACTAATTGTTTTGAGAAATGCATTAACTGTTGTGCAAATGTAAATAGTGTTGTGAGAAATGCACCAAAGTGACTGAGAAAAACTGTAACTTAAAACTGACTGAAAGTTAATTCTACTCATTTGAAAAGAGTTTTGAACTCAGTGTTGAAGGTAATGATTTAATTAAATACCTCATTACTTCAACTTAAATGGAGTAAGTTCACAGTACTCATATAGATTGTTTTTTTTTTAACTCAAATGGTTTGTAGCAATCGGTTTCCTCAAACAGTTGAGTTGCCTTATTACAGTACTCAGTTGGTTTGAGTTTTCTTCATTTATTGGGTTTTACTGTGCTCAAATTGCTTCGATTACTCAAATGGATTAAGTTCACAGTACTCGTTAGGATTAGTTTTTGAACTTAAATGGTTTGTTGCAATCGGTTTCCTCAACTGGTTTGAGCTACCTTAATTTTTGGGGTTTTACAGTGTAGATTTGCTCTCCTGCATTCTGTCAGGGTTAACCATGAGAAAAATTATATATTTGCCAAAAACGCCTGCTGTGTTTTATTGCCTATAATGCAGCCACAATCTAATGCAAGAGAGAAAGTAACTGTGAATAAATATGTTTTAATGGTTTCTTTATCACACAAAAGTGTTCATGGAGATTTGTATAAACATTTTTCCATGTTGTACAGCGTGTAGGTTAAAACCTGAGCATAAGCAAATCCATGTACAGTTATGAAAACCGTTCATACACCATTCAGGCCGAACTGCACACCTGCCAGATGTAAGGCCTGTCGTCCCCCTGGGCTTCCAGTGAGTCCATTAGAAAGCTGCTTATCCACCACAGGACACAGTTCTGCAAACCACCTACTGATAGATGTCAGACCAATCGTACTCAACATAATGACTCGACCGCTCGCCTGCAGCCAGATCATCTCCTATAGGCTCATATTTCATACATTTCCTTTTTAAAAACATTTCTTTCATTTCCGACAGACCACCACAAAGAATCTATAACACCATGTATCACGCACTCGCACTTTGTTATCATATTCTTGAAGGAAAGATGAGCAGAAATGGACGTCCCTCTACTGGAATATTATATTAGAGTAATATCACATGATCTGGCAGTTGTACAGGTTAAGCTGCCTTCAAGTCATGAAGGAATTATCGTAATCATGAAATGATTACATGTGAAGGAATGGCAGCATAATGTCATAATCGCCAGCAGGAAAATCAGACTTAAGCTGAGGGTGTGTCAAATCAAGAATTATTGCACAACAAATTGCTTTTATTAATTAGATCATGCTGCAAAAATATATATTTTCAGGCTAAAATACATTTAAATATGAGGAAGATATATTTAGTAACTTTGAGGCTCAATAAAATTTATTCATTCATTCATTTTCCTTTGGCTTAGTGCCTTATTTATCAGGGGTTGCCACAGCGGAATGAACTTCCAACTATTCAGACATATGTTTTACACATCAGATGCCCTTCCAGCCGCAACTCAGTACTGAGAAGCACCCATACACTCTCACATTCACACACACACATACACTATGGCCAATTGAATTTATTCAACTCACCTATAACACATGTCTATGGACTGTGGAGGAAACCCACACGAACATGGGGAGAACTTGAAAACTCCACACAGAAATGCCAACTGACCCAGCCGGGACTTTAACTAGCGACCTTCTTGCTGTGAGGCAACTTTTTCCCTCTCCGTCCCTTATCTTCCCTGGCTGGCTCTTCTTGTCTCGTCTTATTCTATCTCTGAGGCTCTCCATGCCCTGCTATCCAAACGAATGCAGCTGGATACGTGATGGACGGGTGGGAGAAGTGGCGCGTCGTGTGCCTGGCTGCTCTGTCTTTGGAGGATATTGAAGATATTCGGAACTTTGATAACAGGGTTTCTGCTGATGGGCTTATGCGGGGCCCTGGGGTATCGACGATTGATGAAAGCGGTCAGTGCAGCTCAAAACCCCACCAAGCTGACCGGCTTGATTGAAACTATAATGGGCAGATATGCTGCTAATCAGACTGCTGTATTAGACCGCAAATTGGAAAACATCGGGGTGAAATTAGCGGCTTTGCAACAAGATTTGGCCAGGACTGGAGACCTGTGACGGGCATTAAATATCTGTGAAATTGGCAGGTATTGACCTAAATTTGAAATACTTTCTTTTCTTTCGGCTCCCAGTGTTTTTCCAGCCAGACGGCCTCGGCTGGAGAAAAACAACTTCTCCCGGATAGCAAGATAAGGAGACGCTCTGAAATTCCTGCTCCCTGTCAAGGACACCTGTTGGACTCTACAGGCTTACACACAAACACATACACAACTACACTACCTAACTTTCACTACCTAACCCTTCATCCCACGCCTTCGTGTGCTTTCATCCACTGGAGGGGGTAGGCGGGTCTGTGACCAGCGCCTCCATGGCTGCAGGAATCGACGGCTGCCCGCCCTTGCCGGACTATATCCACACCCCCTTTCCCATCCCCTGTTGCGATGTATGTCAATGTCTATGTGTTTTTATGTGCTTATCTGCTGGGGCTTTTTTATCTCCCTGATCTCACACTGCTCTAACTCAAGGCCAAGGTGAGAGGGAGTTTTTTTTTCGCCTCTCTTTCCTGAATTGTATCTTACTTCCTTTTTCTAAATGCTACCTCCCGTTGACCTGTATTCCCTTGAAATGTGATGTTTGTGTATGGTCGGGGGGGGGGGTCCAATTTCACTATATGTCAGTGTATGTGAATACATGGAGGTATATGTGACAAATAAAGGCTTGATTGATTGAACAGTGCTAACCATTGACCCACCATGCCGCCCCTCAATGCAACATATTACTATATTAATTTAATTAATCTGATTCATTAATTTAATGATAAAATAATAATAATAATAATAATAATAATAATAATAAATGACCTAAATTGCATTGAATGTACACATTTGATCAGTTTTTGCTATCCGTAAGAATCAAACTCTGCCCAGCCCTGGGTAGTCTGCTGCCCTAGGCAAGATTTTACCTGCTGTCCCTTACCTTACAGCCCATTTCGACAATAATCATGCTTTTAACATTCATAAAAGAACTACATATAGCTTTTTTAGTTAGTGTTTTTTTTAATACACTCCCTGAAGAAACAAATTATAATTCCAACATAATGAAGATAATTGCAGAGGGAAAAGCTACTATAAATGCAACAAAGTACCATTAGCTTTGACTAACAATGAACAATGCATTTACAGTATTTGTTATTCATGTTAATCTTAGAAATTGAAAACAAACCTTATTTTAATTGTTTCCAGTGAATCTATAAAAAGGGCGACGTGGTGGCGCAGTGGGTAGCGCTGTTGCCTCACAGCAAGGTCGCTAGTTAGAGTCCCGGCTGGGTCAGATGGCATTTCTGTGTGGAGTTTGCATGTTCTCCCCGCGTTCGCGTGGGTTTCCTCTGGGTGCTCCGGTTTTCCCCACAAGTCACTAAACTGACAAAACGTAGAATAGTTATATTTCCTTGTGAGATCAGGCTGCTGGAACTCCAGAGAGTGTTATTTTAGTACTTTAACTGTTTTGACCTGACTATCATCTTGTTTTATCACAGCTTTTACTTCAGTTAATTCATATGAACATCATTCATTTATTTATTAAATAAAATACCTCTGTCTTTGTGCTGCATTTCTTCTACTTCTCTTCTTTTTTCTCTTCCCAGGGCACCAGAGTGCTTCAGTCTTTTTGATATAGGGATTATATATCATGCATCTATCACAATCATGTAACTGTACAGTAGCCTAAGTGCGGCTCTGCTTGCAAAGGATCCAGGGAAGGATTTATTATCTGTCAAACTGGGGTGAATCGGCAGAGAAATAAAACAGTTGGTTTTGTGTAATAGTTGTTTTTGGGGCAATACTTTTTTTGGTAATATTATAAATTCATAGTATTGAAGTAATAATCTATATGTGACAAAGGTCTTGTCGTCGATCCCAGTTGTAAGAGCAACAAATAACGACTTCTAGTTGATCATTTGGAAAAGTGGCAGAAGGTAGTTTTTTGTTCGTGAATCATCTGTTGAACTGCATCCCAATCATCACAAATACTGCAGAAGACCTATTGGAATCTGCATGGACCCAAGATTCTCACAGAAATCAGTCAAGTTTGGTGAAGGAAAAATCATGGTTTGGGGTTATATTCAGTATGGGGACCTAAGAGAGATCTGCAGAGTGAATGGCAACATCAACAGTGTGAGGTATCAAGACATTTGTGCTGCCCATTACCTTACAAACCACAGGAGAGGGCAAATTCTTCAGCAGGATAGCACTCCTTCTCATACTTCAGCCTCCACATCAAAATTCCTGAAAGCGAAGATAGTCAAGATGCTCCAGGATTGGCCAGCCAAGTCACCAGACATGAACATTATTGAGCATGTCTAGGGTAAGATGGAGGAGGCATTGAAGATGAATCCAACGAATCTTAATGTACTCTGGGAGTCCTGCAAGAACGCTTTCTTTGCCATTCCAGATGACTATTAATAAGTTATTTGAGTCATTGCAGAGATGTATGGATGCAGTCCTCCAAGCTCATAGGAGCCATACATAATATTAATTCTTTTTCCAGTGCACCATGACTTTATATTCTATACTGTACATTATTTCTGTTAGTGACAAGCCTTTTGTCTAAGCAAAGTCAGACCTTACTGTCCTAATTAAATAGTTAAAAATCAAGGCATGTTTATAATTTAATTTGGTAAAATAAGTGTAATCTAAAGACCTTTGCCTTTCATATAAGCCACTTCTGATATTATTTGTTGTTCCTAAAACTTGGATAGGCAACAAGACTTTTGTCAGGTCGTGTATGGATAATAAAAAATGTAATATATAATAATAAAAACTTTTCATTTTGGTGCTCCAAAGTATTGACCGAGACCTGAGCATGCTATTTTGCCTATGTCTAACGCTGGCCCTGATCAAACCTACAACCTTAGCATTGCGAGAATCACGCTCTACTAAATGAGCTACAGGAAGACCCTCACGCTATTTTGTAATTATTTTATATAAGAGACTAATTTGTATGAATTTGTAATCTCATTCGAAGTTTGGGAGCATCCCTCCCTTTAAAAATCATACGCTTTCACAGGAATACAATTGTATACATTTCAAGAGTTCACACTTAGCTGATGATTAATTATAAAGCTTGTTTGGCATGCTGTCCCGGGAGAGAGCCCTGAGCTCATGAGATCCTCGAGCCCGGGGCTCCCTCCCGTTGCAAGGCAAGAGGGGAGATCGAGCTCAGGTAGATCTCGAGAACTCCCCATCGTAGTGATTGAAGTGCAGATAGTAGTTCTCTTTAACGAGGTACTAGATAGTGAGCAAGTCTATAGTGTTGATTAATAAATAACTTAGGTTGCATGTTTTTAATCGGTGGGAGGAAACCGGAGGACCCGGGGAAAACCCACGTGAGCACGGGGAGAACATGCAAACTCCGCACAGAAAATGCCCGCTGGTTTGGTAAAGCCTAGAACCATTGACATTCTTGCTGTGAGGCAACGGCGCCAAGCGCTGGGCCACCATGTCACCCATCTAGGAGAGAGGAGGAGTAGGGGTGGAAGGGGGGATTCTTCAAAGCGAAGATAGTGGTAATATGAAACCCGGGGTATTTATAGTAGCTTAGGGATCATCTGATTGGTGCGAGGTGATTTGGATAATGTGGGTCCAGCCGCTAGCAATCATAAGCACGTGATCCTCTCGAAATTAGTTTATAAATAAACTTCACTTATACAAATTAGACACTTTTCTGACAATATGTAAAACAGTTAGGTTTTCTCATGGGATCAGACTGGGGATTTAAAAAAATGTAAAATTTAATTAAATTTAATTAAATAAAAAAAAAATTAAATAATAAAAAATAAATAAATAAAATAAAATAGCCTTCTTTTCCCAGCAGCCTACTGGGTTACAGCTGGAAGGCCATCTGCTGCATAAAACATATGCCAGAGTAATTGGTGGTTCATTCCGCTGTGGCGACCCCTGATAAGTAATGGACTAATTCGAAGAAAAATGAATGAATGAATGAATGAATGAATAGCCTTCTCTTATGGTTTCTGACACCTTCCTTTAAAGCTACTTAAACAAGATCACCAGACTAAAAGGATATACAGTACAATACATCTCACGCAAGTTGCACACATTGAAAAGTATCATATATCTGGCATCCGCTCAAATAATGGAAATGTAAGAAAGAGTACAACGATGAACTCGCTAACCCTCCTTCAACATTATAAGCACGGTACCAAAATTTTCACACCAAAACAAGACCAACAGGCTCCAGTTTTTTCCTTACTGTACCGCTCTCTCCTCTGCTGAATCCCGCCGGAGCGCTGTGCTGGTGTCGGGTTTACCGTGGTATCAGTTATCAGGGATAGAGAGACATCAAAGCCTCTGATAAAAGACACAGAGCTGGACTCGAGAGTGGAAATGAAGCACCTGCCTTCATCCAGACCCATTCTCAATCACAGACAGCAGACGGGGACTTTATGGAGGAACATTTACAAATGATGACTTGTCTTATTTGCTTTAATACACTATATTAGAAAGATTACATTAGATGCCTTAGGTCGGTGTTATTGTAGTGAGTTAAAATCTATTTTTTATTTAAAGTCTGTGTGAACCTGAAGTGGCAGGGAGGACTTATATTCAAGTATGTTAATGTACTTCCAACTGAAATGGACTATTGAGTAGGGGGCGGGGTTTTCTTTTTGTGCATCATTCCCTCATAGCAAACTAACAGTAAAAGGGGTGTGGTTAATAATATTGCATCTGCAACCTAGGCTCATTCTGAAAACATACCACTATATACATTTCTGGAAATCGTGAATTAAGTAGCCAGAAGTACGTACAGTATGGCTGCATTTTGTCTTAAATCGGATGCTTAGGGGTGGTATGACGGCGTTCCTTTTTGCACTTACCAGCTGACCGCTTACCTGTGGACGGCTTTCCCGCTGTAACCAGTTTGTCCGGTGACTCGCAGCATACGTTGGCAGACTTGAGATACAAAGAGGAGTTGACCACGATGATAGGGTGCGGGTCTGGCCGAGAACAATTCCAGAAAGCGAATAAGATAAAAATAGAAGCCAAAAAATAAAATATTTTCCCCTTTTGGGGCGATTTGTTCTGCAGCGTAATAGATGTACAACACACACAGTTGAAATCAGAATTATTAAACCTCCTGAATTATTAGCCCCCTGTTTATTTTTTTCCCAATTTCTGTTTAACGGACAGAAGATTTTTTCAGCACATTTCTAAACATGATAGTTTTAATAACTCATCTCTAATAACTGATTTATTTTATCTTTGCCATGATGACAGTAAATAATATTTTACTAGATATTTTACAAGACACTTCTATACAGCTCAAAGTGACATTTAAAGGCTTAACTAGGTTAATTAGGTTAACTAGGCAGGTTAGGGTAATTAGGAAAGTTATTGTATAATGATGGTTTGTTCTGTAGACTATCGAAAAAAAGTAACGCTTAAAGGGGCTAATAATTTTGACATAAAATGGTGTTTAAAAAATTAAAAACTGCTTTTATTTTAGCTGAAATAAAACAAATTAGACTTTCACCAGAAGAAAAAATATTATCAGACATACTGTGAAAATTTCCTTGCTCTGTTAAACATAATTTGGGAAATATTTAAAGAAGAAAAACAAATCAAAAGGGGGGCTAATAATTCTGACTTAAACTGTATATCATACCACACACTTACCACATACAACAAGACAAACATTAAACAATGTTAATAGTACCAAAAATAAATTACAAAAACAGCAACTACCTCTTCCCATTAAAATTCAGCAAATAAATTGCACAAGGAACAAATGAAAAATTAAATCTGTTGGTCCTTGCCAGAGATGGCAAAAGTACACAAATCCTTTACTCACGTAGAAGTACAGATATACTCATGTTTAAAACGACTCTGGTAAAAGTTGAAGTAATGATTACAATTTTGTAATCAAGTAAAAGTAAGGAAGTATGGCCTCAAAAATGTACTTAAGTAAAAAGTACTAATTACTACATGTTTTAGTTTCACTAGGGAGGTAAATATCTGGTTTACCCCCATGCATCATCCTTCTGACGCAAACTCACAGCGTTCATCATCTAATTTTGCGGCTGTTGGATCAAAAACTGCCATTCATGTTTATACACACTAAAAATAATTCTGTAGGCCTGTATATCTTTATAATAATGTCTCACATTGTACACTATATTCTGTCCAAAACATTTAGAATTTTGGAATTTTATATTTGAATTTTATTTTTATTGAATATTTTGAAAATATTATTTATATTTATATTTTTATAAAGATATTATAATATTAATATCTTTTGCTAAAATAAATACTTAATCGTATTTGACTGCAAACTTTTTTTTTTGCTTTAGCAGCTCTCATATAACCCATTATTTTAATGTTTTTTCCAGGATATTGTGGATATTTTATTTAATGGATAAACAATAATTTTATGCTAAAAGCTACACACACCTCAAGCATTTGTTTACCTATAGCATTTGTATGGCATGTGTGTCTCTCTTGTTTACCTGTGATCTAATCAATGCAATCTCACAGCAATCCGTAACGTATTTAGTGGCTAATTCCCATGAATTTGTACGATCTACCCAATGATGGTTGGGTTTAGGGGAGGGGTTGGGTGCCACGCCTCCTTTTAAAAATCGTACATTTTCGCACGACTCAACTCGTACGAATTCGTACGAATTAGCCACTAAACTGACAAAACGCAAAATACTTCTGTTTCCTCATGAGGTCAGACTGGATCTAATCAAACAAAATGTGTCTTATTACCGTGTAAACAGGGCAGCATCAGTCAAGTTAAATTCGCCGTCTCCCTCTGTCTCATCTGCGTAGTCATCCTAGCCTTTCTCATAGTAATCTTCATAAACTAGCATTTATATACATTGCGTGATAGCCTTGGTTGAAAAAGCTGCGCATTGCAGCACGCAGGCGCGCAATGACGAAAATAGACTGAATGCATCAAACAGGTGCTAAAATTGCACAATGAAAAGAAATAATATAGATCACGCCACTAAACACATAAAAACAAAAGTAACAAGCCTGATTTAAAAAATGTAAGAGTAGAAGGTACAGATTAAAGTAAAAAGCTGTCAAAAAAATAAATATTGGAGTAAAGTACTGATACCAGGAAAATCTACTTAAGTACAGTTATTGAAGTATTAGTACTTCGTTACTTCCCATCTCTGGTCCTTGCCAAAGGGACCCTATACCGAGATCCTGAGGGAAGTATTTGAAATTAATCTAAAAGAGGATTGGGATATATCAGATGTAATTTGATGGGCTTTTTTTAACACCTGGCTTTCATACAAATAGGATAACCCCGGCACTTTTACCCCTAATACTTTACTGCAGGTATTTAAAACCTTAGACAGTGAGTTCTTATGTTTTACTTTTAAAGAAGCAAACCAACAAATCAATGAAAAGGTTCAAATGGATTTTATAGTGACCTTATAAAATGCCACCATCTATCAATAATAAACTTTGCAAATTTTTCAAAGTCTTTGTTAGTGTAACCAGGGATAGTGACACTGACAACGGAGGTGCGGATCCACATGCAGGTTTATTAGCGAGCTCAGGCCAGCAACAGTCAACACAGGCACAAACAGATGTATACGGGCAATCCAGAGTCGTAGTCAAAATAGCAGGCAGATGGTCACAAGGCAGGCAGCAAACAGGATTAAACAAATAAACAAGGCGAGGATCAAAAACACGGAAAAACAAGACAAAGGAAAACGCGTTGTAGTGTCACTAAAACAGAAGACTCAGCCATAACATGGATCCAGCGGGTGTCAAAATTATGCATCTGCCTCAGGAAGCCCGGTCTATCGAGGAGCACGTAGAGGACTTTATTCAGGTAGCCCATTTAACCAATATGAGTGAACTCTGTTTAATGATCTTTTTTTGTTTGTGGTTGCCTATCTGAACCACTGTACTCCACAATGCCATTACACTAGCCCCACTGGACATTAGAAATATACACCGAACTGGCATTACAATTGAGTGGGTCCCCCTTCACAGTTGGCAAGGTGGAGGAGACCCCTAAATGTTTTTTTGGGGGGGTTGTCAATAAACAACAAGACCTGCTGCGACGGGGCTTGCTGCCCAATCCAATCCTCCAGTTCACAAAATGGCCGCCTTCAGTCCTCCAGCTCACAAGATGGCTGCCTCCAGTCCTCCAGTTCACAAAATGGCCGCCTCCAGTCCTCCTGCTCACAAGATTGCCGCCTCCAGTCCTCCAGCTGACAAAATGGTCACAACCAGCCCTCCAGGTCACACAATGGTAAGCGCCAGTCTGCCACTAGCTCACAAGATGGCTTCCTGTTCCAAGTCTGTTTCTGCCATAGTTTCTGTCGTTGTTCCTGTTCTTGAAATGCCATCACCTGAGCCACCACAATGGCCACCACCAGAGCTGTTACTGCCAGAGCTGCTGCCACCACCTGAGCCGTGTGACTTCCCAGAGCTATGTGACTTCCCAGAGCCGAGTGACCTCCAAGAAGCCGCTAGAGTTGTGTGACTTCCCAATGCCTCCAGAGCCAAAGCCTCCAGACCCACTGGGGTTATCTGAACTGCCAGTGCCTACCGAATCAAAGCCTCCTGACCCACTGGGGTTTAATGAACTGCCAGTGCCTCCTGAACCTAAGCCTCCTGACCCACTGGGGTTGAATGAACTGCCAGTACCTCCTGAATCCCCTGAATGGCGGGCGCCAGATCCTCACAAATTCCCAGAATGGCCAGATCCTCCTGAATTCCTCGAATGGCCAGCGGCACCAGATCTTTCTAAATTCCCTGAATGGCCAGGGGTGCCAGATCCTCCAGAATTCCCAGAATGGCCAGGGCCACCAGATTCTCTTGAATTCCCCGAATGACCAGGGGAACCAGATCCCCCTGAATTCCCGTAGGGGCCAGAGCCGCCACCTGAGTCCGACGAAGGGCCAGAGCCGCCACCTGAATCCCACAAATGGCTGCCAGAGCCATGTGACTTTCCAGTGCCGCCAGAGCCATGTGACTTGGAGCAGGTGAATGTGTGTGTGTGGCATGACTGGGTTTTGTAGTCCATATGAGGCAGGATTTGTAGTTCATGTGAATGTGAGTGTATTTACCAGTGATCTCTGGTTATAGATCGCTGGTGATCATGACAGTTGGCCTGTTCTACATAATCTTTCAGTATTTTCATTCAAATTTAACTTATTAGCGATATTAGTACCTAGGTACTTATAACTTTTGACTAATTAAATTTGGTGGTTATTAACCATAGTACCTTAAACTATTCCTGCTTCAGCCGCAGGTTAATGCACATCTCCTGCACATCGACACCAATTTGTAAAATACTCAACAACAGGTCCGTGTTCTGCCTTCTCACCAACCAACAAACTTACAATAATGGTGTCATCCGGAAACTAACGAAGGTACGGCCTCTGGTGAATTTACACGAGAACAGCAGGTGCGAATGGCACTCGCGAGATAAATTTGAGATCTGAAAAAGTGTACACAGTGGCCTTTGGTGGATTTGCGAAAACAAAAACTTCAACAACAAAAAACGTACCTCCCGGGACATATTTGGTGCTCTCCAGAAATGTATATAGGGCTACGTTTTCAAAATGAGTCTGGGTTGTGCAACTGAAGTCGTCAAACTGATGTCAACAGAGAAAGACCATCACATGAAATGTGGAAGCAAATGATCAGATTTGATTGAAGATTACCAAAACAGACTTTGTTTTAAGTGGATTAACTTGCACAGATTAATTATTCACCTAAAGAGTAACAATGTGCGCTTGCAAAATAAACATTACAAATTTTGATTTCATGCAGCCTTTGAGGTTGTGTTGTTTTAACCCTCAGAACTCAAACCCTAAATATGGGCAACAATAAAACAAAGAATGCATGACTAAGCACATTTCTAATGAATATATGACTTCGGGAATTGTTATTGCTTATCAACTGCATCTAGTACAAATATATTTGCATATTGTTGACCTGTTAAACTTGTTCAAGCTTGGATTCAGTCCAATAGTAAAAATACCTTTCACTTTGTCCACAGGGGATTTTTTTTTCTCAATAAACATTTTTTCGTTAACACTGCCAGAAGAACACAAACCCAATCCCATCAGTGTGAGTCAGTTTAAAAACAAGAAATAAACAAACAACAAACAATAAACAAGTGTGTATCCCAGTACTGGGTTGCAGCTGGAAGGGCATCCGCTGCATAACACATATGCTATAATAGTTGGCGGTTCATTCTGCTGTGGCGACCTCTGAAATAGAGACTAAGCCAAAGGAAAATTAATAAATGAATGAACACCATAACAACAATAACAATATAGAGCTCATTCCCATGATGCACACTAACATAGTCTAAGTAAAAACAATAAATATATTGTCTCACTTAATTACTATGTACTTACATTTACACTAATCTCTTGTTATAATGCACTTATGATGTATATATTGTGTTTTTACATTGTACTTATGTTTAATGCCTGCATGTAATTTACATGAATTAATTTGTGCAATTACATTTATAATTACACTGACCCATGGGACCCAAATACATGTAGTTTTATTTATTTATTTACTCTTATTAGGCAATATACACTTCAATTTTCTCTTTCTGAACTCCCTCAGACACCTTTGCTGTGAATAATTTCATTTTGCTGTTGCATGATGCACTGAAGGGTGTGTTGACAGTATGTCAGGTGTAATTACAATAAAACAAACTCTGGTAAATTATTGTGTTAGTTCAGCTCATGTAAGTGTGTGCACTGCTGTGGGCTCAAACTCACATGACCTGATGCTGTTTGTTTGTTCAGTGGAAAGCAGATGTGTGTTATTCAAAAGAATAGTCCTTGTGCCTGCCCTGGATGCTACAACCTAACCTTCATTTACATGTGTGCCCTCAGGCAATAATACATACTTTCAACTGATTCCCAATTTTTAATGTAGTGGGGATCAAAATTTGAGCATACCCAGCAAACATTTTTGTGTTTAGCAGATGTCTAATAGACATCTAAACGTAGACAGCTTGGCTAAAACAAGGCTAAACTTGGGTTGTCATTGAAAATCTAATAGACGTCTAAGAATAGCCCAAAACTAGACTAGTTGTCAAATAGACAGATTAGACAGACTTTATATGTGTAGTAATTCATTTCTGTTTATTTGATGACTTTTGGCCTATTCTTAGACGCTATTAGATTTTCACTCACCCAAATTTAGCCTTGTTTTAGCCAAGACAACTATGATTAGGTGTCTATTAGACATCTTTAAAAAACAAAAAACAAAAAATGGTTGCTGGGTAACCTGAATCTACAATATTACTATTTTAATAAGATTATATTTTAGATTATATTTTAATTACCATTATAAGACATCATGATCAATCCCATGATCCCTTGCAGGTGCGTTCATGTTTTACCGGATCCAGTACTTCATATTTGTCGATGTTCCATATGGACATCGACGCATTCAGGTGAAAGATCCGAACAAAGGATGAATCATCTGATTCTGAGTCGACTAAATGAATTAATAGTTTTAAACATGGTGCACTTTTTAGATTTAAACCTCTGCTCGATGTTTCACTTCACTTAGAGCTGTGTTACACACTGCATAGATGTTTATTTACAAAAACCTATAATAGGGGTTCTTTAAAGAGCCCCTATTATGGGTTTTTGAAAACGACCTTCCATGCAGTGTGTAACACAGCTATAAGTGAAGTGAAAAATCCAGCTAAGGCTAAAATCCGAAAGTGCACCGAGTTTAAAACTATTGATTCATTTATAAAAGAGTCGACTCATAGTGGTTGAATGAATCACCGCGTTAACAAATCTTTAGCCGTGTAGATTTAACAAATCTAGCCGTTTTCTCTAGCTTGCAAATAATGTATTTAATTGTGTTTTGCTACTTGTAACAGCTTGTACTGTGTCTGATTAACTCTTTATATTCTTATTATGGGTCTAAAGTCACATTGAAAATGCGACGGGTGCCGCTTTATTTACCAATTTATTTACCGAACTCTGCCGTTTGTTGTTGCTATGGCCACTGTCAGCTGTTCCTACACACGTGCGGCAGTCAAGTTTCAAAATAGTTCAATTTTTGCCACTATGTGGATTAATACTGAATGTGTGTCACTGTTTTTACTTATGGTTAAGAATAGAGCAATCTGCTGGTATTTACTGCATTGCTTTAATGCATTTACACATACACTCTGCACTCTGACTACTTCAAAGTTGTTGATAAGCCGTGGTGAGCGTTTCTCTCTTGCTGCGTCCCAATTCGCAATCTTGTACTACGACCGAAAAGTATGTACTTTTTTTGTGGAGGAAAAATATATACTTTTGAGTGTGTAACAGAAAATTATGCAAGCTTTGGGACATACTACTTCCTCATTACACAGATTGTTGTTTGCTTAGTTAAGAGCCCTGTCAATCATCCACATTTCTGTCGTATTTAATTTCCTACCTTATTGGAGAAGCAGCAGCAGGATAATCTCCCATTCACGAGTTTTTCATGCAGAGAAATCTCCTCAGGTGTTTGGATAATTCTGCATTCAGAGACGGTAATGTTCAAACACGTCTTTATATAAGTTCAGTATTGTTGTTGCAGATGAAATATAACACAGACAACGGTATTTAAATACTCTCCAGTGGGCTAGATATTAATTAACAGTCATACAAACATCTTTACCGAAGCCTCTCTGCTTGACGGTTGGTCTCGCGCGTCCATCATGTTTGTAGTTTGTTTACACTTTTCACCCGTGATTTGTAGTTCTTATCGAATTCACGTCCAACACGCAATGTACTGTGGGCGATATCAGCGGTTAGAGTATGGACGCTTCTACACTTAAAATTTTGACCGGAAATAGTAAACCATCCGGGAATTTTTGGCATACTCTTTTCAACATACTACGATCTGGGACATACGAATTCTATTTTCACATACTATTTAGGACGCATTGTATGCGGATTGGGACGCAGTATATTTTAATTACCATTATAAGACGTCATGATCAATCCCATGATCCCTTGCAGGTGCGTTCATGTTTTACCGGATCCAGTACTTCATATTTGTCGATGTTCTATATGGACATCGACGCATTCAGGCGAAAGATCCGAACAAAGGATGAATCATCTGATTCTGAGTCGACTCAATGAATTAATAGTTTTAAACATGGTGCACGTTCAGATTTAAACCTCTGCTCCAGTGGTGTAGTCCTAAAAAAAAAAAAGTGGTGTACTATTACCCACCCAACCCAAATATTAAAAGTAGGCAAAGAGATGACGAGAAAAAAAAAAAAAAAAAAAAAAAATATATATATATATATATATATATATATATATATATATATATATATATATATATATATATATATATATATATATATATATATTTATATATATATATATTTTTTTTTTTAACATAAGTTACATGTACCTATTGAAAGAAAAAACAAATACTACGGAAGTTAATGATTACAGGTTTCCAGCTTTCTTCAAAATATCTTCTTTTGTGTTAAACAAAATAAAAAAAAAGACAAACCGGTTCGGAACAAGTAAAGGTTGAGTAAAGGATGACAATTTTACTTTTTTTTAATGAACTATCCATTAAAAAAGGAAAAACATTTAAACAAAAATCCACTGATTGCAACAAATAAGATGCAAGTAAAAAAAAAAAACAATTGGTATACAGTTAAAGGGGACGCGAATACACGTAAATTAGGGAAGTCTAATCAGAAAAACAAGTGAGTATACCGAGGGTATACGCAATTATTGATCCTCAGAAGTCGTAATACCCAAACAGCTCATGGAAAAAAGTAGGCATACTGAGTATACGTCCGTATAGCCCCGACTGCACCACTGATCTGCTCGATGTTTCCATTGACTGTTACACACTGCATAGATGTTTATTTACAAAAACCTATAATAGGGGTTCTTTAAAGAGCCCCTATTATGGGTTTTTGAAAATGACCTTCCATGCAGTGTGTAACACAGCTCTAAGTAAAGTGAAATATCCAGCTAAGGCTAAAATCCGAAAGTGCACCGAGTTTAAAACTATTGATTCATTTATAAAAGAGTCGACTCATAGTGGTTTGAATGAATCACTGCGTTAACGAATCTTTAGCTGTGTCGGCGTGAAGTCAATATGGAACTCAAGCCCCGCCCATTTGTTGCACGTGCAGACCTGGGAAAATTGAAACCCCCTGCCCCACCCACAAACACTGTATAAAGAAAAAGAGAAAGACAAACACTGTAGCAGATCCCGGTTAATTAATGTCACGAAGACGCTGTGCACTGAAGTGTGAGGGAAAGTTAGTGTTATTTTCCCTACCCAAAGATGAGGCTGTGAAGAGTCAGTGGTTGATGTTTAATTTTGGTAAAATACCTTAGCATTATAGCCCAAGCCATGTGCTGTGTTCCCGTCATTGAGTGCTTCAGCAATCTACACGTTTACAATAGGGAATTCGTGAGCCATTTGTTTAAGGAAGGATCAGAAGCTTGACAGGAACTTTACAGTACACGGTTCATAGGCCAGTTTCTTCCTCCATTTCACAAGTGTAAGTTGGTGTAATTAAAATCGTTGCCTCTTTGTTTTCTCTAGCTTGCAAATTATGTATTTAATTGTGTTTTGCTACTTGTAATCGCTTGTACTGTGTCTGGTTAATCTTTATATTCTCATATCAGGTCTAAAGCCACATTGAAAACGTGACGCGTGTCACTTTATTTACTGATTTGTTTACAGATCTCTACCGTTTGTCGTTGCTATGGCCACAGTCAGCTGTTCCTACACACGTGGGGCGGTCAAGTTTTAAAATAGTTTAACTTTTGCCACTGTGTGGATTAATACTTAATGTGTGTCACTGTTTTTACTTATGGTTAAGAATAGAGCAATATGCTGGTGTTTACTGCATTGCTCACTCTGACTACTTCAAAATTGTTGCTAAGCCATGGTGGCCGTTTCTCTCTGTCTCGCGCTGAACGCAGCTGACCAATCACAACAGACTGGGTCATCGGACCAATCAGCGCACATTAGCATTGCACTAAGGAGGGGTTATGGAACAAATGAATCGCTAAATAAGTCATATTGGAGTCGTTGGGATAATTAGGTAAAAAAAAATGCATATTATAAGACAATGAAAGTGTTTTTGACCTTGCATGCATATCCGCCTGTTGTTGGAGACCCCCAAAACCAAAATAAGACCTTTTTAATGCATAACAGGGGTGGTATGTATTAATGAGTGGTCAAAAAGTGTGATGAAGGCACATCTTGAAAGTCTCATTAAGGCAACTCTGAAGTGTGTTTCAAAAAATAGCTTTTTTGACCCCTAAACTTTTAATCCCTTTAAAGCTGTTACTCCGGAGCATTAAGGGGTTTAAGGGTGCTTTCATGCCTAGACTTTTGTTTCAGAACCTGTCTTGTTTGCCCAGTTAGCGCGGTTCATTTAGCATATGTGAAACCAGCAATCACGCTCGGATCCACGCCAAAACAATCGGTCTGAGATCGCCTGAATGAGTTGGTCTCGGCTCGATTGAAACGAACTCTGGAGCGGATCATTTGTAGTAAGAAAGCGATACGATCCGATCCAGGCTATATCACACTGTATCATGGATATGTCATAGGCATTTATGGCTATATGAAGAGAGAATTATGAGTAGAAGGTCATTCCTACCGATAAATGTGCATTTCCTGTAAAATACGAAAGTGAAAGCATGCTGAACTAAAAACGAGAACTGTTTATCCGGAAAATTGACCGAACTGCAGTCTTGGTTTATCTGTTATTTCTCTCTATATTGTAAAGCCTATAATGCATAAGCCAAGTGCTATATATGTGAAAGTCTGACCTCTGCTCTATATTAAGTGACGATGTCGGGTGTCACCATTCAAAACGAAAGTGCAGCTTTTCGCTTATAATGTCTTATTGCTCATCGTCATAAAAAAGAAGGACGCATAACAGCTGAGTGGGACTCTGCAAAATAAACCGTGAAACTCTGACCAATGTGATGAGAGTTTACTCGCACGTGACTTATTGTTCCCTTTGTTCCTGCACCAGGAACAAAGAGCAACATTGTAACAAATTTAATCCCTGTTTCAGAACAAATGAATCGATTCACAGGTGTGAAAGCACCCTAATGCCGAGTTCAGACTGCATTTTAGCCCTGATTTTGACTTGCCAACAGGTTTTGAGAAATCACAGGCAAATCAGTGCTCGTTCCGCGAGTAACAATCACACAGTATGAACTATCAAGGACGCAATCTGAGAGAATCGCCGATGAGTTGCCGATGCCCGGGAGATATTTGGCGTGCTAAATATCTGGAGCTGTCTGCGATTCAAATCATGCCGTGTGAAATGTGTTCTGGTTGAAAATAACATCAACGGTCACCTACAGCCAATGAGAGAGCAGCACTCAATACTGGGAACCTGCAGGCCAGCGGGATCTTGGGGGAGAAGTTAAAAACCCTCCTTTTCAGTTTATTTGGACCCAAGAAACTAAGGAAAAACTCCTGGAAATTTGGCAGGAGCACCGTGTCTGTTTGACGTGTCATCTGAGCAATACGCACAACCGGGTCGAAAAATAAAAAAAAGTTTAAGAGAAATTGCTCCCTTCAAAGCCAGGTGAGCAAAATAAATACATTTTCTACCACACTAAAGGCGTCTTTCTCATTATGTAGTTAATAACAACATATTTATTACATGACCTCGCGTTGTTTCCATGCCTTCTGAAACATAGTTTGGACAAAGTTGATTTAAAGTCATGCAGTGTGAACCACCCTGTCACCGATACATCTTGCAGTGTAAACAAAGCACCGACAGAATGCTACTCCAGATAGTCATGCAGTGTGAAAACATCCGTGACACGACTACTTTGAAAATCATGCAGTCTGAACTCGGCATTAGGCAGATGAGCCCTTCAGAATGGAATGCAGTGAAATCTGCAGCAACTTCCTATTCTTGCAGATATTAGGTTTTACTCTTTCCCTATGGGAAAAATTAATGTGAAAATTTCTTCTAAAATCTAGTGCCCAAAAACTGGGCAGGCACTGTTACGCTCTATATCAGCACTGCAAGTGAATATTAAAAGAGCTTCATGACTGTCTCAGAAATGAAAGTGATGCTTTCAAGCCTAATTTTGACTTGGAAACTAAATCAGGTTAGTAACGACTAGCTGATCTAATTTCATTCCTTATTCAGAAAAAGCCAAAGAGGGCAAAAGTCACAAAGAACTTTATTTGACCCCACTGCAATAGGAAGTAATATATACCACCTTGTCTTTATTTTCCAAAAAGGCTTGCCATTGTGTATTACATATAGTATATACCTTATCTTTTAGCTGTAAATGCTATTGTCAGGCTCATAAAAGTCACTGTTACAATGTGCAGAGCGTCTGGAAATAGATCCACGCGGAAGTCATTTGTCTCTGAGATCTGGGCTGATATGCTCTTTATCAAATCAAGAACAAACACTCTCTGTTTTGCATTACAATCAGGAAACATAAGACATTTCTAATAAAAAAAGAGATGCTTCTGCTATTTACCTCATCAGTTTAGTTGAAGCGGATTGTATTTTGATCATGTATTTAGATCATATGTCCAATGTAAACAAGTCTTTGTTGTGCGGCATGGTATTCACAGTCATTTTGACAGCTTCAGGTGTCTGTCATCAGGCCGTTCTCAGGAGTATAATGTTCAGACAGCAATAAGACAGGCACAAGACCGCCTTCATTAAATATCTCGTCCAGTGAAAGTGTGTGGTGTTGCTTATGGAGACTGTATTTCTGTAGGACTGTAACAATCAGTGGCGGCTGGTGTTAAAAAATGTGGTGGGGGGCGCGCAAACACCAGAAAAAAATCTAACTGTTGGTAAAGTAAGAGTGTAAAAGCCATTTTTCAGTGATGTATCAAAAAACAAAAAATATGACTAAAGCATACAATAAATGCATCACAAATCAGTTCATTTTAGTTTAATTTGGGTGTATTACCAGTAATGAAGTAATCAAGATAATCAGTAAACACACACACAAACACACACACAAATGTTGCCTAATCACTGGCCAGTAGCACTACTTGAAAATAAATTTTGCTCTCCTTTTTTTCTGGCTTGCAAATTTCTCAATGACCTTTTGGTTAAAGTCAGTCATCTCAGTCACCAGTCTCTTCTCTATTGACAGCATGGCCAATGCATTCAGCCTCACTTTTGCTGTTTGAAACAGCAAACACGAAAAACAGTAAAGGCATGACACATCACAACCTGCCAGCCAACTCCGTTTGTCATAACAATTGCTGGAAAAGACCCGAGTGTACGCTCGCCCGAAATCACTTGACTACTGGTGAATTTGCAAGGAAGGTCGATCTGGTCCAAGATCCTTGATCCTTTTTTTTTCTTCTTCATCCAAACGCCTTGTGAACGGATATCTTTGCAAATATACAACGTAATTTTCCCTCATTTCAAGAAATTGCACTTGCTTTCACTATGATTAAAGGTCGGCACAGACGAGCTGCTGCTGAACGGTCTAAGTGAGAATGGTCCAATCACATAAGGCCAATCATATAAAAACAAATATGATTCGTTCTAACATCAAAAATTGGAGGGTTCGGGACGCAGAGCGCTGCGCCCCAAAGACAATTTAAAACCGGCCAATTAGAGCTTATCGTCATATCACGTGCATTGCAAAAGTTTGTGTACCTACATAGACACCCATTAGTCCGGCGCCCCGCACACATATGAAAAAATATTGTTCATACATTTTTTTTCAATAAATGTTAGTATGACTACAATAAATGTTAGAATGTTAGAATTAAATCAATTTGTTTAGTTAATATTTGTGATAATAAATATTAACATATTAAAGGGGGCGGCGCCCCAGCGCCCTCTATTGACCAGCCGCCACTTGTAACAATGTGTGAAAATACTGTGCATTAATCCAGTCAAACATACTGTACTGATGTTCATATGCTTGATTAATCAAAAATAGACTCTAGAGAACGTATTTAAAATTAAATGATTCGTAAGACTGACAATAGTTAAATAATGTACAGTTGACAGCAAAATTAATACAATTTTAATCATTTTAAAAATATTTCAAGTGCTTTTTTAACAAAGAGAAGATTATAAACTTAATAACTCTTCTAGTAATAATTTATTTTGTCTTGACAGTACATATTTTACTACTTATTTAGTAAAATCCTATTATTGAGCTTAAAGTACAATTTAAAGACTTAAATAAAGTAATTAGGCTAACTAGGCAAGTTAGGATAATCGAGCAAATCACTGCACAACAGTGATTTGTTTTGTAGATAGTTAAAAAATAAAAGATTTCCTAAGGGGGCTAATATTCATTTTCTTTTCGGCTTAGTCCCTTTATTAATCCGGGGTCGCCACAGCGGAATGAACCGCCAACTTATCCAGCACATGTTTTACGCAGCGGATGCCCTTCCAGCTGCAACCCATCTCTGGTAAACATCCATACACATTCATTCACACTCATAGGGCCCTATCATACACCCGGCGCAAGGCGTGACGCAAATGTTGTTTGCTAGTTTCAGCTGGACGCAAGTGTCGTTTTGACGTTTTTCACCACGTTGTTAAATAGCAAATGCATTTGCGTTCATATGTGCGCCCATAGGCTTTCTGGTCTAAAAAAGGAGGTGTGATGAGGCGCATTGCTGGCGCGTTGCTATTTTGAGGAACTAAAATAGACTGTTTAATAGACCAGCTAAGAGGAGGTCTAAAGTCCAGCGCAGAGCGCGTTAGATGTGCGCCTCGCTTAAACATTGCTTAATACACACAGGATGTAGAGCAATACACAAATATCTTTACAAATGAAAAAGAATTAAAGGAATAAAATATTACAAAAATTATTACTTTCTAGCCTACATAAATATAAAAACTTCTGCCTTCATGCCTTCTTCATCTCAGGGGTCTTTTTCAGTTTATTCATGACAATTTGCTTTTGTATAATGTTATTATTATTAGCAGTATTATTTATTATCTGCATATTTATATTTGTTTTATTAAAAACACGCTTAGATTTGTCCACCTGTCAAGTTTTAGACCATATGGGGCATAGCATGTGTATTTGGATATAATATTATTATTGTTCATTTATTCGTTTGCTGGAAATTAGAACTGAATTTAGAAATAGTTTTGAAACAAATCTTTGCGCTTAACAACCAAAATTAATTATGTAGGCTAATGGATGTCTGTGCGTACAACACCGTTTCCTTGAAGAGAGTAAAAGTGAAAGTAAAGAATGAGGAGGCTCATTCTCTCAGTCTTGCGCTGTAGATGGTCTGTTTAACTGTTTTCTCACTAGTGAAGCGCTCAGTTATTCCACTTACAAAGTCCGCCATGTAAATAGCAAATGCGCTATGGCGCGACACAATTGACTCTTAAAGGGAATGGGAGATGAGACTCTGATTGGTTTATTCTCAAAACACAACTATAACTCATTAAGAGAATAAGCTCAACCCTGTTAGACCATGCGCAAAGTGGAATTTTCCATACTTAAAATAGCAAAAGTGGATTCTGAGACGCCCTTAATGCTTTTACGCCCTGCGCATTGGACTTTGCGCCTAGATCGTTAAAATAGGGCCCATACACTACGAACAATTTAGCCTAGCCAACGCCCCATGGTGTCCGTAAATGCGCATATGTGTTTGTACTGGAAACGGCATTTGTGTGTGCCTCATCATTTTAGAAAGGCTTGAATAAACTCTATCTCAAATACATCAAATAAACTTACTTGGTATTTTCGAGTAGTGACCTTACTTCAGCTTCATCCGTGTCTGTCTCTATCACTGACAGCTGTTTATCTAAAGTAACGCATGAGAAGCAGACAAGCACATCGGAGCGGTGGGCGACGTGAAGCAGTTTATTTGCATTTAAAGCCATAGGCTACAAAAACAGCTAAATTGTCCTCAAACACCAAAATGAGCAGATTCTGAGCAGATGTTTTGAGCTGAAACTTTACAGACACATTCTGGAGACACCAAAGTCTTATCTTATATCTTGTAAAAGAGGTGCCCTTTAAACAATTGTATGTTTGTCAGAATATACAGACACTTGAGAATCTGACAGGTTTTTAAACCTCTTAAGTGATAACTCAAACAGTGAATATTTGCCTGTTTTCATGGTGTTCATGCAAGTGGTTAAGACAGTAAGATTAACAATATTCACACAGCAGTGTTTGTGATTTATTATAATATTTCTTCAGAAAGGCAGAACTAATCAGGGGTCAGACAGTAAGTGTGTGTGTACTATCCATTATTCTCTTCATGTCCAGTGTTTTCCTTTAAATATTTTACACTCTCTCAGACTGAACATAGATGAAAACAGCAAGGGGCAGAGTGAATCCATATGACTAAAATCTCCCATAGCATTTTTAAAAAAAAAAGAAGATACATGTACAGTGACCCCAAAATCCATGTGGACACTTAAAGGCGCAGTTCTCCAAAAACATTTACTTATTGTAATATAGTTTTACATATAGTTTAATCTTGAGATTTCTTCATTATTTGTGTTGATGGTATACAGTGGAGATCAAAATTGGAGAACAATTTTTTACAGGGGGTGGCATGGTGGCGCTGTGGGTAGCACGTTCACCTCACAGCAAGAAGGTCACTGGTTCAAGCCTCGGCTGGGTCAGTTGGCATTTCTGTGTGGAGTTTGCATGTTCTCCCCGTGTTTTTGTGGGTTTCCTCCGGGTGCTCCGGTTTCCCCCACAAGTCCAAAGACATGCGGTACAGGTGAATTAAGTATGCTAAAATTGACCGTAGTGTATGAGTGTGTGTGTTACCCAGTGATGTGTTGCAGCTGGAAGGGCATCCGCCAGGGGCGGACTGGGAAAGCATTTTCAACCGGGCAAAAGTAACTGTCAGTCAGGCCACATCTGATGCGATCTAGAAAGTGAAGAGCAGGGAGGGGGCGCGGAGATGCGCGGCAGGCCAGAATCACGGTTGCAGGCCAGATTGACCGTCAGGCCAACGGGAAATGTCCCGGTGCTCCCTATGGCCAGTCCACCCCTGGCATCCGCTGTGTAAAACATATGCTGGATAAGATGGCGGTTCATTCCGCTGTGGCGACCCCAGATTAATAAAGGGACTAAGCCGAAAAGAAAATAAATGAATTTATTAACAATAGATTTTTTCAAAAATAATGTCATTCAAAATCCTACTGAATCTCAGCGATGGTTTCACTATACTAGTAGAACAGTGAATGACAAAATACTTAAAGGTGTCGTGAAGTGCTTTGAAATGTAATCTTAAATTAAACACGAAGAGAGGGCGGGACATAGAGTAGCTCCTCCCATTTAAAAAAAAACAGCATAAAACATTTTGTTTCATCACAGCTCTGCCAGTGAGAGTGGTTGAGATCAAGCGCATCAAATGAAAAGCAAATAAGAAGCGTCTTGAAGGGGGCGGGGCATGTCAGATACTAGAGAGCATTTGATTGGTCAAGATTTGATGAGAAACTGAAATATGAGGTGATGTAAAAAGAAAATTGTTGATCCATTTAGAAGGATGTGACAAACTGCAAGTTTATATCAGGTTTATGTCTTTTAAAAGTGATTTTTTTACTGTTTTGCAGCACGCTAGCTTATAGATATCCTCAAAACTAACACACTCATAACATATAAAAACGTTGTTTTAGTTTCACCTAAACTTTCCCCTTTAAACAAAAACCTTTTGTTTGAAAACACAATGATGGTGGAGTGTGTACGTCTTGAATTTACACCTATTGTATCAGTAACTGTTTACCTTTATACTGTAGGTGTAACACGTTTAAACCATAGACTGTAAAAGATATGGACGTAGTATCCGTGACGTCACCCATAGGTTTCTGAACACTGTTCTAACTAAACATTGTTCTTATGACGTTTTTATACAGGAAGAAAACGTGATTTACTATCAAACACTTCAAATATAGACTGTGTTATTAAATGCAAGGCTGTTTATAAAATCCAGCACTAACACTGTATGACAACGCTTCAGATGACTGTTTTATAGCCTACAGCTAATCAATCTGGAGTGCATTACAGGTCTAAAGAACATTATAAATGATAAATGATCTTAAATAAAACAAATACATTCATAGATATGGTATATAAGTATATAATTTCACTCACCTGGGAAATGGAGGCCACGTGAATGGTTTGTAAGCACAATTAAGTCCACACAGCATGCCATATCATCTGATAATTGCAGGAAATAATTCCAAATCGGCAAATGACTGTGTAAAGAAACATTAACCAAAACAAAAATACGATGTATATGCCGAGCTCAGTGGCTCATTAGCCAGAATCAGCTGAGGTGACGAGACAGCGAGCAGTCCTAGCTGTCACTCAAGTGGCCACTCCCTTAATTATGCAGAGTTAATATAACAGTCCAAACATGTGCTGTAGGTGAATTGGATAAACTAAAATGGCCATAGTGTATGTGTGTGAATGCGAGAGTGTATGGGTGTTTCCCAGTGCTGGGTTGCAGCTGGAAGGGCATCTACTGCGTAAAACATATGCTGGATAAGTTGGCAGTTCATTCCGCTGTGGCGACCCCACATAAATAAAGGACTAAGCCAAAGGAAAAATAATAAATGAATAAGCGCTGGAATCACCACAGTAGCACAGTGTCAGTAAGCAGTGTGTGTGTGTGTGTGTGTGTGTGTGTGTGTGTGTGTGTGTGTGTGTGTGTGTGTGTGTGTGTGTGTGTGTGTGTGTGTGTGTGTGTGTACAGCAGACATTTGTATGTGCCTCATGGTTTTAGAAAGGTTTTAACAAACTCCACTACAAATACACCAATAAACTTTTTAAGCAAAATAATAAATAAACAAATTAAGAAATTTTAGATGAAATCCTGGAGCTCTCCAATCCTTCATAGACATTCAATGTCCAGAAAAAGAATCGAAAACATTGTCAAAACATTTGACTTTGGTGGTTCAACTGTAATCATAAGAAACTCTAAAGCCGAAGTCACACTTTGAGTTTGAACTTGCGAAATTCTGTCGCACGGCGCTGCGAAAAGGGGCGGGATTAAAGAAGATGATTAGACATTAAAAAAGCGAGTGATTGCTCCATGTTTTAAATTTCTGTTCGGAGAGGCCATGTTTTGATCCTGGATTGATCTCACGCAGTCAAGTGATGCGATTTCGCAGGTCAGAGTTCACCAAGGTTGAACTTTGCACCGCAGCAACCTGCGAAACTCAACGCATGACCCTGAGTTTCCGGTCTGACGCATTCGAGTGCGTATGAATGGAAGTCTATGGGGAGGAAAGTCCAGTGTGACCGTGGCTTAAGAACACCTTTGTGACTCCAAAAAAAAAACTAACAATAACTTTGTTTGACAATGTCTTCCATATCAAGTTGAGCATTTACTACACAAGCAATACGACTCTTGCGTGTTTGCATATTGTTGCTGACTCTAATGCAACCAGACACAGGAGACATAGGTACAGACCAGCACAATCTCACGGCAATTCGTAACTTTTTGATTTAGTGGCTAATTCTTATGAATTTGGACGATTTCATTTGTACAATTTAGGACACATCCCCCAATGACGGTTGGGTTTAGGAGCAGGGTTAAGTGCCACACCTTCTTTATAAAATCGTAAAATTTTATATGACTAAACACATAAAAAATCATATGAATTAGCCACTAAAGTGACAAAGCATAAAATAGATACATTTCCTTGTGAGATCAGGATATAAAGGTGATATTTAGGTGAACAAACTCATAATTTTATGGCACACAAAAGTATTCTTGGAGCGTTATATAATTGCATACGTTTATTTTTAAAAAAGGTTTGTCCTTCTTTCTTGCAAAATGCTGCTATGTTTGATTTTGTTGAACAGACAGTTACCACATCATCTGTTCACTTTTTTAGACAAGTACAGACCAAATTCTGTGAAGATAAAAAAAGTCTGTCTGGAATCTATTTTAGTTGAACACCTGCTACTTTTGAGAGCCATTTTGCTTTCATTCACATTTATTTTTAGTCAAATTAAGCATTCATTTTAATTTCATGTGATTTGAACACATTGTTAAACATATGATGGAAAAAGGAAGCTGTGCTGTACTACCATAACTGAGAATTTGGTATCACTTTACAATTCAGTGGGACTAATATGCCATAAGTTACTGTATAACTCATAAACAAATAAACCACTGGTAACACTTTACAATAAGGTTGTATTAATTAATGTTGCTTAATGTACTTGCTAAGAATGCTGGGTTCCACACAATTCCTTCATGTTGTCCTAACCAAAATTGATTAAATTAACTTAATCATTTTAATTAATTGAACATAAAACAATGAAGTTGTCTTAAAAAACCCTTAAGAATTGTATTTTCAACTCATTTAAAATAAGTAGTTTAAACAAGCATCAAAAGTAATTTTTGAGTGATGAAAAAATGATGAACAATACATTTATTACAATTTTTATGTCTTTGTTAACATTAGTTGTTCGTTGTTAATTCAAGTTAACTCTCAGTATATTAACTAATTTTAACAGGCATGAAAATTAATTTTACTAATGCATTTGTAAATGTTGAAATATACACTCACCGGCCACTTTATAAGGTACACCTGTCCAACTGTTCTGTCGAGCTGACAGAAAGGCAACAGTAACTCAAATACCCACTCGTTACAATCGTGGTACTGTATGCACAAGACTATCTCTGAACGCACAACACGTCCAACCTTGAGGTAGATGGGCTACAGCAGCAGAAGACCACACCGGGTGCCAGTCCTGTCAGCTAAGAACAGGAAACTGAGGCTACAATTCACACAGGTTCACCAAAATTGGGCAATAAAAGCTTGGAAAAACGTTGCCTGGTCTGATGAGTCTCGATTTCTGCTGCGACATTTGGTTGGTGGGGTCAGAATTTGGCGTCAACAACATGCAAGCATGGATCCATCCTTCCTTGTATCAATGGTTCAGGCTGGTGGTCATGCTGTAATGGTGTGAGGGATATTTTCTTGGCACACTTTGGGCCCATTATTAACAAATGAGCATCGTGTCACGCCACAGCCTACCTGAGTATTGTTGCTGACCATGTCCATCCTTTTATGACCACAGTGTACCCATCTTCTGAAGGCTAATTCCAGCAGGATAATGCGCCATGTCATAAAGCGTGAATCATCTCAGACGGGTTTCTTGAACATGACAATGAGTTCACTGTACTCAAACGGCCTCCACAGTCACCATATCTCAATCCAGTAGAGCACCTTTGGGATGTGGTGGAATGGGAGATTCGCATCATGGATGTGCAGCCGACAAATCTACAGCAACTGCGTGATGCTATTATGTCAATATGGACCAAAATCTCTAAGGAATGTTTCCAGTACCTTGTTGAATCTATGCTACGAAGGATTAGGGCAGTTCTGAAGGCAAAAGTGAGTCTAACCCTGTACAAGTAAGGTGTACCTAATAAAGTGGCCGGTGAGTGTAATTAATAAATGCTGTAAGTATTGGTGATTTTTAGTTCATATTAGTAAATAAATTAACTTATTGTAACCTGTGATCAAACTATTTATTAATGATATTTATTAATGATTAACTCATTAAATGAACATTATAGACTAAAAAAATCTGTAAACTGTTAATAATTGCAAGTGTTGTAATGTATTAATTTCCTATTAACATATAGCATAAGCGTGTAAATGAATGCATTAATTACCACAACATGTCAAAGCCATGCATTTCAACTGCCCAATAACTGCTTTAATTATTCATTAGCTATTTGTAAAGTATCATATTATGACAACTTGCTTAAGGTAGCTATGCCAACTATGTATATATGATGGTAAAATGAGCTGATGTATGGCGGATGATGTATGGCTTACTGCAGTTCTGTCACTTTAAAAAATGAATACTCTATATGAACCAAGGTGTTAGAGAAGGTAGTGCGCCTAAAACAATTAATCACAGATTCACCTCATGGTTCATTCATCTCCAAACAGGCACTTATCTTACAAACCTACAGACATGAAACAGTAAAACGACAGAGAATGTGATTTATGCATCTCTCGTGCTGATCCGTTCCAAAGCCAGCTGGACTATTTTAAACAGAACATTGTGACATTCGTCTGTCTGCAGACTTGAATGAGATAAACTGTATTATTTAAAGGTAATTTGTTGCGTAATTTCTAGGCCAGAAGCATTGTCGTCTCTTCTGTTGTTGGCTTCAACTGACAAACACAAAAGAACAATAGACTCTTAAAATAGCATGTCATCCAGATTTTTAACAACATTAAAACACTGAAGATGTTGTCGACTGAGCACAAGGCCAGATTATTCCTTTAATGAAGTCTGTTTTAAAAGTTTTGGAATGGCTGCTTTTATCTGCCATACAAACAAATGGGATTTTAAGATAAAATTTCAGTCATATCTGTACGAATTTGAGTTCATCCAAACATCCAACATCCAAAATGTCCTGTGTACCAACCTTTAACTCCATCAAGAAAAAAATTCAAACAGAATTTAGAAAATAGTTAGAAGTGGTTGGATTCTGTCAGTAAATTCCATTCATTTTCTATGAGAATGTTCAATAATAACATACAAATCACGTAGGGACCACCTTGATGTCGAACAATATCAAAAATCGCATTAATATTACAAACCAAATTGATGTCAATTACCTTGATGTCAAAATTAATTTTAGTTTGATTGTGTCCAGGGTTTATTTTTGCCGGAACACGCCGGATCCGGATCCGGCACCTCTAAAATCTTATCCGGCACCTCATTTTACCGATCCCCCTCCTCAACCGTCCTTCTCCCCCATCCGCTGATCACTTTTGCTTTCTTCCGCGACACCCCTGCCCCGCTCACTTTCGTCCGCGACACCCCTTCCCCATCCACCGCATCAACACCCCTCCCTCCCCATTTTCATGTGCGACACCTCTTCATCCTCGGGTAACATGCCGGATCCATTACCCCGATCTGTTCTGGGACCTCGCAATTCACAAATTAAGCACTGGTTGTGTCATTAGATTGTGAGACTAATTTTTTCAGTATTACATTCATCCATCACATATTATACCTTGTGATACAGCTCTGGTTGGTTCAGTTAATGGCTTAGAATGACGGGTAACACTTTATTTTGATGGTCCATTTGAGTATTAGTAGACTCTCAGCTTAATATATGTTGATACTGACATTTAACAATCCTTCAACAGACATTTAACTGACTATAAGAAACTTTGCAAGTACACGTCAACTTACACTAACCCTAACCCTAACCCCAACCTAACAACCCTACTTATAATCTACTGAGAATTAGTTGCAATGTATCTTAAATTCAACTAACGGACCATCAAAATAAAGTGTGACCAAATGACGATACTAACCAACTTTGCCATCTGGAAAAACATAAACAACGAACACTGTTGACAAGATGAGAGGCAAATCCGAATTTTACCATTTCCAGATTCGAAAAGCTCTTGGGTAAAAAATGTTTTTACAAACATATTTTTGTCAAACATTTTTTGTTAACACACCACTGTAATCCAGTTGGCTTTGGTCCACACACAAGCTGTGCTCTCATCACGTGGAAATGGAAACAAAACCTTTGATTCGACACATTTACAAACGGAACGATGACCCATGTCTCCAAACAATTCTTCTTCTTCCACTTGTTTTATTTATGGTTGGCAACACAATATGGCGTCTCTCTGAACACTGTAACAGATAAAAAGAGTCTTCAAAGCTACAGCGGGTGACACTTTTAAAAGAGCATTACCGCCGCAAGTGGTACGGCCGCTGCCGTCAAAGAGTAAGAACATGTTTTTAGGTATAACCACAGTTTGCGACTATGCAGCCAGGGGGCACAAAGGCACCCGATGTGAATGGAAAGAAATATACAGTAGCTGTAAATACCCTGCTACTTGATGAAGATGAAACAATGAAACAAAGCATTATAATTCCTTCATTAATCATTAAAAACTTGTTAAGAAGCTTTATTATCATTGTAAACTTGTTAAGTGCAATGAGGATATTTGGAGGCATTTTATCAAGTAAAATTAAAGAAATAAAAGACAACTAAAACGAAAGTACAAACATGCATACAAATAAGTAGGCCTAAATAAATAAATAAATAAAGCAGTGTTTTAGCCTAAATATATAGAGAAGTACTGTGCTTGTTATTTTAAAGTGATAGGACTAAGACAGCAATTAAATAAGCTTTTTCATTTACATTTTCGTTGTCTCATCTCATTTTATGTCTGAATTATTGTACATAAATAATAAATTAATAATTAAAATTATATTTTAATTGAACACATCACATAAGGTACACATACAGTACCATCCTATCTTGTATTGTGAAAAGGCAAAGCTAAAAATCTATGGTTTAAGGGCCACCCAGCAGTCAAAAGCTGCAGGCGCACCTACTACCGCCGCAGCGATAGCAAGCACGGCGGCAGAGGAAACATATTGAAGTGGTGACATCTGTACATCATGCATATTAATGAAGTTGCATCTTATTCACAATAGAGCGTGTGGATTGGTTCAAACTAAGTCTTTCTCATGAATTAATCAACGCAATCTCATGGTAATTCGTAACTTTTTGATTTAGTAATTCATATGAATTCGTACGATCTAATTCGTACAATTTAGTACGATTTGCTTATCACCCAATGACGGTTGGGTTTAGGAGTGGGATTGGGTGCCACGCCTCCTTTTTAAAATCGTACATTTTCATACGACTGAACTAGCCACTAAGCTGACAAAATGTAAAATACTTACGTTTTCTCGTGAGATCAGGCTGGAATTAATACAGAAATATGATGAAAACTCAATGAGGTCACTTTGTACTGGCCTGCACAGACATCTAATCTCCACGCTAGAATTTACACATTGATCTCATCGCCGTGACGTTGCTTCGAAGTGTCTTTTCAAACTGGAAGAATGAATTTACTCAAAACTTAAGCCTAATATTACATTTATAAGTTTAAATATAATATATATATATATATATATATATATATATATATATATATATATATATATATATATATATATATATATATATATATATATATATATATATATATATATATATATATATATATTACCTCATAATGAGCTGAGCCCCCCTAAAATGAAAGTTCTAAAATCCCCCCTGACTGTAAGTAAACTGATGTTTGTACTTTCATTTTAATTGTCTAATATATATTTTGTTTTAATTTCATTGCACTTAACAAGTTTACAATGATAATAAAGCTTGTTAACCATTTTTTAATGATTTAAGTAATTATAATGCTTTGTTTTGCAGGGTTTTTGTCCGTTCGCATCTCATCACTTTGTGCCCCCTGGGAGCAGTCGCAAACTGCTGTAACACCTAAACACATTTTCATAATCCCTTTGTCTCACGGCAGCGTCACACATGGCGGTAGTGGTCCGTTTGAACTGTCATTCACTGTATTAGTTATTACTCATTTAAGTGGATTGAACATAAAACAATTAAGTTGTCCCCAAAAAAACATGAGAATTGTGTCGTTTCATTATTGAGTGTATAGTTCAACAACATTTAGGAAAATGTGTAAAACCAGCCTGATCTCACGAGGAAACGTAACTATTTTACATTTTGTCAGTTTAGTGGCTAACTTGTATGAATTTGATTGTAAAGAGGAGGCGACCCCCTCCCCGCCGCTCCTAAACCCAACCGTCATTGGGGGATAAGAAAATCGTACTAAATTGTACAAATGAGATCATACAAATTCATACAAATTAGCCACCAAATCAAAAAGTTATGAATTCCTGTGAGATCGTGTTGGTAATACAAAACATTCATCTTCATTGTAAATAATCCCCAATTGAAGAATGGTGATATCTAGTATTTTAAATGTTTACCCTAACCTGTGGTTCGTGTCTTAAAGAGTGCAACAGAGGTCATGAAAACCAGTTCATTCAATTTTTTTGGGGCTATCCTTTTGGAAAATATTTTTTCAATGCATTACCTCATGCTTAGAAAAACTTGAATGTCGGCATGTGCAACAAAATATTTGTGTTGAAAGATTACACCATCAGCATGAACCCTCCACATAAACATATCCACAGTCTGTTTTTCTTTCAGGACATAATCCCAGCTTGTGGACCAGTTTTCCCGGGCAATATTGGTTTCACATTTTTTCATCCCCTCATTGAGAAGCTCCCAACAGGAGCAGAATGGAGTTTGGGTGAAATCCTAGAAACTTTGTCCTGATGAAAGCTGGTTCTTTATACCAACAATCAAATGTGGGAAAATATGACCTATAGGTCAACATGTAGAGGACTGTGAAACCTTTAGGAGCCTCCCAAAAACAATGCATTTCTGACAGTGATATGGCTTTAGTAAATTACTTCTGTTATTTTTTGTTTCTATCTGTTCATCAGTAATCGCTGGCTGCCTGCATGATCGTTTCCTGAGTGGAAACACTTTGAAACCTCACAAAGAAAGTTCCCACTCCCACTCATAAACCTATTCTACAGAGACTCTTGGGTAATAGATCTCCTTTGAGAGTGTCTAGTCTGTTTTCGAGATTAAAGGAACACTTAACTCTACTTTATTTGGACATATTTTACAGCACTTTAAAAAGTTTTATCCAACATAGGCTCATTCTGAAAATGTAGCCCTATATACGTTTCTGGAGGCCGTGAATTATGTAGCCAGAGGTACATATGGCTGCATTTCATTTTTTAAAACGAACGCTACGAGGCGATGTGACATCGTTCCTTTTTGCACTTAACTGCTGACTGCTTACCTCCATATGGACGGCTTTCCTGCTGTAACCAGTTTGTCCTGTCAGCTCGCCATGTACGTCAGCGGACTTGAGATGCAGAGAGGAGTTGACCACGATGATGGGGTTCAAGTCTGGTGAAGAACGGTTCCAGAAAGCAGGTAAGACATAAACAGAAGCCAAAAAATAAAACTAATAAGTAAATAACAGGGCAAGAATGTGGTAAAAATTGCTTTTGAAAATTGTTGGTTGGGTTTAGGAAAGTGGGTGGGTGGGTCAGTTGATCTGTCAGTCATTCAGTCAGTCAAACAGTCAATCAACAGTGGCCTCTGGTGGATTTACGCAAGAACAGCAGGTGCGAATGGCGCTCGCGAGAGAAATTTGAGATCTCAAAAAGCGTACACAGCGGCCTCTGGTGGATTCGCGAAAACAAAAACTGCAAAAAAACGTACCTCCTAGGACATATTTCGATTTCGTGGTGTAATATATACATTACAGAGGATATATATATATATATATATATATATATATATATATATATATATATATATATATATATATATATATATATATACATACATACAGAGATGTATATATTTATATAGAAATATATACAGAGGTACGTTTTCAGAAGCCTGGGTTGGTTTTATCATTTTTTAAAGAATTCAGCCAATCTCCAGGTCTGACGGGAGCATTTTTAGCTTAGCTTAGCATAAATCATTGAATCAATTTAGACCATTAGCATCTTGCGCAAAAAAAATAATTAAAAAAAGTTTTAATATTAATAGGAAATGTTAAATAACAGAAAAATCATCAAAACTGATTTTCTATGTTACTGGTCTGATTTGATTCAATGACGTATGCTAAGATAAGCTAATCTAAAAATGCTCCCACCAAACCAGGAGTTTGGCTGAATGGACTGAAAAATAGTAAACTCATCTGTTTAACTCAATTTGACTTTAACGAGTCTATTTCCAGAGAAAGAGAAAAAAAAGTGGAGCTTTCCTTTAAGTAATTTCTGTCATGTAAGCAACTTCTGGAAAGATCTGAACACACAAAAGAAGAACGTTTGTGGAGCTCTTTTATGTCCTCTTTATGGTTTTCACAATGAAGAGAAACTTAATAGAGTAAGTTTACACCACCAGACTCTTTCAAGCAATCTCTCCGTGTTAAAGATGAATGTAATAAAACACCTCAGGGTTCGGAAGCAAAATACAACTTTGCTTTGTAAACATTAACCATTAACATGGGTGTTATATTTTTGTTATTATATTTTACTAAGACTTTTAAAGCCATCTGAAACTATATTTTATAAGATATGAAATGAAAATACATAGATATAAATAAAATAATAAAGCTATGTAACCCCTATTTGAACACTAAAGATATTGTAATGTTATTAAATTACAAATAATGCTTTTTATTTGTTACTTAATATTTAATTCATAATTTAATAAACATTGCAATATCACTGGGGTTCAAATAGGGGTTACACAGCTTTGTTTTATTAATTATATATATGTATATTCATATTCAACTATATCTTATTAAATATCGCCCCCTCCCGGAAGAAAGAGTCGTTACATGCCCCTTAGAGCTACACTGAAATTTAAACAAATGAATTAAATTTAATGTAATGTAAATGTAATGTTCAACTTACTTTGTTTGTTTAAATTCAGCCCAAATAAATTGTTTGTAACCACTTACCTTAAAAAAACAGGGCAGGGGCAATCCATAAATGCCTAAACACAGACTTTATGTCCCAAAGGGACTCTCATAGCTGTAATGATGTTTCTGCTGTACAGATTGTGTATTCTATCCCCCTACCCCTAAACCTTACCCTGACAGGAAACAATACATTTGTACTTCACAAAAAAAAAGTGATTTATAAGCATGTATAGGGCATCACGGTGGTGAAGTGTGTACCGCGATTGCCTCACAGCAAGAAGTTCACTGGTTCGAGCCCCAGCTGGGTCAGTTGGCATGTTTTCCCCGTGTTTGCGTGGGTTTCCTCCGGGTGCTCCGGTTTCCCCCACAGTGCAAAGACATGCGCTACAGGTGAATTGAATAAGCTAAATTGTCTGTAGTGTATATGTGTGAATGAGTGTGTATGGGTGTTTCCCAGTGTTGAGTTGCGGCTGAAAGGGCATTCGCTGTATAAAACATACGCTGGATGAATTGGTGGTTTCAATAATAATATATGTGGACCGTTTAGGACAACTTGAAAATGTTTATAGGTCTATGTCTGAGTAAAACACAAATTCCATTCTTAAAACTAATAATGAAAGTTCCCTAATTAAAATAAAATGACATCTGTTTTTTTTTTTTTTTTTTGTATAAAATAGCAGGAAAGATGACGTTTATATTTATTTTGAACAACAAAACAACAGCGTGTTCACTTCTGAGGAATTTATAAAAACTCAATTGTCATCTTCAAACTGAAAACATTTGCTGAATAACTACTGAGATTTCAGCTGCTGTCTGGGCTTTCCATGCCTTTCTGTACCTCTCATTCTTCATGTGTTCAACACTTCTTTTTCTGTGTCATTTTATTTTAATGAACATAACATTAACATTTTTCCGTTGTATGTATGGATGTATGTATGAGGCAGTTGACATTTCTGTGTGGAGTTTGCATGTTCTCCCAGTGTTCGCGTGGGTTTCCTCCGGGTGCTCCGGTTTCCCCCACAAGTCCAAAGACATGCGCTATAGGTGAATTGGGTAAGCTAAATTATCTGTAGTGTATGTGTGTTAATGAGAGTGTTTGAGCGTTTCCCAGTGATGGGTTGAAGCTGGAAGGACATCCGCTGCGTAAAATATATGCTGGATATGTTGGTGGTTCATTACGCTGTGGCAAGCCCTGATTATAAAAAGGGACTAAGGCAAAAAGAAAATGAATGAATGCATAAATTAATTATTTGGTCACACTTTATTTTGATGGTCCGTTCGTTGAATTTAAGTTACATTGCAACTAATTATCATTAGATTATAAGTAGACTGTTAGGTTGGGGTTAGGGTTGGGGTTGGGGTTAGGGTTAGTGTAAGTTGACATGTACTTGCAAAGTTTCTTATAGTCAGTTAAATGTCTTTTGAAGGATTGTTAAATGTCAGTGTCAACAGATATTAAGTAGACAGTCTACTAATACTCAAATGGACCATCAAAATAAAGTGTTACCAATTATTTTGGTTGTTACTGACATCTGGTGAAATCTTCAAGTTTACACCAAGTTAAGAAATATATTTTCAGAGAAAAAGTATGAAGTGCTCAATACTGTTTTAATGCACTGTATATATACGTTGCCCTGTTGACTTTCTGGAACATTGTTGGATCTGGAGGATTTTGGTCCTCCAGTGGACACCCTTGATGTACAAGTATGATTGTGTATCGTTGTGAAGTTGCCCTACAAAGATAAGGAGACATCTTGAATGACCTCCATTCTCTCATGCATGACTCTTAGATCTGAGGCATTCCAGAACACCAGGCTTCCTCTCTGACATGATTATTGCCTATATTTCATCATCAGAAGTGTTTTTGATGTGGAGGATTATTTCACTTCACCGGAGAATTACACAAAATAATTATTTTACAAGGATTGTTTTCAGTCAGCGTGTACAGTTGAAGTCAGAATTAGTAGCCCCCCTGAATTATTAGCCCCCCTGTTTATTTCCCCCCCCCCCCCAATTTTTGTTTAACTGAGAGATTTTTTTTCAATACATTTCTAAACATAATCGTTTTAATAACTCATTTCTAATAACTGATTTATTTTATCTTTGCCATGATGACAGTAAATAATATTTGACTAGATATTTTTCAAGACACTTCTATACAGCTTAAAGTGACATTTAAAGGCTTAACTAGGTTAATTAGGTTAACTAGGCAGGTTAGGGTAATTAGGCAAGTTATTGTATAACGATGGTTTGTTCTGTAGACTATAGAAAAAAAATATAGCTTAAAGGGGCTAATAATTTTGTCCTTAAAATGGCTTTTAAAAAATTAAAAACTGCTTTTATTCTAGTCGAAATAAAACAAATAAGACTTTCTCCAGAAGAAAAAATATTATCAGACATACTGTGAAAATTTCCTTGCTCTGTCAAACATCATATGTAAAATATTTTAAAAAGACAAATATATAAATATAATTTATTTACAAATACATTTGTTCCACTACATTCCATTTCTTTGTTGTTGTTATAGTACATTTGCTCATGGTCCCTTTGCCTTTTGTAAAATTGTCTGGTCACACTTTATTTTGATGGTCCGTTTGTTGAATTTAGGTTACATTGCAACTAATTCTCAGTAGATTATAAGTAGGTTGTTAGGTTGGGGTTAGGGTTGGGGTTGGGGTTAGGGTTAGTGTAAGTTGACCTGTACTTGCACAGTTTCTTATAGTCAGTTAAATGTCTGTTGAAGGACTGTTAAATGTCAGTATCAACAGATATTAAGTAGACTGTTAGGTTGGGGTTAGGGTTAGGGTTAGTGTAAGTTGACGTGTACTTGCAAAGTTTCTTATAGTCAGTTAAATGTCTGTTGAAGGACTGTTAAATGTCAGTATCAACAGATATTAAGCTGAGAGTCTACTAATACTCAAATGGACCATCAAAATAAAGTGTTACCAATTGTCTTGCTAAAATATTGCTGAAAATATGTTCTACACCAACATTTTATTTTGGTTTACAGTTCCAGATGCTCATTCAAAAAAGAGATGTAAAATATTGCAAAAAAAGTAAAAACTGTCATAGCAGCATTAAAAGCATAAATGTGTGCTATTTATAGATCTGTTCTGAAACTGATGTAGCTACTGCAACTGGAAATTATTTTTTATTAGTATGTTCAACAATTTATTTTACTTAATCACCACTATTTTGGTGTTTAAATGTGTAAAAAGTTGACATTCGGTTATATCACAAAATCCAAATGTAAGACCTCTCAAAATTATCATTAAAACTTGTGTGTGTGTATGTATATATATATATATATATATATATATATATATATATATATATATATATATATATATATATATATATATATATATATATATATATATATAGTTGAAACCAGAAGTTTACATACACTGTATAAAAAGGCACATAACCATTTAAAAAAAGTCAGATGTTAATGTGACTAAACTTTTTCTCTTTTAGGTAAATTGTGTTATCAAATTCGTTTTTATTATGCTTAATAGCAGAAATATGAGAAAGATATTTTTTGAGAAATTGAAAACTTTCAAGTTTACATACAATAAGATTATTAAGCCTCTGAAAAGGCTCAGATGATGGTGTCAAGGTTATGGAAGTTTCTGATTGGCTAATTGACAACATTTGTGTTAATTGCAGGGATAACTGTAGAATAGTATTTAAGGAAAACCTTAAACACACTGTTTTCTTGTGTGACAACATGGGAAAATCAACAAGCCAGAACAACAGAATCAACATCTCAAGACATCAGCCAGGAAATTAAAACTTGGCCACAAATGGGTCTTCCAAACAGACCATGACCCTAAGCATACTGCCAAATTAGTTAAAATGTGCTTTAAGGACAACAGAGGGAATGTTTTGGAGTGGCGATCACAAAGCCCTGAACTCAATCCTATAAAATTTGTGGGCAGAGTTTGTGCGAGCAAGACAGCCTACAAATCTGACTCAGTTACAGCAATTCTGTCAGGAGGAATGAGCCAAAATTATAACCTTATAACCTCCCGGTTGGATTATTGTAACTCTCTCTATTTTGGGCTGCCTAAGTCTCAGATTGCTCGTCTACAGTTAGTGCAAAACGCAGCAGCTAGATTTTTAACAAAAACCCCAAAATATTCACATGTTACTCCTATTTTGAGGTCTCTCCATTGGTTACCGGTGACACAAGGAATCGAATTTAAAATCCTGCTCTTTGTGTACAAAGCCCTACATGGTCTGGGCCCCTATTACCTATCCCAACTGATTGCTGTCTACACTCCACCCAGACACCTGCGTTCCACTGATCAGCTTTTATTAAAAATTCCAAAGGCCCACCTCAAAAGTAGGGGCGAACGTGCTTTTGCCATTGCTGGTCCTCGCCTTTGGAATGCGCTGCCGTTAGAACTAAAAAAGGCTTCGTCACTGCCTAACTTTAAGTCTAAATTAAAGACTCACTTATTCTCTAGAGCTTTTGAAGCATAAGTCCCTCCTTTTCCGGGGGTGGGGGGTCAAAACGGTCTTGTTCTTTTAATCTTGTCACTATGGTCAACTGTGATAGCATCTTTTTTAATTAGACAGAGGGGGAGGGGGGGGTGGTATATGTATGTATATATATATATATATATATATATATATATATATATATGTTTGCTCTTTTATGTCATATGTTTATGCTTTCTTCCATTAAGTGCCTATTGCTGTTTACTGTTTTTATGCTCTTACCGTTTGTTTATTTATCTTATTTTATCTTAGTCTCTCTCTGTAAAGCACTTTGTGCAGCCTTGTGGCAGTTGGAAACGTGCTATATAAATAAATTGAACTTGAACTTGAACTTGATAACCAGCCCTGGAGTATTTTTTCTGAAAGATCCTTAAAGTTAATCAGCAATTTAGAATGGTAACCCATGTAATTTTTGAGTAAATGGCGCCACCTATTGAAGCGATTAAAAAAAGAAAAACGCTTTGTGGAAATTTTTGAGTGTCCCTTAAAGTTAGTTCACCTGAAACCTGTACAACCTGCCATCATTACTCACCTTTCACTTCTTCCAAACATGTTTGAGTTTCTTTCTGCTGTTGAACATATAAGATATACTGAAAAATGCTGGAAATACTTCCATTGACATCCATAGTATTCTTGTTCCTCCTATGGCTATTAGTTTTTTTCTTGACAATATCTTGTTTTGTTCTCAACAGAAAAAAAAAAATCATAAAAGTTTAGAATCTGTTAGTAACTAACCAGTGAGTAAATGTTCATTTTTGGGTAAACTAGATTATTAGATATGCAGAATAATAAAGAAAACACGCCAAACACTTCTATTATTGCTGTATGCCTTGTTTATTTGGATAACCGGTATATAATTGATATTGATAGAGCTGTCCATATCTGTACAAAATATTATTTCCGATTAAAGACAGACAATAAAATTATATAGCTAATTATATATTATATAGCTTCGGTTTCTTAAGCATTTTAAACCAGAGATTGACAATCACAGAAGAGTTGCGGTGTCTGATGTGGTGTTAGAGGAATGCTACACTTTTTTCACTCTCCTAGAGTTGAGTTTAACCATTTTTAAATTCATTCAGCTGATCACTTTTTAGCTTAGCTTAGCATAATTCATTGAATCGGATTAGACCATTAGCATCTCGCTCAAAAATGACCAAAGACCAGTGATTTTACACAGTGCCTCAAAATAGTCCCCAGCACAAATCCCTACACATATAGAATTTGTGTAACATGTGCCTGCTGTAGCCATGGTACTGCAGCAGAGTTCCTTGATTATTACACCAAAATGAGAGTAAAAATAGCAACTTTTCATTTTCCCTCAGTCTTAGTCAGTACACAATTTAACTACAGAAGAGTCAAGCTTTAAACAGGAAAATGATCTAAACACTCTTTTTTTGAGTAAGATGCTAATGGTCTAATCCGATTCAATGACCTACAGTATGCTAAGCTAAATGTGCTCCCACCAGACCCGGAGATCATCTGAATAGATCCAAAAAGCATAAAACTCAACTGTTTCACTCCAGGGTAGTTGTAAATCGAGCCTATTTCCAAAAAAAGTGGAGTGTTCCTTTAAATAGCCACACATAGTTTGCTCAGCCAGCTGATTCACTGGGCTCTGCTTAGAAGTCAGGCCTGTCCTTCTTCAGCTTAGAGTAGTCCGTGTTGACTGTGAAGAGCTGCGGGAGGTCAAGTGGGTAGAATTCAATTATTACACTTGGAACTATTTATAAGGGTATTGTAGGCATAATAAGCCATTGAAGCAAAATACATAGCCCAAAAAAAGAAGTTTGCTTTCACCTTGTACTGGTCATTGGGCCCCAGTTTGTTCCATGGCTCTGGGTTGTTCTTGCGATCCCATCTGTTGACAGACTTCAGTCAGTATTCCAACTAATCTTAAGTATAATAGATGAGAAAGATGTAAAAGTTACTCACGAGCAGTCAGGGTTTTTTAGTGCAAGGCGGCCCAGGTAAAGCATAGACATAGTCGCTCCACCACCGATGAAAATAAAGAGAGGAATCAGCTTTAAAGACAGAAACAATTATAAATCAATTATAAAATCATGACAAAACTGGACAACAATAGAACTAAACACACAATATTCTGCCTATAGTTTTAATGCTAATTCACTCAAACACACAACATTAAGTTATTCATAATAATTAAACAATTAAAAAACATATTCATCAATTATCAATTTCACAAAGACTATCTGAAACATTTAATTTGATGACATCAACTTCATCTTTAGTCTAACTGAATGTTTTTTGTTTGATTTATTTTGATTAATAACATTTCAGAAATATTGGAAAGGGTACAGTAGGTTATGTTTTCCAGCAGCTATGAAATTTGATAGGCCTAATATTTACTAAAATACAACACAAATTAATATATGGACAAATGCTAAACAACTTTTTAATACAGAGTAAAAATCAAGAGAAACATAAAAATGACCTCATTTGATTTTAAATGTTTTATCTTTCTTTAAAGATGCAAAATCCTATTTTAACGAATATAACAGTTTAATAAAACTGTTTTGTTTATATGCAGAAAAATATATAGTCTATTTTCACTATTTACGTGGGCATCATGGTGGCGCAGTGGGTAGCACGATCGCCTCACAGCAAGAAGGTCGTGTGTTTGAATGTGTGTATATGGGTGTTTCCCAGTGATAGGTTGCAGCTGGAAGGGCATCCGCTGCATAAAACATATGCTGGATAAGTTGGCGGTTCATTCCGCTGTGGCGACCCCAGATTAATAAAGGGACTAAGCTGAAAAGAAAATGAATGAATGAATGAATTCACTACATTTACAAGCAGAAAGCTGATTTCTTGTTTGTGCATACAGTGCTCAGCATATATGAGCACACCCCTCACAAATCTATCTTTTAAATTCATATTTTTAATAGGAAGCTATACAGTATTATATTTATGCATGTACAGTTGAAGTATTATTAGCCCCTCTTTGAACTTTTTTTCTTTTTTTAATATTTCCCAAATGATGTTGTTTAAGCAATGAAATTTTCACAGTATAACTAATAATATTTTTTCTTCTGGAGAAAGTCTTATTTGTTTTATTTTAAATAAAAGCAGTTTTTAATTTTTTTAAAACCATTTTAAGGTCAAAATTATTAGCCCCTTTAAGCTATATTTTTTTTCAATAGTCTACAGAACAAACCATCGCTATATAATAACTTGCCTAATTTCCCTAACCTGTCTAGTTAACCTAATTAACCTAGTTAAGCCTTTAAATGTCACTTTAAGCTGTATAGAAGTGTTTTGAAAAATATCTAGTCAAATATTATGTACTGTCATCATGGCAAAGATAAAATAAATCAGTTATTAGAAATGAGGTATTAAAACTATTATGTTTAGAAATGTGTTGAAAAAATCTTCTTTCCGTTAAACAGAAATTGGGGAAAAAAATAAACAGGGTGGCTAATAATCAGGGGGGCTAATAATTCTGACTTCAACTGTACATTAATCAGTACTGAAGCCAAATCTGGAGCTTAACTAACAAAACAACTTACGATAACAGTCCTAAAACTAGTACACCCTAATTTATATGTTTTAGAAAAATATTAAATACAAATAAAAAAAAACAGGAAAAATCAAGAGAAGCAAAAAATATGAAAAATTTAGTTGAAATTTTGTAGGTTGTAATTATTTTTTTACAATATTTTGCTTGAATTTAATTATATTATCTTTTTATTTATAAATGTTAGGTGACTAAAATATCATTTTAATAAATATATCTGTTTAATAAATCTGTTTAGTTCAAATGCACCAAAATACATTGCATATATTCACTGAGAAATGGATAAATATATTCATTTTTAAAATGGGGTGTACTCAATTCTGAGCACTGTAGATAAACTCCTTAATTGTTGATTTTATTGTGCAATAAAATACGTGGTAAAGGTTGTGCGAATAACATTAGGTTTTTTTTTTCATTTGTGTAAATGTCCAGAACATTCCTTCGCATATGTCATTGTACTTTCAATACAAATACTTCATGATTAAGTCTTGTAAACCTGGATGAATAGCCAGCACGCTAAATGAAGGAAAAATGCAAAGCTACATTGTATACTTTAACCTCAACGTCCTTGACAGCGCTGAACACTACAACACAACAGCCATAAATGTGACAGATAGGTGACCTATAGCGGGCGTACGTGCTCAGACACTGTTGTAATATGGAGAATGCACATGTAGCCTATGAAAACATTTGAGTAAAGCCATTATATTTAGCATTTCCCAGAATGACAAGTATCACTGTCTGTGACGTAAAATAACATGATACCTTCGCTTGGTTACACTGCAGTCATTCAATTACCTTTTAAATGTAACGTATTGAATTCTATTAAGGGTATTCCGTAATCAGTGGATGAGGTTGTAGCTTGTTTATAAATATATATGATCAAGACGACGCCTTTAAATGCCTTTTGTGAGGCATAATCTGAGAATGAACGAATCATTATCATTAACAGACAGCAGCATCATCTGTAAAGGATGAATTTGAAATACTTACCGCCGGATGGCTTTTCAATTGTTTCATCACGGTTGCAAGCATGTTTGACACCTAAAATGTATCTGTACAGCAGGAATGAAGCGAGATCTGAACACCGTTTTCTCTGAGTGGAGTGTGATGGGATGCCTGTACGGCACGGCTCCGTGTGAACACAGGGGCGGGTGTTTCTCTGCTTCACGTTCAAAGCTCGAGACCGAGATAACTGATGTTAGGCAATTTACAAAATCAAAAACACAATATTTGAAGTGATATGCTTAGTTTTTCTGAATAAAGCGAACATTTCTTGTTATACTACGATTAGTGGAAACTCAGATGAGTCGCAACATTATTTCACTTGCCTAATATTTGTGGTACTCGGTTGCCAAGTCTGTGGTTTTCACGCAGCTACTTTTAAAGTCGGCATAAAATCTTAATTTACTCTTTTATATATGTATACAGCAGTACTTGTTATAAAAGATGTGTGCACTTTATTATTTTGTCAAATTTAATTTGGTCTCATAATCTTTAATCAAAACCAGAACCATGACTTTTCTTCACTTCTGGTCATATGGAATGCCTTTAGCTTTTTGATTTTATTTGACTTTTATATGATTTTTAGATCTATTATTATTTTACATGTTTTTAATTATTTTTATTCTTACATTTTTTGCATATATCCGTGTGTCTTTTACTGCTGCACATTTTATGTCTGTAAAGTGCCTTGAGGTGCTACTTTTAAAGGCGCTATATAAAAATAAAGTTTGTTATTATTATTATTATTATTATTATTATTATTATTATTATTATTATTATTATTTAGGGAGGGGATATTATGTCGTGTCGTTTTTGACCTTCCTTCATCCATTCGTCAATCTGCCAGCATATTATTATCGTCTTTCAAAGATCCAATTGGTTCCCAAAGAACACAATAACACATCTCCCTACATTTTGCCCCATTTCAAAAACTATTTGTGGATGAATTGTGGATGAATGTCACAGCAGCCAAAAAAATAACTTCAGATTCGTTAACCACGGGCATGTTTTTTAATCTGCAGGTTAAAGATTTGACATGTTGCATCAATTATATTTAGACTATATGGTTACATCAAAATATTTTACTTTAACAAATTAATTTTTCACAAATTATAAAAGTGAAACAAATTAAGCGCACGTTTGTGAGCTGCAGACGACAGTGTGGATAGATTTGGATTTGGACTAGTTTTGTTGTGAATACTTGGCAACCCTAATACTAACGTACTAGCAAATCTGCACCGACCCACGAAGGAATGGATGAGCCAAGGCCCACGAAGGTGACACCATGGAGGAGTCTCCATGGATCCAAGTCATCCTGCACAGATGCTTGTTTGGTATTTTAATGGGAATTGGGAGGACAGGGAATCATCTTAAACTAGTGATAGGCAGCTGTGGTCCTGGAAGGCCAGAATTCTTTAGGGTTTAACACCATCTAAAATCAAACTTTTGATCATTTCCAGTAAGCATGGGGAAAAACATGGGTTTGATTTAAAGTTCAGTGGCTCTCCGTGACAAGAGTTGACCACCCATTCCTTAAACGTCATCATGTTCTTTTGTCCATTCCTCAACAGGATGTGCAGGCTGGCAAAGTGCATTATCTTGCTGTGAAAGAGGCCAATTTCTCCAAAGACCATCATTGTACTTAAGGGGTGAACATGGTTTAGGTAGGTGGCATGTGACAAATATAAAGTCAAGCCTGAAATTGTTCTTACCTCAGGGCCCTACTGTTTGCGCAGGAATACCAGATTTGATTATTCTGTTCTTGTTTAATTTATTTGACTTAGCATAAGCATTTGTATAGATTCACTGAAAACTTTTATTATAAATTTTATTTAAAACAATAAATAAGACTTATATTTAATAAATAACATTAACAAAAATAAATACCGTTAGAAATGTGTTGTTCACTGTTAGTTCTGGTTAACATGTTTGGTAATGTTAACATTCTGCAATAATCTTAATGTTGTCATTTTAATTTATTTCATCAGTGTGTGCGTAAAAAAAAAAATCTGTGTAGTTTCTGTATAAATGCCTAGGGGAGCAAACTGGCCAGAGCCCTGCCCACAAGGATTTGTTCTGAGCCCTATGGTCTGTATGCAGTTTACATTGGAATTATTACTGGGGCCTGTACCATGATGGTGGCTGAACAAACTCTGGATTACAGGATTAGTTTTGAATGGAAATAGCCAAACCAGTGCAATCAGGTTGTTTTGGTACAGTGACGCTGATCATCGACTTCCTCCGTTAACTCAAGCTTTGATCCTGAGTTCATGAGCATGTGCACATGAAGGCGGAACATCAGCAGCAAACAGCCAATCAAACACACTTTGAAATACAAAGACACTGTTAACTTCTCATGACGAAATGGTTTTTAAAAATACAGAAAATGTTATTTATACAGTAAGATGAAAAGAGCTGAAAAAAAAAGCTTTAGTCGTACATTTGTGTAGTCAATTCGTAAAGTCTATGATATGTACATGTGAAAATATCTTTTTCAGTGCATATTACTGACGTGTTTGTACAAACAGTTCACGGAGAGAAAAAAGAGAAAGTGCCTTCACTGTTTATGTTCCTTATTTTGCAAAAGCACACACTTTTGTTGTTATTGTGAGTGTAAAAAAAAAATAGACACCTAACAGATTCCATTGATGTATTGCTCATATCTGTACGATCAAAACTAAAAGTGTAATTTAAGTTTTTAGGTAATGGAAAAAAAAAATGGACGCGTATAAACAGGCTTCGACCCCTGGGGGTTAAACAACATGGCGGAAAACAGGAAAATTAAGGTTTCGCTGGTCTGAAAATAGCAACACATCGGGGCAAACGCGTCTTGCGCCTTATTGCGCCGGGTGTATGATAGGGCCCAAAGTAATCCAACATGTGCGCACGATAGCTCTGCCCCTTCCGCTACACGAGCAAAGCAGCGGCCGTTGAGAGCGTGAAGTGTCCAACATTCCACACTTCATTTTACCAGTTGAATAAGTGCATCATTCGAGTAATTAAAGTGCACTTATTCTTTTTTGAGTTTTCAGTGTGAATGCACTACTTACACTATTTATACTACAAAATGGCATAGAATAGGACATTTGCGAATAGCAATTTCGGACGCACCTACTATCTGTGCATACAGCCCATTCCTGAGCATCTACATTATTGATGTTCTTCACATTCTTCACCTGATGATCTGCACATAATCGTTTCTTAGCAGTCTGTCATCCCTCAAAATATCACCCATTTAGAATTTAGGGAAATGAAAATATCAGTGACTCATGTTGCTCATTTCTCCTTTATGGGTGCCAAAACATATAACAATAAATGTATAAAAATCATTACATCTCAGTCAGCATATAGTATTCTGAATACTTCCCGATTGAAACTCATTCATCATCTGAACAAAACATTTCAACCAAAGCTTTCAAAAACAATCAAATAAATCATGTGCATTAAATGTGCATGTTGAACAACGCAAGTCAAATAATATGGCACCATCCACATTCTATAGCTTATGTTTAGCGAAAACGTGCAAACAGTACTATCTCAACAAACAGCTATCTTACATATTGTACAGATTGATCTATACGAGTATAAAAAAAGTAACATACACCATGTAAACATTCATTAGCCAAACCTAAATGCAAATCCAAAAATTTGAATAATGGCCTATAATAGTGGAAATCCCCCCACAATACATTCTTCAATAAAGGAACTAAATAAAGCTATATACTTTAAGTAAACTAAAGCTAAATTTTACTATTTTTTTCATTCATTGTAACAGATTTAACACTGATTTAAAATACAGACATTGCATTTACAGTACCATTCATCTTTATATAGCAAAAATGTAACATTCATTGTCTATAAGAACTGCCATTTCCTCAAGAAAATAACTCCCTAAATTGTTAAACCATAAGCCATTTTCACCGCTCTCACTGCGACCCATATAAAGAAAGCCAGTGCTCTCTCTTATCACTAATACTTTTTTAAATTAGAAAATAAGTGTACGGTTTTCACTGTTCAACAATGAAAAAGGTCAGATGCTGAAGCAAATGCAACAAACAATGCTTTTTAAAGATACAGCCATTTCACCTCTTACAAACAGGTTTCTTATGAAGTGTTCACTGTCCAACCCAGCAGGAGCCTGGAGAAACTGAGAGGCTGCAGATCAGGAAGTCCACTGGAGGGAGGAGGGGCTTTGGGAGATTGACAGGGCAGAAGGCGGAGCCCGTGTGTGTGGTGAAGTTCACTTTGTTGGGGTCGGGGCAGGAGGACATGCACACTTGCTCCAAACATGAAGGGCTGAATTAGAAAAAAGGGAGAAAATGACTAAAGACGTAAGGTGGAGGGATGGGAATTAAGGCCAGAGTATTGTGTAGTATAGTTTGCTAACATTCGAGTCTGTTCTTAAACATCGCTGATTGGCCATTGTGTTCACGAGCTCAACTGATTTTTTTTTTTTTTTTTTAATTATCAACGTAAATTAATACAATTTAATTAAATTTATCTTTATTTCTATAGTGCTTTTACAATGTAGATTGCATCAAAACAGCTTAACATAGAAGTTCTAGTAAACTAAAACTGTCAGTCCAGCTTTCAGGGTTGAAGTTCAGTTCAGTTCAGTGTGGTTTAAATTTCACTGCTGAAAGTCCAAACACTGAAGAGCAAACCCATCGATGCGCAGCTCCACAAGTCCCATCCAAGCAAGCCAGTGGCGACAGTGACAAGGAACAAAGGAAAAAACAAGGAAAAACAAGGAAAAAAAAAAAACTTGAGAGAAACCAGGTTCAGTTAGGCATGACCATTTCTCCTCTGGCCAAACTTCTTGAGCAGACCTGCAGTCTAGGAGGTGGAGGCTGGAGAACACTGGATGTCCATCGTGGAGAAGCTGCAGGTGTGAGTAGGTCACCGGTGTGTGTTCAGGTTGGCCCATGAGATCAATGCGGAGACTTGTCTGTCACTCTTCACTCCTCCATGACTGCCACAGCATCTGCTTAGAATACGGCCTGGTCCAGGATTATGGATACCTTGGCATCATCTCGTCACAGGTCTTCATTTCAGTACCGGTTGGTACTTGATACTTTTGACAACACTACTCAAGAACACTTCAAATGAAGTTCTTATTTGTATTTTGTTTAAGGGCAAATAGAAGTTTGAAAAGGCTGAGTGAGGGTATACTGTTTTTGAACCACTAAACTGCTGCTTTTACCTCTAAACACAATAACGATGACAGCCTACTTACAAGTTTTCTTCACACACTCGGATTCTCTCGCAGCCCTCTGGAGGATTTCTCTGAAAGCAGTAGCTGTTATTAGGCCGTGGCGATGAGGACAGCATCAGGATACATGAGTTGACCTCTTCAACTGAGGAAAAAGCAGGATTACGGATTACGTTTTCTGAAACCAGGGACATTTCCTGAGCTCAGTCATCAAAATTTATTTTATTAGGTGCACCTTAAATGCACTAGTGGTGTAACGGATCACAAATCTGCAGTTTGGATCACACTTCGTTTTTTTAGTCACGGATCGGACTATTTTTCGGATCAGCAAAAAAAGTAAGGAGACAAATGTAATTTGCTTTCTGTTTATATAAAAATATTACTGCAAAAAACATTGCTTTTAACAAACAGAACTTGTAATGTTAATAAAAATCAAAATCAAAAAAGAACCAGCTGAAAAAAAGTATTCAATAAGAAATATGATCTTTGCTACTGTTGCTGATAATGCGAAATATAGAAATCTAACATCTTGTACAACAGATCACATTTATCTTCAATTAATGATTCACCAATTCACACATAAAACTTCATGTTTTATTATACTGTAGGTGTATTATTTCTGAAAACCTATTCAGTGACATAATGTTGATGGTTATTTGTCGCCATGTGTTGGTTACACAATGTAATTGCTTTCACCAGCGTCAAATTCACCAGCGTCACGTTTCATTAAACGGTGATTTTAATCTTACCATAAACATCAGTGTTTATATCTGAACTATAAACTGTTCTCCCAGTACTTCTGTGTTATTTAATTGTTTGTAACTCACTGAAAAAAAAGTGTAAAAATTGAATCTCTCTCGATGCAGATTTGAATGCAGCGCTTTGAAGGATTAATAAACATGCAAATCATTATCATTTATCGTTCATGTTGCTCGGGTTAGAACTGAGATCGCAATCTTTTAATGTTTATATGTGCAGCTTCACACTGAATGCATTAATGCAGGCTAAACAAGCAGTGACAGAAAACACATTAAATAATAGCCTAAGAAAGCATAAAGGTAGGTCCCACCACAACTTTTCCCGTCATCATTATATCTTACAGGGCAACCAAAATGCTTTCATGCACGCAATTTGAATGACGCGAGAGGCGATCTCTCTGCAATGGTTATAAATGTTGGATTAACCGACAAGTTCAAAATAAATTATTAATCCACGGGTTACATGTGTTCCGAACCGTGAGTTGTGATCCGTACAGATCACAGATCAACAGTGATCCGTTTCACCCCTAAAATGCACAGCATGAAATTTAACCACTAGAGGGCACATATTTATAAGAAACAAAAGCATTTAGCTTGATGACTGAGTGTGGAATCATGGGAGTTGTTGTCTTCATTACATCCTAAGTACTTAATAAATTTTTGCTTTATATTTTGTTACAAATTTAAGTTTGCTATAAATTTACTATTATAAAACACCAAATAATCCTGAAAGAAGCTGTCAAAATTTTGTACTGAATGAAGAAAGAGCAGTCACAAAGTGCTTTAAGATAAATACAAATATTTTAAATGTTTAATCTGTGACTGAAACGCATGCAACAATTCACAAAAGTTGTCAGTCAGTTAATAATATAAAAATAACAATACAAGCTACATTTAATGAGTGTACAATATATATTTTTAATTTCAAAAATTGGTTAAATAGAGACTGTATATTGTATACAAGTGAAGTTATGGCATACATTAATTACAAGGGTAACTTTTTGAATGTTACTTTACATATCTGTGTTGCAATTCAGTATTTGTTTATTTTGTTTTTCACTCGTAATGTATTTTCACAGGGCAGGAATATTCTTAGAATATCTGGCAGTCAAATTAAAAAGGGAGACTTACCAGTGTCGAGGTCTAGAGGGCGCTGTGGAGAGCAGGATGTGGAGGACGAGGATTGTGAAACTACACAAGAAGAGTCAATCTGAAACTCACTCATGAAGTTCAGGTGCGGGACAGGAGCTCTGTGGCCATCAGGAACCTCAAATGACTAAAACACAATTACATGAAGTTTCACAATTTTAGAAGTTTGTAACTAAACAAAATGTGAAATTTTGCAATTTCCATTACCTAATATACAGGAAAAACAGGCTGTGTTGAGCATTGAGCAAAAAAAAAAAAAAACTAGCCACAGACAGTATTTTAAATCCATCATTTTGTAAGCTTTATTTACTTCTTCACACTCAGACATTTTTAGTATACAATTAAGTTAACTAACAAAACTGTCATAGCCTGTTAGGACATTTATTTATTATTATTTCAATCTTTTCTGTAGAGTCCACCCTATTCGCAAAACTTTACCTTTTTGTCTGGTTTTAATTATTAATGTTATAACTTGCACCTTTTGTAAAGCTTGGAACATTAATTATTGTAAAAGGCGCTCTATATATACACAGTGTATAAACTTCTATTGACTAGAATCTTTTCAGTTACATTAATATAACTGCCTATAACAATACTGCAACATCGATTGAAACATTAAATAATTATTTACACAAATCTACTAGTTTAAATACACGGCTAACTACGTTTTGTTTACGCTAAAAATTGGCTTATAATCCAATTAGCTACATTTTCGATTCTGTTAGTAACCACCAATGACTGTATAAAATATGGAATCGAACTTCCAACCAAACGCTTGTACATGAAATCAACCACGCCCCCCGAACTTCTCACTTGACTGCCGGTGTCTGCACTATAACAAAGGCTTGCTAATCTACACTTTGTTTTTACATAGTAGCCTGCGTTTGCTGTTTTATCAACACAAAAGGTTGTAATAACGTGAACAAAGGTGAGGTTTTATATAATGAAAATTTAATCGCGCCAGCTCCGGGCCGCAGCGCACATTCCTCGCGGGCCGATTGCGGCTCGGATGCGGGATCGTTGGCTCTCTAACGGCCACCGCATCTGGGCCGATTGACTTGGGCCGGAATTGGGTAGTGAGTCCATAGGCACATGTAGTAGGTACAGCAGATGAAGTCGGGCCGAGGAGTAAGTCTCCGGCAGGCGAGAGTCTAGCCGGAACTGGCCCGAGTGTATTGTGCTATTTGGGTGGTTAGGCGTGTATTAGCAAACTGATAAAGCCCTGACCTTACAGTGTTCCACCAGATCCTGTACGCCAGAAACTATAGTTTACTGCTGAACAACCCATTTTATCATGGTAAAATAACGCAGAAATCGAATAATAACACTTCAGTCTCCTGCCGAAGCTCCGACGTCTGCTTTGAGAAACTGTCAATCACAGCTGTCAATCACGATGACACGCCCAGCATTAAATTGCTGCTCAAAACATACTCCTTACAAAAATGAGGATCTGCACCTATATCAGCACGATAACCAGTGCCTTAACTGACCAGAACCATCTTTCGGAACATTTTATTGCAAGTGTAATTAATTTTTTTATTTGGTCTCATGTCTCCCTCATTAACACGGAGGAGGCGGGCTTTATGACTTGTACTGCAGCCAGCCCCCAGGGGGCGATCACTCAAAAGCAGGCTTGTGGCACACTTGGTAACCACTTATGCTACCCTACACACTTTAGAAATAATGTTTAATCCTTTCTAGGTAGCTTACGACATATAGCTCATACCAGTCAACCCTCACGTTTTTCCTGAGATTCTCCCGTATTTTACAGTTCTATCCCACTATCATCCCGTAAAGGTATTTGCCCGTATTTCTCCCGTATTTTCAGTCTTTCTCTGATGGGTGGCAATAAACATTAAAGAGCCGATCCTCCCTATAGACAGCCCATACCGCCGAATCACCAGGGGCCGCCCCTTGCTCTTAAATGGGAGTCTGTTCTGTGCTTTCGTTTTATTTAGGCATGAAAACACTTTGAAATAAATATAAAAACGGCACGATTCCCTTCCTTTTCATTACAGGTGCCGTCGCCCTTCATATGCAATCTTCAAAACAGTCATATAGCGGTGCGTGACTGTCAGCTAATGCGCTCCATAGTGGTACATAGACACAACATCCCAAACGGATTCTGTACACGGGATTTGATGCGGAGCGAACGTCTGGGTTTTGAGTGCATGTTTGAACAGGCATTTACACATAATTAATAATAATAACATCTAAAGATGTCAATCTTGGTGGGGTTTTTTCTCAAACACAACTAATTTTGTCCTAAATGAGCATAAAAAGTTAGGAAAGCAATCAAATTCTATTATTATAATGTTAGATGTGTGCATTTTTAAAGTGACACCTGCTAATGTAATCGAACAAAAAATCCAAATAAATGAGAGATTCATTCGCTGCTCTTTAATCAGAATGTGTAAGTTTTTTTTTTATTTAATAAGCTAAGCTGTTTGCTAAGCTATTTGCTGCTAATGTACACTATTTATTTCTTCTTTTGTAAATAATAATAATAAAACAAATTACTGACCATTTAACTGGGGGGGGGGGGGGGGGGGGTCTGACCGTCTGCCCTACGTTAATGTCCATATACTTACAACCACATTCATAGTGTGTCTGCTTGTCTGGCGCTGTCTGTTAGGTTAGTCTGTTCTCCATTCAACCGGTTTCATTTCTGTCAGCTTTGCATTTGACGCAATCTTGTGGCTGAATAATGCACAGGTCAGTAAACGCTCCATCAAGTGTTTTCATTTATGTCAGCTTTGTGTTTAATTAAAGAATTGATCAACTATCATGGCTCAGAACAATGTTTTGTGGCAAGCAGCCATCTAATAAGTGAGATAAAGTACATCCAGGACAGTTGATTTTGTTGAATAAAACCATTAAATCTTTTACAACAGCCCTCCGATTCACCTCATGTTCCCAATAAGTAGGCCCACACGGAATCTGCGCGCGCAGAATTCCGCAGATTTTTCACAGATTTTCCGCAGATTTTCGCAGATTTTTACCCCATCATTAATTCTGTTTGTTTACTTACAGTTAACTATTTACAGTTAATCTAATTGGATTTGCATTTAAAAATTTAAATAAAAGTTAAAAAGGTATTATTTTTTATTTCACATTTTAAGGTTTTAGTTATGATACTCCTAAAATAATTCCGCAGAAATCTGTAGATTTTTACCAAAATTCTCCGCAAAAATAGCAAAAAACGTCCGCAGATTCCGTCTGGCCCTACCGATAAGCCTGTCATGCTTTAGTTTGTAATAACAGCCTCCTGGATGTACTTTATGCCTAACATAAAGCTGTTTGTTCTGATGACCTTTATTTTGATGACCTTGCTTCAGGCAGTACAAGATTTCAGGCTGTATGGTCTAAGCAGGTTGAAAAGGAATAAAATAGAAAAAAAATAACCATAACAACACGCTAAAAAATAAAGACAAATGGAAAGTAACATTTAAAATGACAAATAAAACTCCCTGACATTCAATGCCTGGAATAGACCTTTTGAAATTCCATGACATTCCAGAAACTCCATGACCCGTGGGAATCCTTTGTTAATGACTTTCACAATCTGTAAAAATTGTGAAAAGTGTAAATAAACTTACTCCACAGTGGTGAACTGGTGACTGATGTATGAAGACTTTCTCCAGCTCCTGATCCAGTCTCTCTTCACTGTGGCGCAGACGTGTTGGCAGTCGGGTTAATGAAGCAGTGGGGATTAACACAGCCGAGGACTGAGAAGAGAGTAATCACACACACACACGCATTTTTTACTACGGTGATTAAAGTATTTACTGTTATTTTTAATTCTTATTTTGAGATAATGATATTTTCAAACCTCCAACAGTTTAGTGTCTCTATATATTTTAAACTATTTTTAATTAACAAACAAGCATTGATGTATTTAAAGAGTTAGTTCACCCAAACAGGAAAACTCTGTAAATAATTACTCAACCTCATGTCGTTTTAATCCCCTGAAAAATACTTTTATACGTCTTTCATCTTCATAACAAAAATTTTGATATTTTAGATGAAATCTGAGAGCTCTCTCATCCTGCATAGACAGCAAAGCTCCCAAGATGAAATGCGTTTACCGTTTTGGGGCATGCAAAGTCATTCATATGATTACAGACTCTTTTGACAATGTTTTTGTTTCCTTGATATGTGATATGCAGTGATGGGAATAACAGCGCTATAAATAAATGGCATTACTAACGGCGATACTTTTTTTGGTCACACTTTATTTCGATGGTCCGTTTGTTGAATATAAGTTACACTGCATCTACATGTCAATTAATTATCAATAGATTATAAGTAGACTGTTAGGTTGGGGTTAGGGTTGGGGTTAGTGTAAGTTGACATGTACTTGCGAAGTTTCTTATAGTCAGTTAAATGTCTGTTGAAGGACTGTTAAATGTCAGTATCAACAGATATTAAGTAGACAGTCTACTAATACTCAAATGGACCATCAAAATAGTTTTACCCTTTTTTTTAGTAACGAGTAATCAAATGAATTTCTGTTCTTCCGTTACAAGGTCGTTACCGTTACTGACAGTAAAATGCACGTTACTATAATTGAGAACACTGAAGCTGTTTTCATGTGAGCAGCGTCTCTCTCAGCCATAGGACCTCTCTTTCTCTGGGGTGTGTGTTCAGGGATGGGGCAGGACAGTTATGATGATTGGTGTGTCTGTGACCGAGAACGTGAGATTGGCTTAGATAGAGTACATTTCCATCATTTGCCAATCAGAGACAGAGTAGTGAGGGTAGAGTATTCACAGTCAGTCGCACACAGCAACGACCAGGAGTCAGAACGATAGCACATCCAACAAGTTCAAAGGTAGCTTTTGCAAACTGAAAATATAAGCACTGCTTTTCCCTTGTTGAGGTGAAAGGCAAGAATGTTTATGTTAATATTTATAATGATATGTTGATTTTGATGGTTGTCTTTCACATTGTCCCACAACAGCATTAAAATAGTGTAGATTAGTGTACAACGTTTTATATTGATCTTATATATCCATTTAACAAATATATATTTTTAAAAGGAATGCAATAGTTACTTTCCCTGGTAATCAGTTACTTATATACAGTACCCATCAAAAGTTTGGGGTCAGTAGGTTGTTTAAATGTTTTAAAATGAGCTTCTCCTGCTCACCAAGGCTGCAATTATTTCATCACAAATACAGTACAAATTGTAAAATTGTGAAACGATATTGCTTTATAAAATAACTGTTCAAGAGTATTTTATCATTTAATTTAATAATTTATTCCAGTGATTTTAATGATGAATTTTCAGCTTCATTACTTCAGTCTTCTGAGTCACATAATACTTCAGAAATCACTCGAAAATTAATTATTATTAATATTATTAATAATGTTATTATTAATGGTAATAGTAATAGAAGCAATAATGACAGGAGTAATTTCATTTGAAACTACCTACAATAAGAAAGCAGTTATTAAAAATTGTAATAAATGTTTTACAATGTTACATTTAATAAATGCCAACTCGATGAACAGAATAATTTTCTTTAAAAAAAAAAAAAAATATATATATATATATATATATATATATATATATATATATATATATATATATATATATATATATATATATATATATATATATATATATATATATATATATATATATATTTTAAATATTATACAGGAACGTGCCCAACACTGGTGATATGTGATGGTGGGATGGATAATGTGTGATGGGATTTGACTCTTGATGTGTGATGTGATATCTTTTTCTCCTTGTTTTGCAGTATGAAAAAGATACAGCATTACAAATAATGAGTAAACCATGACCCAATTTCCTTTCTTTTGGGTGACCTTTAAACAAATTAGCATGATTTTGATTTTTTTTCTACAAATTAAAAGAGAAGACAAACAAAGCGATGATGGATTCAGTTTTAACCTTTTCAAATCAACTCCGTTTTTATATGTACTTTTTCTGATATTAGCATCCCAAATGCTGTTTAAGAAAGAGAAGTTTTTTCAACACATTTTAAACATAATAGTAGGGCTGGGCGATACTGCAAAAACAATTATCACGCTATCATGTTTCATATCATTCGATATCGATAATTATTAAATATTTTTCAACAATACATTTAGGAATATTAGGATTTTGTTAAATTTAACCACCTTATTTTAATGTACCAACATTACCAAGGCAAATAGTTTTAATATATATTATTTGAACAAAATATCTGCTCTCTTCATAATAAAATAAACATAAGTGTTAAAGAGACTCTTAAACTTGATAAATAAAATGTTACAAAGTGTGTGCAATGGTAAAGGTAGCTTAACATCTATAAGGTGTGAATAATAATGATACAGTAAACCTCAAACTCTGTAAACAAAACAAATTATGATAATCAAATCTGAGCTTTTGAGTAAAGGAACCAATCATCATTATTCAAATACACACTGCAACATTACAAATTGTGAAGTTGAATGACTACATTACCCCCTATGCTAAAAAACTCTTTCAGATGGGGAGCTAGTGGTTGGGATGCACAAGAAAAGAAACCAAAAAGCCACTCTGGCGACATCCTTTTTTATTTACAATCTCTACACTGATGCTATACGGCACTAATTTTCTCATGTGTTGTTATTCTGACCTGAAGTGACAAGCAATTCCTTCATCCTTTTTCTATGGCATCTCTCGTGACTAGGCAACCATTTTCTCAGAGGATGACAGACAAACCATTGCTGCAGCTCCGATACAAGAAAAGAAAAAAGCGCTGCAGTGTTTGAATGCGCTGTGTTTGTCTGAGGTAATTAGTCTGTTGTTACGGAGTTGTGTATATTCCATACAAAGTGTGAAGCAGATTGGTTAGTTCAGCTTACATGAATCGCGGTGCATTCGGGGCATTCAGAAAATTTTCAACTAGGTGTACCTGTAAAATGCGCATGCGTCATGTGCGCCGCTTGCACACCATGTGCACGTTGCTGTCATGTTCGCGTCGTGCACGTCGCGCACCTCCATTGGAAATGACAAACTTACACCCCAAGCTTAGCTAAGGCATTGCTTCCAAGGTGCGCGCTCAGCAGCCACATTTGAATAAAACTATAGCGATTCATACCGAAACTTCATACCAAACTTTATTATTGATATTGACAATGGTGCTCGTTCAATAAATACCGATATCGATTTTATCGCCCAGCCCTACATAGTTTCAAAAATAATTTCTAATAACTAACTTCGTTTGTCTCTGTCATAACATTTTACTAGTCATTTTGCAATATGCTAGTGCTCAGCTTAAAGTACAGTTAAAGGCTTAACTAGGTTACCAAGGCAAGTTAGGTTAATTAGGCAAGCTATTGGACAACAGTGGTTTGTTCTGTAATATTGACTTTAAAATTGTTTTTAAAAAGGATCTAAAATAAACAATCATTGCTCCATTAAATAGTTAGGAAATCGTTAAAAACATTATTTCACAGAAGGGCTAATAATTTTGCCTTTAACCATATAAGAGCCTGATCATAACACTGATACGCAGCAAAGTGGTACAGCCTCATAAATCTTCACAGCTATATGTTTCAAAGTCTGTATGGTTTGAACCTTGCGATTCTTGTAAAGTAGCAACTAGCTGTTCACCAATCTGCAGCTGACCAATACAATTTTAAAGAGGGTACTTGTAAAATGTTTACAGTGCATGTCTGATATAATGTTGTGTGTATCATGTTGCAGATGACTATGCTTAGTAGGCAGACTAGAGTGTTAAAAACTAACAATAGTCAAAAATAAAAACACCAATATGTTCAACTAAAATCATAAAAGAAACCATAGTGTAAAACAGTAGAAACCCAGGGGTGTGTGATTTCTGTTTGCAGCTGGCCAGCGTGTTTAAAGCAGAACGGGTTTTGGTACAACCACTCTTCCTGTTACTTTTTTGCAATCCTCCACACTTCCTCTAACATTTATGTACATGTGAATGTGTGTCAGAATATGGCACTAGAGTGCATTTGAAGGCTTCACCCACAGACCGCTGAGCTCATTTGAATTTATGAGCGTCTAGGAGCTTTTGGTGCAGTAAAGAATGAGCCCTGAAGTACAGGATTTTTTTTTTTTCAAATTTCAGATTGTGATACGCTGATACATGAAAATGCACCGATTTTCACATAAAAATAGGCTAGATGATAATAACTGCTACCTAGATTTTTAGCAGAGTTAATGTTTCTTTTATTGTGGTGTTGGTGTGGGTGTTGGGGCATTGGCACATTGCTAATGTGTTATGAGTGTTTGTTACACTTTTGCTTGCTAGGCTGTTCCATTTTAGTGGTCTCTATGGTAAGATGCTTGAATACAGCTAAAATCCTTACATAAAGTGATAGTCCACCGAAAATCTGGATGAGTTTCTACTCAACAAAAATGTATTTTGAAAAATAGGTGTAACCAAACAAATGTGTGAGTAACCAAACAAATGCTTCATGCTTGTACAAGCATGAAGAAATACTAAGTCATGTGGAACTAGTTATTTTCAAGTCAACCATCCCTTTAAAGGTGCTGTATGTAAGTTTTTTTACTCTTCTAAAGCATAAAAATACCATAATATGTGTGCAGATATTTAAGAAACATCCCAAGTGAACATACTTGTTTAACTGAAAAACAATGCTGAAGTCAGATATTCTGCTTTGAAAATGTTTTTTTCTGTGCCGGAACGCTGTCTTTGTTTAGGTAATTTTCACATGCACGATGCCAGTTTAGCCAATTATAATTCAGCAACCCGGGTTGCCTTGTTGGAAAACAGCACATTTCATTCATTCATTCAGAAAGGCTCTGAAAGCGTGCGTCCGTGACCGAAAAGGACAGTATGGGAGACAAGATTCAGTTCCACATGAGGTTATTAATTAGCAAATTACATAAATATTACGAACGTAAACATTAGGTGAGCAGGTTACATTGTAACCGCGTGTCCTAACAACATGCTGTGACGAGAGAGGCAGTGATCAGCTATTTGGCTGTTTGTACCAGACGAAACACGACAGAAATTTGAATACAGCCTTTCAGAAGCACAGAATATGCACTCACTCATGAAGCGGTAAGGTTTAGAATCTGTTTAATACATGTTAACCCTCTTTAACATCTTTAAATGTAAAATGGCATTCAAACTCATATTGTTAGCATTTAGCTCTGAATAAAGCACACGAGATTTACCTGAGGTGATCACTGTCATAGGTTTCACAAGTTCAGCTGTGTGTGTTGGTTAGGACAAAAACTCCCTTTAATATGGAAAATATTCCCTCTATCGCGTGTCGTTGCTTTTATTTAGAACACAGTTTAAATCACTCGCTCCTTGTATTCAAACTGGCAACCCACGCTCACGTTTGTTTTGATCCAGGAGTGCAACACCTAGTTTAACCACTGGGTGTCAAACTTACATACTGCACCTTTAAATGTAACCATATCAATGCAATCTCACTGCAATTCATAACTTTTTGATTTAGTGGCTAATTAGTATGAACACTTTAGTATCATTTGCTTATTGCCCAATGATGATTGGCTTTAGTGGTTGGGGTTCGTGGGCATGCCTCGTTTTAAAAAATCTTACATTTTTGTACCGATAAACTAACATTCAAATTACAGCCAATTTTCAAACAATACATAAAATATTTACATTTCCTCGTGAGATCAGGCTGTCCCACCACATTGAACAAAAACTTGTCTACTTAGAGTGCTTGTGGCCTAGGTAGTTGTTGTCCACAATTGTCTAGTTGAGACACGCTGCAAAAATAAACTTTTCATTTTTATTCTTATTCTTGTCCAAATTAAAAAAATAAAATCTTTAGACTCTTAAAAAATATTGTTTTGTTTTCAGAAATGGTAAGTCAAAATTAAGTGTTTTTGTCTTAAAACAAGCAAAATAATCTGCCAATGGGGTAAGGAAAATAATCTTTTTGGTTTATAAAAATTTTTTTTTCTTATCCAATTGGCAGATTATTTTGCTTGTTTTAAAATAATAATAATAAGAAGAAGAATTCCTTACATTTATATAGTGCTTTTCTGGACACTCAAAGCGCTTTACACATTTTTGGGGGGAATCTCCTCATCCACCACCAGTGTGCAGCTGATTGGTGGAGAGTGATGAAGCCAGTTATGATATGGGCAAGGTTAGGAGGCCACGACGGACAGAGGCCAGTGGGCAAATGGGGTATATGCAGAGCTAGTGTTTCTTCCCATACTGATAAACCTTCGGTGTATGGTTAATGTGGCTTTTTTTCTTTTTTATACGTTTTCTTTTACAGCATCGATGTTAATTAAATATAATCAGTTAAATAGACTTTGGCATTCATTATGAGCGTAAAACAAGATGAAAACCTGTTTGCACGCACACGCCCGTCAGGATTAGCAGGCTAGCGCAGAAGCTCCATAGAATATACTGGGGTAAAATACATGTTCATATTTTAAAGACATGGCAGGGAAAAATGTACATTCTTGTACGTACTTGTACATTCTGAGACCCTCTTTATATCGGATATCACTCAGCCAGTGGAGATTGCTGATTTTTAACGAAAACAGACTTGCACGTGCCGATTTTGTAACTGCATTAGGTTTACCGAAAGCGCTTGACCCAGGTTACTGGCAAATTAAAAGTCCTTCCGCATACTTTTGCATTTACCTTATTTAGCCAGGATACCGGGGTTAAACCCCTACCCTTTTTAAAGGACATCCTGTGATTTTTTAATGACCACAGAGAGTGAGGATCTCGGTTTAACTTCTCATCCAAAAGACGGCGCTCACTGAGCAGTATAGAGTCCCCATCAATATACTGGGGCGTTAGGACCCACACAGACAGCAGATTGAGCGCTCCTTGCTGGTCTCACTAACTCCACTTCCAGCAGCAACCTAGCTTTCCCATGTGGTCTCCCATCTAGGTACTGACCAGGCCAGCCCTGCTTCCCTTTAGTGTGCGACCATGTGAGAGTTGCAAAGAGCTAGCTGCTGGCAAAAAAAAAAAAAAAAAAAAAAAACTTAATTTGGCTTACTATTTCTAAAAACAAAATAATATTTTTTTACCGTCTAGAAAATGCTTCTTGACATAGACTAGAAATTTGGACTAAAAATAAGACAACAACTGCCAGGAGATATAAAAGTTTTTTGTAGTGCTGATAGATGTCCACATAGAAATATGTCAAATTAAAAAAAAAAGTCAAATAAAATGTGTAAATGCACATTTCATATTTTTGCAACAAGTTTACTGATCAGCAGATACAGTATGGTTTGGGTTAAGGGCAAGTGCAGGGGGTAGACTTTAAAAATAGGAGGATAGAAAGAGGTCCCAGTAAGACAGCATTTCTAAAAGAAATTTATATTTATATATATTTATTTTATTTTATTTATTTTTTTGTCATTGAATAATGTTGTTATTGCTGTTAATATTAGATACTGTTTTATGATGTACTACAAAATACTTGGGTGTAGAGCTGGGCGATTTGGCCTAAAATCAAAATCCTGAATAAATTTTAACTCTATTACGATTAATGAGCAATCATTTATTTATTTATTTTATTTTTTTGCCCTCATAGTCAATGTTCTCGAGCTGGGATTCGAATTCAGGACGCACTGATGTGCTACTGCACCACACAGTATGTCAGCGCGCTAACCACTAGGCTATTGCGCCGACTTAAATAAAAATGTTGAAGTAATGGACCATATATACTGTGTCAAGGCATCTCTGGCACAGCTTAGTCAATCGCCAATGTAGTGCAAAGTAACTCAAAAGTAACAAACAGAGCAGGGTCACATGACTCCACAGATGGTAGGGAAAGTAATTGAAGTAAAAATCAACCTGAAAAACTTGATTGATTATTGGTTATGAATGTTGATTTCGATTACTTTTCGATTAATCGCCCAGCCCTACTTGGGTGCGAAAAGCATCAAAGAATCAACAACATTTAACACCCTGTAAAATACAGCATATAATAATTGTGTTATTATTCTATACCGTTTCATAAATGTACTAAAATTCACTTAGGTGCGAATGTGCATCATTTACAAACAGCACTATGTGTGCTCAGCAAATATGAATAATATTACTATTTTCACCAGACATTATTTTAACTTGTATCCTGATAGCACAAATATCCTACAACTTTTTTTAGCCAGCTCTTAAATAGCACTGCGTGATCTTATGTTGACTTTGAAAAGGGAAATAAGGTTGAAAATGGGAACTAGGGAGCGTAGAACAGCAAGAACGAGAGAATAATGGTGTGTGTGAGTGTGTGTACCTGATGTTGGTTGTGCAGTTTCTCTTTGTTGCCAACTGGAATTCCTGGCCGTTGCTTCTGTTGCAGTTGTTGTTTTAGCTTGGATAACTTGGAAACAAAAACAGAACATTAAAGTTAAACCTTAAGTTACACCTTACACAAGTCACTGTAAATTAAGTAGCGTCCTGTCTTTGACTTACCGATGAACCTGGACACACATCACTTCCATCCTGGAGACGTTCTGAATTCCCCCACGATGCAGAGCGTCTGTGCAATCTAACAGCCGTTGTTTCTGCTCCAGCCAGCCACGCTCGTGGTGTCTTTTACAAAAATACCAACCATCATCACCACATAAAACTACACTTTAAAACTGTTTTACGTTTAGACAGCATTAAAAAAAAAGAAAAAGAAAAAAAAAACTTGGTTAAATAATTTAATAAAGTGATACTTCATGTGTATTGATTAAGTCATAATTTATTCAAAGCATGTTGCAGATCTGATCTGAATTTATGCAAACAAAAAAAAGAAAAAAAAGGACTTATGCCATCTGCGTCTCACATAAAGCTATTGTATGACTTTGGAATTAATTAGTGGAATGTCGATTTTGCAATGCAGCTGAGCTGAAAGTCACAAGTCAATTTAGTAATAGTAATAGTAACTTTACCTCATATAATTAATTGTTTTAACTGAAGCATATAGTGAAAACAACTGCCTTTTTAAACCTATCCATCAAAGCTCACATCCATCTGCCTTCATTCAATGGCCAATCAACAACCCATACAAAGAATCAAAAGCCAGATTTATTGAATTCACACAGATACCTTACTAAAAGTGAACGTACGCCAGAATCACTTTTTACTTATTTATTAATGATTTTGGCTTATATGAGGATTTAAAGTTGTTAAATAAAGTCAGTATTTAAGTTAAATATGTTAACTTACAGTTTACTTACTTACAG